>JAVJAQ010001682.1:0-339225 GCA_032362365.1 Zygogramma bicolorata | reverse complement strand
GACAGTACTGGGAAAATTATTGCATTGCGTTTCATGATGAGTGTAAGGGTTCAGCATATAGAACGAAACAGACGAAATATTTGATTCCAAGTTCATATAAAAAAATCGGTCGTTCACGTAATTTTACCTTAGTCGAGGGGTAGGTTTTTTGATAAGATTTTCAGCACTAACGTCAACCCTCTAGGAAAAGTGAAATCAAGATGCATGCATCTTGGGTGGGATCAACCCCTACTATTCCAATTGGAATGAGGGATCGAGGGATATATTTTTTATAGGGCATTTAATTCTCTTTCAAATGACATCTCATTCGTGAAAATCGGTCAAATCGTTTCCGAGATGATTATCTACTTGTGTAATGGTTTCTCTAATCTAATTATTCGACGGACAAAATTCTAATAATGAAATGTAATACAAAACGTACGTGCGATTCAAGATGCATATATTCCTGGTGAAATGACTTTTGTACCACTACAATGTTGATGTTTTCTTCCAAAATGCTAGACATACGGCTCACTTGATAGTGACATTCAGGGAAATTCACATTCTTGAAATTTGAAAACATTTGACATAGTCAGTGGGCATACTTGAAAACTGGCGTTAAATCAAATCATCTTTCGAACAATCCGTTCAGGCCAGTCTCAAATTACCTACACAGTAGGTTTCGGCTGGCAAAATAGCCTGAAACCGGTCTGCAAGTGTGTCCGTCCCTATAATTGAAAATCAATTCCTTCATTTGTATCGACGAAAGGTGATGCAAAATTCCGTGAAGAAACCTGAACTGGCACCGGTCGAATATAATTCAATGCCCTTCGTGGTATTAGCCAGGGGAGTAGTTGTTTTCTGACAGGTGCCAGCCGAAACCTACTGTGTAGGTAATTTGAGACTGACCTGAACGGATAGTTCGAAAGATGATTTTCTTGAAATTTGTTTACAGATGAAATTTCTATAAGCGAATTCTTTTGGAAGAACTTGTGCAGAATCAGTGTATGACTTTCTTTTTTCAACACTCTATATGATGAAGGATAAAGATATAGCGGTTCTGTTGAAAATTGCAGGAGTTCTTACCTAAGAATTCGCTATATTTTTGATATTCGTTTCTGTTTAGAAATAAATACAGAATAATACAGATAGATGCATTTGCTCTATATTTTTTATATCTTCTAAGATACTGATCTCAAAATTCCTGAAAATTCTCACTATTCGGTGCTGAAAGTTTTTAGATAATTTATGAGATTCTTCGAAATATCGGTACCGACGTGAGAGCTAGTGGGGTTGGACCACGGAGATGGAAAACATAGTACGTCAATATGCTTTTAGTAAGCATTATAGTGTTCAATTCGACATGAATTGGACCCTCCATAGTCCAGATCAACCTGAGTGATTTCAATTCATTAGGAAGAGTACTGTAGTGCAGGCTCTTATAGCGCTGGACAAGAAGACCGCATTTTGAAATACTCTCCCGAAAGAACTTTCCTTCCACGATTTTGAATTTCTGTTTTTGCATCCTCTTACTGGGCGTGTCACTTATGCCGAAACTTGGAATAAATATGTTAAACTGGGAAGAGCAATCAGCAAATAATACAAATATAACTTGAGCAATATGATTTTTGCTTTGATCAGCGTCAGAATGATCTCGCGTTATATTGACCAGTTGAACGAGTACATATATTGAATGTTTTGTTTAAACCATCGGAACTTGATGTAGATGAGTAGATGATTGATCATTTTGTCCACAAGTTATACAACAGCGTTCGATAACCATTATAAAACACTATTCAAAACAACACAAATTAATTACTAAAACGGAAAACAAATAATAATCGAAAGCAACGCTAGATAAACGACAAATAACTTAGAAAACTACGGTAGATAATTGAACTGGAAACGACAAATAGCTGGTTGAAAAGAACAGTAAAATTAAGGAAAACGTCGAGCACAATTCGAATAAATTGGAATGCAAATGTCAAAAGATGACAGAATTTGATTCTTGCACCATCTGCTGGAAATCACAAAAAATGACAAAAAATTGACAAAACAATATCGAATCTGAAATCGCACCAGGGATATAAACAACTAATGGACTAGTCCTAGAAGAAAGAAGACTGCGGTAGGAGCAAGATAGAATACTTCATGTATAACCACAAAATAATTGAACTACTATACAGAAGCGAATCATCCTATGACATATTCGCTAAATGCCACGCCTTCCCAAATTGTACCAATGAGAGCGTACCAATATAATTATCTTGATTCAGTCAGTGAAAAGTTGTTGTCTAGCCTTGTTGATTTATTACAAAATCAGGGCCAGTTTCATAGATTCAGTTGGATTATGATGTGGAGTTTAAACTACTGATTTGACAGAAAATGCATGTGAATTCTGTCGATTTTCTTCTCCTAAAGATGCTAACCTTGTTAGCGAAACGTGCTTCGAGTGCAGAAATATCAGTTTGGTGTTAGGGTAATAATTGATCTTTAGGAAGAGTTTCAACTGCAGTGCCATACAAATTGGACCAAACTTAAGAAACGTTGTTAGCAAAATGCGCGACAAGTGCCAGTGGTATTAGTTTGTCGTTTAGCTAATTCATATCTATAAAAATATGTCATTAACTTTTTTGAACTCTTGTAACTACTTGAATTTTATCGAAACGAATTCGATTTGAATAATAAAAAAAATGTTCGAATTGTTCGAAAGATGATTTAATAAAAAAATTGTGCTGCGTTTTTGTTCATGAATGAATCTAATTCGAAGAATAAAGAGCAGAGAATTATTCCTTCGAAGAGACGACGAACTGGGTGACTTGGGAATATGGATGGACATGAAGGCATTAAGGATAATCATCCTTAAAATGTAATTTATTTTTTCGGAAATAGCCTTGAAATTGAATATTACTACTCACCAGAATTGAATGTCCTGTAGTATTTTCACAGAAATGATGAATTAGCTAGAAACATTCGTTCAAATTTCAGTATCGAGTCCGGTAAGACAGTTGTTGCCAGCAGTAATTTTCAAAACCAATTTCCGGTCATAAGGTTCTGGCAGCTGGTGTGCAAATTTTGATTTGAATCTCATTTGGCAAAAAGGTGAAACCTAACATCTGGGAAATTCACTCTCGATATTTATTCAATACCATTTATTTTTCCAAAAGTACAGATAACTTACACAACAGAACATGGTCTACAACTAACTCAGTTGTTACAGCAAAAAAAATAGAAAGTAATTAAAATGTCCAGAAATACATGAAATGGAAAACAATTTCTTAATTCTCAGCGCTGGGTTGAAGAAACATTTTGTCCCACCTCCATGCAAGCCAGAGACCTCAAAATTCTCCTTCATACAGAAAGGGATATGAGTTCAAAACCCAAATTGTATCTTGATCGGTTTCCTGTGGAAGATGGACTCCTGGAAAGTTATTCATCGGGGATCAAATGAACGAGTATTACTTTTTCAACGAGCGTGTGGTGGGGTGTTCTTCTTTCAAAGATAATATCGTGAAGTAGCACTTTCGACACCAGTGCGGTAACAGTATATTACATTACTAGTGCGAAAAGTGACACATATTACTTTCGCACAAGTAATGTAGACTATTTTTCCTACTACCACCTATTTTATTAAACAATATGTAAATATCGGATTATGTATATTGAGTTGCTTGACTATTCTTTCGTTTTATATATGACAGTCTATGTTTGAATATTGTTTCTATACAATTATTTTTATGGTGACATGAAGGTTTAACGATATTAAACGTTTATTTGAAAAAAATACAATAAGTAAGTATTTCGATACAACTGGGAAACAAATAGAATCATTTGGAACTAAGAGAATTCAAAGTAAATTGGTTATTGTTACAATTTGTAAACTATAATGGTGTCTGCGAAAAATTTGTTTCAATATCCTAGGGTTAGGTGGAAGAGCAGACACACGAACTGAATCTCGCTCGATTCTGATTATGTAATAGACTTTCTCGCTACTCTTTAAATGAATAGAGACATTTATCAAAATTATTATTATATTGTCTCGGATGCTGCTTTTTGTTTTGTGCTAATCGAGGCTGAGGGTGAAATGGTTGAATTTTGTTTTGATAAAATGAAAATATAATTGGATTAATGTAAATCGACTTACGAGATATAAGTACTTATCTCTGATAACGTTGATTCAAATCTGAATTAGCTCAGTTGGCAGAGTATTTGATAAAATAACTTATGTGATCGTAGGAAAAGTACTATTATCTACACCCGTACTCTAATAATACACTTATATGCCCACAACCCGTTTTATAATGAAATCCATTACGATACAGATTTTTCATTACGATACAGATTTTCAACCAATAGAAACCCGTTATTTTTCAATCAAGCATGATGTGCAAGCTTTGCATTTGAAATTTGTCAAGTCAAAATCGGTATAGGTATTGAACTTTTGAAGAATATAGCCAAAAATCGATAATCATTACAAAATGTCTGATACCAGCGATATGGGAGAATCACCTTCGACACCTTCACCGACAGAAATACAGTTAGAATGATTAAATTTTTCATTTGACAAGTGCATGATTTATCACTTATTTTTTCATCAAATTTTGTGGGCTCTCCGTAGCCGAGCCGTCTGTGGCGCTGACATTGATTTTTCTAGCTGGAGGAGACATTGGTTCGATTCCGGTCTCGAATAATCCCTTTTTTTCTTTGATTTTTGATCTTCTTTTCATATCTCATCGTTTTATTTCTCGAAGTAATACTATTAATTACAATTCTGTGGAATTTTTCAAAGAAATTCGTTAAATTAGTATTATTGTGTGCAATACAAATATAAATATAATATTTGTAGTTCTTCACTATTCATCGGGTGTAGATAAAATAGCGTATGCAACTCTCATGTAATGGTTATTAATACACTCGCATAAACCATACGAAACTCACCTTCGGCTCGTTTCGTATCCCGGTTTATGCTCATATATTAATAACCATCATTACACGATCGTGGCATAATATACTATTTTCGCACTATTGCAGTCTCTGGAATTATGTTTCAGAAAATCATGAAGATCTGAAGGTATCCTCTGTAAATAACCAAAAAGTTACTTTCGGAATATGTAATCGTGTTTTCGTATTGACTATATTCTGAATAGTTTTTTTCCTGGTTCACACAAAACAGAAACTCCCGTTATGCTCGTAGAACATCGCGTAAGCTGATGGAGAAGACTTTTAAAGGTTGTTGTATTTAGGAAACCACTTGCTCGACATATAATATCAAAGGTCAGCCTTTCCCTTGAAGAACCTTCGAGAGAGGTTCAACTGGTCTACTGGGTTACAACGAATGGTTAGGGAGATTGCACCTATCCGGTCCACCGTGATGGAAATGCCAAAGGAGGAAAGATTGATGATATTCTTGAAGAGCAACGTGGGGATATTTCTAGAAGTGAGACATGTCATCAGTCCCAAGTAGCAAAAAGAAAATTGATTGTGAACTAATATGAATCAGTATTGAGAAAACGAAATTTCAATATGAATATTGGTTCAATATTGACAATAGATTTCGAATGCACTCTGTAAGGTTCAATATTGATAATATATAGGTTTGATAACTTATTACCAATATCAGAATTACCAAATCAGGTAATAATGAATGATATCAGTTTAACAACATATATTTTTCATTATTGTCTGCCTATTTCTACCCAATTTCCAACATCGGAATCCAATATATATTCGACATTGTTTGGGAGCGTAATTAAAATATTGTATTAACACATTAGATGGCATATTGACATAATACTGAAATTTAGATATATGCGAATCTGAGATTGCTTGAATATTATTTTCACAGTAAAATGGAAATATTCAAATAGTCATTTTCGAATCACAACCTGAAAGGGGTATCGGGATTTTGAGAGTGATCACTTAGGGTATTCAAACATATATAACCATTGGTAACGCACTATTCATGAGGCATTATTCCTAAAAAATTTGGAAAAAGTGAAATTTGTACCAGAAAATTACGTCCGGAACTTTTGCACAGCAAGTTTAATATTCCATACCGCCATTTCAATATTGTCTCAAACATGACTAACTTGAAGTAACCACATCTATACCACCCAACTCTTAAAAATAAGTATCTCCGTGCCGTAGAGCGTAGAGCCTACATGAGTATTTCCATAGTGAAGGTCGTGAGTTCAAGCCCAGAGTTTTTTCCAGGTAAGTATTCAGTTAGTAAATGTGAATGAGTGAAATTTCTAAGTTAACTATTTGATTAAAGAGAAATTGATAATTATAATATATATTATATAATATATCAATATAATATATAACTAATATGAAAACTAAGAATCTGTCAGTGACATCAATCGAATATACCTTTTTTGTCGATACATCATTAACAATATTGTACCAATATAACGAATATCCTTACATTGTTTCCGAAAATTTATCAAATATCGCCGAATGTTCAAATTTTTTTGTGGCCAATATGATATCTATAAGGTTAATATTCACGTAATATTGAACCAATATTGGTCTAATATCTTTGTACTACTTGGGATGTTTCTGTGGGGTTCCGGAAAGTTATCGAGTTGGTGAGTTCAGTACATGTACAAGAAGAAGAAGAAGAAGAAGAAGAAAGAGAAGAAGAAAAATAATTCACCATCCTACGGAACGGATAAAATTTTTTTCAGATTCCATTGAGAAACAAGTGCTCGATGAATAATTGTTTATGAACTTTCTATCAAGAAATTGCACTCCATCGATGATTGGACGATATCGGCAGCATCTATTAGTCGAACGCAGGACCCCGGAATTGATCTGCAGACGGATAATAGACTCACGGCTCGTGCAAGATCCAATATCTAACGGCATTCTATTCGGACGTATACGACAAAAGCCATTAGAATTAACGATCCCGTCCACGTGAACTGCAGAACAACTATAATTGAATGATTCGATGTCGGGCAGAGAAGACCGAGAGGGAATGATGGCACGATGGAGTCTCAGGTCTTTGTCATTCTGGACTCGTGTGAGATGGGCGTACAGCCCCGGATTAAAAATAATCGGAAGGAAAGGTGACCTTATCGGGAACGTGTGGCGCATCTTTCGGCGCATTCGCCAAAAGTTCGCATCAAAGATTACAGAAAAAAGTTTTGATATGCATCGGCACACTTGTAAACACCAAAAAGTGTGTGGTGCACTTCCTGTAGCGGTTTTCGACTCCAACTATTCAACGAAATTAAATGAAATTGTAGAAACTACAAAGTGCAGAATACTGTATTCTCACGATATTTCCTTGGGTTCGTTCGATGAAACTCCAAGCAACACCAAACTACTTTTATTACAACTCTCTATCACAACACAATATAATGCAATCGCTTAAATTGCTCCGCTAACTTTCCAACGCTCGGTACTAAAACATTCTGATAAACTCTCTGTAATAGAAATTCTACACTTCGATTTCTGCACTTAGCAATAACAAAGCTCTCTCCACTGAGATAGAAACTCTGATTTACTATAATATGCTGAACTCGCTCCGCTTAGCTCTCAATAACTCTGCTAAACTCTCTCTGCGAATAAACTTTCTCACTGAATAACTGTCCTTCTGCGATGAAGTGTCTCCTTATATACTTGCGTACGCCTGCAGAGAATCTTCGAGTCAAATTTCAGTAATCGAATATTCCAGGCGTGACGGGAGTTCCTGGAAAAATGACTTTCGCTCTTGTATCCCTCATCTGCGTTTACGATCGTCAGGGCCGGCGCTAGGAGATTCGTAACAGTATTGTCGACAGGCGACGGATTTTCCATACTTAGATCGTTCCATTCAAACTACGAACCGACCAATAATAAAAATTCGTCTTGCCATCAAATTATAAAACATCAGAACACAAAAAATGGGTTGAAAATTTAATTTCGAAGATTTTTTTTATTTTGGTAGTTCGATTCACTCGATCCATGTATAGAAAATCACTGGGTCATTCTTGGAATAAACGATGACTTTTTCGCGCATTTTCTAGGAAACATATCTTCATTTAATATTAGAAATATAAACTGCTCATAACTCACAGAAAACTATTTCGTCGAAATAAATTTGAAGGAGTATTCAAAATCTCAAAAACGCATTGCATGTCAGATAGACGTCAAAGTCAATTGAAACTCATTCGATAAGTGTTTTGTATCTATTTTTGAGTGTGAGCCACTTATGCAGCAAGAGTTCAGCCAGTTCTTGAAGAAAGAGAGAAAACTCTACCTTGTAATTACATATTAATTGCATCGCTTTCTATCATTTCCAAAGTCATGGAATAAGCAATAAAAATGAAGCTTCTATAGAGAAATCAGGAATATTTATAATAATCGACAATACGGATTTCGCCATCAAAGATGAACCAGTGATTTATTGGCTTGTTTCTCATATTTGGCAGCTTTCTATCGAAACATTAGGAGAAACGATAGCTGTTGCACTCGATATTTCAAAAGCGTTTGACCGAGTTTGGCATCGAGGTCTCCCTTTTGAACTACCGTCTCATGGTTTGCCACCTCAGTTGTGTGCTTTGTTGAAGAGTTTCTTGTCTGATAGATATCTGTACGTGGTTGTTGATGAAATATTAATATTTTCCCAATAAATGCAGGTGTTCCACAGGGTTCAGTTCTGGTGCCCACTTTGTTTCTGCTTCATATCAATGATGTGCTGGAAAAAACATATTGTTCAGTGTATAGTTTTACGGACGACAGTACTTTTCATACTAGTTTCTATTCCAGAGTCCCCATACCAGAACAAGAAACAAAATTTTAGAGAAACATGCACGTCAATAGAATTACATATGACTTGGCAAAGATAATAGAATGGGGTAACATCAACTTGGTGGAATTTAATGCTGGAAAAATCCAGGCAAGTCTCTTCTCAAAGAAAGCCGATCTATCATTATCTAGTATTCAGATGTCAGGAGTAACTATTCCTACAAAGTCAAGTATCTCGATGCTGGAAATCACGATCAGTAACAATCTCTCATGAAGGAAAAACCATCTGTGATCGATCACTGAAGTTGCTTGCTCCCCAGACGTTTGGATTTTCATTTCGTGCGCACAAATACTTCACTTCTCGTCAGCTTCTTATGATCTACAAGGCTCAGGTACGACTTGTCTTGTAATAAAGTTCTCATGTATGGAGCTCGGCATCAAAACATTCATTGGAGCTTCTCGATTCCATTCAGAGAAAGGTAATCTGTCTTGTTGCAGATTCTTCGCTTACAGACTCGCTCACTTAATTGGAGCATTATAGAAGGATCTCTTCTATAGATATTTTCACGGTCGGTGTTCTTCTAAATTGTCATCAGTCGTTCCACCCTTGGCAGTATCTACAAGGATGACCCGACGAGTACAGAATTCCCACCCCTTTGTTGTGAGCTTGGAGACCTGTCGAACATCTCTTGCTGAGGGATATTTTTTCAATAGAACAGCTGAACTTTGAAACTCCTTGCCGAGAGAGATTTTCCTGAGGCTTACAAACTTCAAAAATTTAAAATGAATGTTAATTCGTATCTCCTCTCCCTCCATTCACACGGTGTTCTTTGAACATTATCGCCTCAGAACGATTGCGGGAGCAAGTTTATCTGCATCGTAAAATTACATATCGCTCTGATATACACAATGTTAATATAAGAAATAAGGGGTTACTGACAGTTCCTTCCTTCAGGACAGAAATTTTCAGACGTTCTTTCAGCTACCAAATATGTCACTTATATAACTCAGTTCCATTAGAGCTTAAAAACCTCAGTGTTCCAAATTTCAAGAGAAAATTTAAAGCACACCTCTTAAATCACCAATAACATAGTTCTTTTTCCAGACTCTAGGTGCTTGTGTTTTTTATGTAGGAAGGTAATATTTAACGTATTTCATAGGTTCAAACAATGCATTTTCAATGATTCTGACCGTAACTGTCTCAAATAAGTAATTATTTTCGGTATTCATAATCATTCATACACACGTCTCTGTTTTTGGGTTAAGTGGAAGAATATTTTTGGTTATGTCTAGTACACGACCAAAAATAAACTTCGCCCTTTATGGTCAATCAAATCTATGTTACCAAGACTGTATGCATGTAAACCTTTAATTGACTATAATAAAGACGATTATTATTATTATTATTATTATTTATTGTCGTCTGAACAAGTCTAGTCGGGTCCGTACTCCCCACTGCTCCGATTCAGTGGGCGGACGCGCTAGTATAATTAACCAATGACCACTCCCCGCACCGCGAAGTAAGTGGTCACTGGCTCCGAGAATCGTGAGTCCTGAGCAGACGCAACGAACCGAGAATAACGGCCTTCTGCATGCGGCCGGCCAAGATCTCTGCCGCATCACGGCATGCCGGTATGATCTTGAGCTCCGAGAGTAGCGTTGGTCTGGAACCACCGAGAACACCTATAATCAGAACCACTAACTTGACAGAATAGTCTGGGTGGAGCCTGCGGAGTTCGTAAAGTAAATCCTGGTACTTTGTCCGTTTTTCCTCCTCTTTTCGGACGATATTCGTTTCGGCAGGGGCCGAAAACTCAATAACGAATATCGTCTTACTTCGGTGGTCGAAGAGGACTATATCAGGCTTATTGGCCTGTATTTGCCTGAGGGTGGGAAATGAAAAGTTCCAAAAAATTCGGCACCTTTCATTTTCCACAACGGACTCAATATCCCCTGGAGCGTAAGGCAGCACCGGTGTCCTGTCTATTTCATACGAGTGCCGAAGAAAATAGTACAGCACTCGTAAGGCCGCGTTATGGCGATGGATATAGGCCGAGACCGCATAAACTGCACAAGATGACAGCAAATGCATCAAAGTCTCGGGCGCCTGTCGGCAGGCCCTGCATCTGGTATCAGGGACCTCTATACCCATCACGCGGCTCCGGTAGACTAGTGTGTTGAAGACACCGTCTTGGCACGCCATGATAAACCCTTCAGTCTCCGACTTCAGCTCACCTGACCTGAGAAAGGCAAATGTCAGCTCAACAGACAAGCCATGGTCCTCGATGTTCTTAAAGAAGACTCCATGCATGGGCTTGTCTGTATGCAGCTGCAGCATTTTGGCATTCTCTGCAGCCTTGATGTGAGCTTTTCTCCGTGAGGGCTCCAACTCGGTGACAGAGAGTTGGTTCACCCGCTCGGTGTCGAAGACTATACCAAGTTCATCAGCAGCGCGCCTTGCTGCCTTGAATAAAAAGGCTCCGACTCCTGCATGTTCGTGATGTCGAACCATGCAGTGTAGGGGATCCGAACTCCTGATGACTCTACAGGCTCCATCCAGCACTATTCTGTTGTGGAGACACTCCAAACTCAAAAGTCCACGGCCCCCTTGTTGTCGAAGGAGATATAACCGTGGAACGGACGATTTGGGATGCATGCTTCTGTGCATATGCATCATTTTGCGAGTCTTCACGTCAAGTTGCCGCAACTCTTCCTGAGTCCACTTGACTACTCCGAAGGAGTAGAGTAGAATCGGAATGGCAAGCATGTTGGTGGCAGAAACTTTGTTTTTGCCCGACAGCTCTGAGGACCAGATCTGCCGTAGTTTCTGCCTATACTTGCCACGGAGAGCATTTTTCACCGAGTCTACCTCTTGGGTGTGGCGTTGTTCCACACCCAAATAGGTGTATGTCTCTCCGGCATTCAAATGATGTAGAATGCTTCCGTCTACGAGTTGGGCATCCTCCGCGAAATCCTCGCATCGTCCTCTTTTGAGATGAACCAGTGCACATTTGTCAATCCCGAATTCCATACCGATAGCATGCGTGAACTCCTGCACCACCCTGAGGGACTGCTGTAGGTCCCTTTCTCCAGAGGCATAGAGCTTAAGGTCATCCATATAGAAAAGATGGGTGACCTTATGCCTCCGGTTTCCAGGAGTGCCGCAGTTATATCCCCGGGTTTTCCTGAGCGCAACGGACAATGGCATTAGTGAGATGCAGAAGAGAAGAGGGCTGAGGGAATCTCCCTGAAAAACACCTCTTCTTATGATGACCGGCTCTGTTCGGATCCTGCTTTCACCTGATGTTATGGTGAAGCGGGTCCTCCAGAGCGGCATCAGTTGTTCGATGCATCTCACTATTTGATCGGGTACCGCAAGGCACTCGAGTAAGTACAACAGCAACTCATGTGATGTTGTATCGAATGCCTTGCGATAGTCGATCCAGGCCATAGAAAGATTCCGCTTATACTGCACGGAGTCCTGCGTGATACATCTATCAATCAGCAGGTTTTCCTTACAGCCCGCGGAACCCCTCTTCGACCCTTTTTGCTCATATATCCGTTCGAACACCGGGTCAACTGCTTGGAGAGTACGCATATACAGGATGCGTGTAAACATCTTGTAACACGTATTCAAGCATGCTATCGGTCTGTAATTCTTAGGATCCGACAAATCTCCGTTCTTCGGGATTAGCACGGTTCGCCCCTCGACAAACCATTCCGGAATCAGCTGCTCTCCATTCAGCCAAGAACTGAATATTCTGGCCAAATGGTGGTGAGTGCTCGATAACTTTTTCCACCAATAGTTATTGAGGCCATCAGGGCCTGGAGCAGCAAAGTTCTTCGAACCCTCAAGAGCTTTCCGAACTTCATCCGTGGTTATCGGTTGACGCAGTATTTCGGGCTCAGGCTGTTGAAGCCTTCTACAGAAAGCTTCAAACTGCGTCAGGGCTGGAGTGTCTCGGTTGAGTGGTTGCGAATGCTCGTAGATACTTTTCCAGAAGGATTCCACCCGATCAGCGGCCGGCGGATTATCCACAACACGCGGAGGCGATTGGAATAGGCGTGAGGGTTTCTCGCGGAACTGTTTGTTCTCTGAGAAAGCCCTCGCCCGCCTCACTAGTGACTTTTTTGCAGTCACTAGCATTCGTATCCTCTCGAGGCAATGCTGCTTGATGGTGAGCAGCACCCCTCGATTCAATGTGTGATGGGATCTGCGCAGTTTTGCAGCGATTTGCCGCACTGCGTGCGTAAATGGTCTATTAGCCGCCAAGTAGTCCATCACAAAATGGATACGAGACGCGTGTTGTCTCGCCGACTTGATCTTAGCCTCCATCTTGTGTATGCGCTGTTCATGCTTCCTAGAGGGGTCGAAGGATCTGTCACCTCCCTCTCTCCCAGAAAGAGCCTGAACAGCGTCATACACGGCACAGTTGATCTGCCAGATGTGTCGGCCTCTTCTGTAAGCGCACTACGAACTTCTGCATCCACTCGGGCCAGTTGTTCTGGCCTGAGGGGCTTCACTCTGTGAAGCATCCTCCGGGTCCCGATGTTGTGGGTTCTCGGTGCTTCCAGGCGCACCCTCTCCTCCACCAATCGCACTGGCGGTATTTCTACCGCCTGCTCAACCGGCCTCGGTGGGGCACGTACATAGCCACGGCCACGAAGATGGGATACATAATCCCTGAGATTTTGGGCGGAAAAGGCGGCATGCTCCGGGTGTGCCACGCACCACAGCGCATGCATTCTCGCCATGTATCCCCTTCGGGCGGGCTCACTACTCTCGTAGCACCGCATCAGGTCGTCTCTCAGTTCGTCGGTCCACTCAAAACGTTGTCCATGTCCATTGCCAGAGTCGTCATTGGGCTGTCCATCGGTTTGGGCCCCTCCACCTTGCCCTTGACCCCTATCCGAATGGGGTCGGTTGTGGGGGCCCTGTCCTCTAGTGACAGGAACCAGAGTTGAGGGCCTGCAAGGTGGTTAACCCAGCAGGCCCACGGCCGACACCAGAGAGAAAAAGCTTTTCTCTCCCGGATGCGCATTAGCTGCCGGTCCGATTTTGCATCCTAAGCTCAGGAAAGTGGTGGCGCTACTCACCAGAGACTGTTCAGATGTTATTTAGTCTCCCCTGCTTATTTATTATTATTATTATTATTATTATTATTATTATTATTAAGTGGTTAAACTCGCCGACAACTTTGAAGATCTTATCTCCTTGAGGGCCAGTTGCACCGCTTCAACTCAGCAGAGATTCAACTAAGCTTGGCTCAATCGTTAAGGAACAAGGAAGTTGAGTGGCAAATCCATAGCAACGAAGCCTGGCTTAGATAAAGCACAACTTTAGAAAAGCGGTGCAACTGGTGCTTAAGAACATAACTAATGCTTGGTTCATAGACCACAATTTTTCTTTCACTTATATTGTACTTTCACTCTAGAAAAGTTCTCACAATGCTGATAAATGGAAGCGTTCATACACAAAATGTTAAAAAGTTTCGTGTATGACAGAGTTGTGAATTCAATTCATTTGAAATGAATTGAATTCATTTTTAGTGAATTCAATCCATTGGCTTTAATTCATTTTGAAAAAAGTTAATTGTGAATTGTGAGCTGCTATTTTTATTTCGGTGAATTGTGACTTCTGAATTGATTTTCGTGATTTCAATTCACGGAAATGAATTGAAGCCACAATTCAGATTCACAAGTCACAAGCCATTCCCTAAAAGGAATGTGCTTTTCGTTATTTTTTGCACACCCCAACACGTGAAGAACGGCTTTTTTTGTATGCAACGATGATAAATACTCCCAGAAGGAGTAATATATCCGACGAAAATTTCGAGAAATTAGTGACATTGAAATCAATCAAGGGTTTTATGTAGACCTTTTAACTATATTGAGATTTGTTGGAGCTACCAGAATTTTGTGATTTTATTTCAATTATATTAATTTTTTGTATTTTATGTTGACTACTGAATGAATATGTTATTTCCTGTTTCAATAAAAAACCGTATTTTTTATTTAGAGTGTAATCTGTATTATCTCATGACCATCACTTATCCATTCATTCGATAATTTCTATTTGTAGTAGGTACTAATTCAATGTTTGCATACATCTTATTAGTTAAAAAAAAAGTATATATTCAATATCTTCTCTCATCTGGAAACACACGAATTTTTTTCAAGTTGTTGGGTACCTTGTATTCACCATCCAAGTCAAACAAAAACCTATCTTGACCTCTAGTAGGAGTAAACTTTCTTTCAACCCCAAGAAACTGACATTCTAAGGATATAACCATTACTCTTTCATTGATTGGGGAGTAATAAGAAATGAAATCGAATTATCTGGGGAATATTTGGAGACGGCAAAATTTTTGAGTTTTTTTTTTGCAGAAAAAAATAGGATGCAAATCAACTACATTCTGAATTTTTTCACTTTTTCATCAAAATGTGAAAATTTGTAAGCAAAATGAATTGTGAATTGATTGGAGTTAACAATTCACAAGCTAGCTTGTGGCTTCAATTCATTTTTTTCCAATGAATTTCCAATTCATGAATCTAATTCATATTTTTTGCGTGAATTGTGACTTGTGAATCAATTCACGAAAGTAGTGAATTTGTACAACTCTGGTGTAGGAACGCTTCCATTGATTAGCAGTGTGAGAAATTTCTTGAAGTGAAAGTAAAAGATGAATGAAAAGTAAAAGTTTGTTCTATGAACCAAGCATTTTCTCACAAAGCTAAAGGCGCAGGAAATGTTATGTTACGTTACCAAATTCAAGAAGAGATCCTCTGCTGGCAATTCCTCGAAGGGATATCTTCAGTTAGAATTGTTGAAAATCAAGGATGCGAGATATAGAGAATTTGGGTTCAAGATTTTTCATATATATAAGTCATCACACTAGGGTTTTTATGCTTCTCGAAAATGCGCTGATCTGATACGCAGAATATCGTCAACATCTCCCATAATTGTATAATTTGATGTCGTGGCAGAGAAGGCGAAGAGGAAGTGAGACACACACACAAGGCGGTGGTCTTCGTTACCACGGATTCATATGCAACGGGCGTACAGCTGATATTTTCATTCTGGCAAGTTATACGGGAACGTGAATCACCACTGCGCTTTTTCAACAGCATCTGAGGTCACGTTTCCGTTTTTATATTTCGTAGACGGTGTAGCGAGCGGCTTCGTTAGGCTAGTCGACGGAGGAAATTTCTGATTGATTTGATGTACGGTATTGGATTACTTGGGGTGGGAGTTCATTGCAAATTCACGCTCTTCTTTTGTCCCATTTTTCTCGTATCCCGATTGGATGAATGATATGAAATTTTGTGTAATTATAAGTGAAAGATTTATTCATGCAAATTGGAATGTTCGAAACGTTGTATTCATCCCAATATTTAATTTTGAAATGGAGTAACTTCAAAGCCCCGAGAATGATAAACGAATAACAATTTCAAATTTTGAAATATCAAATGGCCTCAACAATCGAAATCAGAATGTACCTGAACAAAGGCCTATGGGTTTATTTAGAAATATGACAGAGTTGATTAGCGTTTCAGCATTTTTTTTGCTGATAGTCGAGCCACAGATTAATTAAACTACAGAAACGAATCCAATGACATATTCGGTGAAAGCCACGCCTTCCCAAAGTGCACCAATGAGAGCGTACTAAAATATGCTATTGCTTTTACAGAGTCATATGAAGACAGCCAATTAATTTGAGGCATGCCACTTGAGTTTCCTCAGTGTAGTTTCCTATTCTTGGTATATATTGTTAGATTTCTCCAGAGATCGATCAAGGACAAATATTTTTGAGACAATTGTGTTAGGTTACCGATCCACTTCTGTATAGTGGTTCAGTTATTCTGTGGTGCAGCTATTAATAACCAAAATACTGAATTTCAATGTTCGAGCGCTCAGATAGTTGCAGACGCTTATCTACCATATATTCCGAGGGTCACAGACCGAATTGGAAAACTCTTGGGGAAAAACAACATAAAAACGGTTTTCAAACCCACCAGAAAAATACAACAAAGTCTCAGGTCGGCTAAAGACAAAAGAGGCCCACTGTCAGCAGCAGGGGTTTATCGCATACCGTGTACCTGTGGGAAGGTATACATCGGTACCACCAAAAGATCTATGGGAACTAGGAAAAAAGAGCATGAAAGAAACTGCAGACTAGGGCAGTGACATATCGACTGTGGCGAAACACGCACTCAGTGAGGGAAACCACAGGATTAACAAACACACGGATAATTTGATACTTCTCCGAATTCAGTAATTACGGCAATCAATATTAATGAAAATTCTCCAAATTCAGAAAAAGCTGGCTACCCGAATCCATACTTTACGAAGTCGTAATATCTAGAAATTCCAAAAAACGACTGCCTTCAAAACCGAACTAAAGTAGTGATTCTGCAAACCTCAGGCGCGAAAGACTTGACCATTTTGTCACTAGCATACGTAGTCTGAGTTTCGGTCAAATCCAACAGATGGCGTTCTTTCTTAACGGATTACACCAACTGTGTCTGAATTCAGTACTTTGTATTTTCAGAGGCAGTCATTTAAATGATTGTATTCTTAAATCCAGCCGAGTTACTAGCTGAAGTGACCTATTGTGGGTCGAAACAGCTGTCTGGCATTGGGATTGGGATGTAAACATTTTGAACATCAAAATTCTCAACTAGTTTTAAATAAAAGTTCCTATGCACCTTGAGTAATAGATTTGTATGGCCTCGAGACACTTATAAACCCTCAGGACATAAACAAATTGTTACATTAATAGTAAAGGTGGCTATATATTGGTGTTTTCACTCCATATAAAAGATTGTCAGCAAATCGGACGACCGATCTGGCCTACTTGATCAAGAATTGATGACGTAGACCGTAGTAATAACTAAAAAATTCGCCAGGTATCGTCACTCTCGCAGTTGAGATGACGGTCATTTATTTATTTATTTATTCACGGGCAGGCCCTTTTCAGATAAGAATATTACAGTGCTTTAAATGTAGATAATAAAGTGGTTTGAAAGTAGGTTATATGAATAGTACAATTACTAATAACTTAAAAAACATTGATATCCATATTTGGTAGAATTGATATGCAATGGATATGCAGGTCATGTAACACTTAACACAATACAAAAAACTCAAGCCGAAGGTATCACAACGCTAGGTCAAACAAATGATTTTTGAAACGGGTAACTGTTAAATTGAAAATGTGGAAGTTATTAAAAGAGTTAGCTATTCGAAGAGTTCTGGGAATAAAGCTATTGTAAGAGTCATTGAATTTGTGAAAAGAGACATAAAAGGTTTGAGCATGCCTAGTTGAACGACTGGGGACAAATAGGGATATTTTGGAGAGAATCACGGGGCTGATACACAGTCCGTTGATAATTTTGAATAGAAGTATTAAGTCTCTTTGTTTTCTGCGTACCTCAAGAGAAGGTAAGTTCAGTATGCGTTCTAATGCAGCATAGTCATAGTATACACGCATCTTACTGGCAATATATCTCAAAAAATTGTGCTGGACAGCCTCAAGCTTCAATTTATGTGTAGCGTAATGTGGGGACCAAACTGTGGAACAATAATCGAGATGAGATCTAACCAGGGTGAAATAAAGGGATTTAATGGCAGCGATGTTAGTAAAATCACTGGTGGTTCTCTTTATGAAGCCTAGTATCTTCATAGATTTCTGTATTGTATTTGAAATGTGTGATTTATAGCTAAGGGTGGAGTCTAGGATTACACCTAGATACTTGGTTTCGGAGGAAGAGTGCAAGGTCAAGTTATTTATACTATATTCGAAGATGATTGGATGATGGGTTCGATGAAAACGAAAAATATGGCATTTGGATGCATTCAGACACATACCATTTAGCTTACACCAGTTAGATAGGCGATCGATATCATTTTGAAGACTCAATGTCGTCAGCGAATAACAAAGATTCACTCACATGGAAACAGCGTATTAGATCATTGATGAACAAGTTGAACAACAGTGGCCCCAAGTGAGATCCTTGCGGAACACCAGAGGTAACTGCGATGGTATGAGAATAGTAATGATTTACCCTGACAATTTGCGTTCTTTCCGTAAGATAGCTCTTGATCCACTTCAATAGTAACCCATCGACTCCATATAAGTTAAGTTTATGAATCAAGAGCTCATGGTTAACTTTGTCGAACGCTTTGGAAAAATCAGTGTACACAGAGTCAACTTGTAAACCCCTCTCCAAAGCATCCGACAAAAAATCAACATATGTTAACAGACCCAATTCCGCTGACTTTTTAGATGTAAAACCGAATTGTTGGGTCCCTATAATTGGGGAGCATTCATAAGTTAGGTAATCAGTAATGATGCTCTCGAAAACTTTAGGGATTATGCTAAGAATAGAAATTGGACGATAATTAGCTATATCGGATTTTCGGCCTGATTTGTATATTGGAGTAACATATGAGGTTTTCCAGTAGTCCGGAAATTTGCCTGTTAACAGAGACTTATTGAATATATGGAAAAGTGGGCGGGATAAAATGAAGGAAAATGTTTCAAGAAAAGTAGGGGGAATTCCATCAGGACCAGGGCGTTTGTTGGTATTAAGTTCAGACAATTTTTCATAGATTTTAGAAATTTCAATGTGATAATTGGACACATTAACCGCTGATGAAATATGTGTATCGTAAGGATGTGGGGATTGATTTGTATAGACAGAAGAGAATTGGTTGGCAGAAAGGTTAGCAATATCAGTCCCATTGAAGGCAGTACGATCACCCAAAGTCATTGTATTGGGTATAGCATTGTTTTCCCTTTTGCTTCTCACAAATTTCCAAAAGGATTTAACATTATTGATAATTGAATGTTCAGTACGTTGAATGTAATCAGAGTAACACTGTCTTGATAAAGATTTAAACCTAGATCTTAAGTTACTAAATGCTGCATAGCTTTCTGGACACCTTGTGCACTTGTAGATCTTGTGCGCTGATTTCTTCTCACGAAGTAGTATCATTAGCAGTCATGTGCACGTCTTGTGTTGCCAAGTGGATATGTCGTTGCGAATTCTGGTCTGTGCTGAAACAATTAGTTGATTGTTGATATTTTCATTTGTGCAATATAATATTGTGATCTCAACTCTAAAGCTCGGTTTAGAAGTAGTATCACAATTCATCCGAATATAATTCACGTTAATGAATTGTGATCAAATTTTATGGATATGTGAAGTGAGAAAATGCCATTTTTTTCTGGTGAGTGAAATCATTATTATTTTTTATTATCTTCTGGGTTGAACTGAAAATATCTAAAACACATATCACTGCATTTATAGAATATTCGGAACGCGTGCACACTCTAGAATGTTGTTGCCAGCAAACTTCTCGTGTTTTTTCGCATGATCACTACGAAATTTTCAAATGGTTATTGAATATACTAGAACGTGAGATTATTCTTGGAGGTAGGTCATTGAAGATGAAGTTTGTTTTCATCAGCCTCAGAATAATCTCGCGTTCTATTCTCTGTTCTAACCAAAAGTTATCTGTATTGGCAACAACATGTTCCATGGATCAAGTGATCTCGAAAATTTTTAGGAATTTCAACCACAAGCGCACTCTTAAGGTGTAATTTTGAACAACTACACCCTGTCTACAGGTTTGTCTGAAAAAATATCGCAACACTGAAAGCACCAGTATATAGCCATCTTAATAATTAGTTTGCTGCAATACATATGGCAGTTGGAATATTGTTAATATTAACGATCGTAAATTTTTAAATGAAACCTTCGTATGCGAGTCAGGTTTGAACTAAGTTCAATCGATTTGAAATCTGGAATTTAATCTTCACCCCAAAATCTAGCTCAATCCTTAACTACAAAACTACCCCTTTTGCGTTAACGTCAGAAATAACATTATTCCAAATCAAAATTATCTGGCAAACACGCCTCGATGATTATATAAGGACTTGTACTCCATGGAAATATCGTCATAAGGCAATACGCCCTCTCTCTAATGGCTTTATCGGCCTGTAAATCCGAATCGAGTGCTGTTAGCAGGCTTCGCAGAGGGTTGAACGGTCTCATATACCACCGGGAAACCAAATTAATGACTTCGATATTTTGCGGCAAAGTAATGAACACCGCCTCAGCTCCGACGACAGATGACATATAGCTTTTATGAAACGAACATTTCCGCCAGGATTTCGTGACGTTTCCAGCGGTCGTTATTTACAGGTTATTTATCGCTGTATCGATAAATTCGTCGCTTTCAATAGCTGTTGCTAGACGTGCTCGTAGTTCTCATCATTCCAAATACAAAAAAACACATTTACATCCCTGCGATATCGCGACGATGTTACATTTTATGTAGCAGGGGTATCGCATTTATATTACAGTGACCTACTTTTGTTTCGGTCAAATGACAAGTTTTGCGATGTCTCCGCGATATGTTTAGCTCAGTGTAATGGGTAATTGAAACGAGGAACGCTGGAAACTGATTTATTTAGATTTTCGTCAAAAGCGTATCGGACAATCATGATCATAAAAAACATTTAAGTGAGACATTCGAAGAGAAAGATAGATTTCACTAAGAATGTGAATAAATAGTACATGGGCTCAAATGCAAATTATACATATCATGACACTCAGTGCCACGACGACTTGACCTTTGCGACATTGCAGGAATGTGAAATGCGTAATAAATGGAAACAAAAAGTAAGGATGAAAAAAAGTACTCACAATCATTCGAAAGTGACCTATTGTTCGCTCAAAAGGAGACGAGGTCGGAAATAGTATATTACACACCGAGGTGGAAAGTGATTCATTCCTGTCGTGAGATCAGTTAGTTAACCAAGACGCAAAGCGTCGAAGTTAGCTGTGATCTCGAGACAGGACTGAAACTTCCTACCGAGTTTTGTATACTAGTTTATTTACAACCATCATATTTCGATTGAAATTAATAAATCCCTGTTTCGTTCCGAACACATCCAAAATATTACATTTAACGACAAATTACCAAGAACGCGGTTTTCTCAGAATAATCTAGTAGATATATTGTTAATGTGACTACGGGGTATACAATTGTCACCAATATAAATAAATCTCAGATGAAGTCAATAAATGACAGATGAAGTCAATAAATGACAGATGAAGTCTAGAATAGATGAAATGAGGACGGGAAGTAGAGGTGTGTAATGTGACACTTCCCAACCTTCAATGACGTCAGTAAAGACAGCATTACATAAATGGTTGTAAATAAAATACTTTCCCGACTGTGTATTCTTATTTTATCCGATCAGAATTCATGAAGTGCTTAGATCCCCTCTGTACACACCTATGCACTGGAACAAAACGAGCTATCCCTAACAAGACATTACAGTGATAACACACTATATTAGCACCAAAAAGACAGAAAAGATATAGGTTCTCATTGTTCTCAATTTCTTCCTTAAAAACCACTAACTTTCGCAATAACCACGACGCTGCCGATTTATTAGGTAGTTTCGAAGTCGGTCTATTTTTATTGTCGAAAATGCCGTTAATAATAGTAATACAGACTTTGCTTATTTTCAGCAATCCTCGTAAAACGCAACGGAAATAAAAAACATTCGATAAAGTCGATGAGCATACTTGAAGACTGGCATTAAATCAAATAATTTTTTAACGATTCGTTCAGGCCAGTTTTAAGCAACAAACAAATGAAGGAAATGATTCTCAATTATAGGTACGGGCACACTTGCAGTCCGGTTTTGGGCTATTTGGCCACTCATCTGTACAAAGTAGTGCCACCATCGGCATTAAACTTCTTCATAGTATTATTACATCTTGAACAAAGCTGATCCGAATGATGAGAAAAATTAATGCAGGGTTTTCTTCTGTGGATAAGCCTGCACCTGTTGGATATAATGCAATGCCCTTCGTTGTACTAGCCAGGGGTGTAATTGTTTTCTGACAGGTGCCAGCCACAACCTACTGTGTAGGTAGTTTGAGACTGGCCTGTACGAATTGTTCGAACAGATCGCATTGGAAAAATCTTGAAGAAGCACAACTTCAAAACAATTTACAAGCCCACTAGGAGAATACAAGAACACCTGAGGTCTGCTAATGATCCAAGAGACCCTCGATCCAATGCTGGGGTATATAGGATTCCGTGGTCATGTGGAAAAGTATATGTAGGAACCACCAAACGTTGTTTCAAGACGCGGATTAGTGATCACAGTCGAAATTATCGGTTGGGACGAACTGACGAACGGCTTTGAGTAACTGCGGCGACTTTGTCACTGACACTATGTTGCCAGAGTGATAATAAAATTCTTTATAACCCGACCCGAGCGATACATAATTTGTTCTAAACGAAAAAATTTTGCTATGAGAGCATGGTAACAGTTTCACAAACCAGAACTTCACTATGGGGGAGCCCCCATTGCCCCCATGGTTCCGGCGCCCCTGCTCTCAACAACAACAACACATTATTCCATTCGCTTATACCGTGAAGCAATTCAGATATATAAGCGTAAGGATAACTTCAACAGGAAAAACTTGCGATGTATGTTCAAAAGATGATTTGATTCAACGCCAGTGTCTTCGACTATGTCGAATGTTTCTTTTGCTATAGTCTATTGTCATGAATCGAGGAATTGTCTTAACGAAATCAAACAATAATTGGCCATGCAAACAAAATTTGGCATTCCGTTCTGAAGACATTGACGACAAAACCAGAAAGAAGTACAGAATCCGACGTACGCCAGAACAGGATCCGACAGCAAGATATTAACAAACAAGTACCTCCAGATTTGCCATTAGTCATAGTAGACTCACAGGAAGGAGTTCAACTAAGACCACGCCTAAGGTGGCTATATACTGGTGTGTTTACTCCATATAAGAGGTTGTCAGCAAATCAGACGACCGATATGGCCAACTTGATCAAAAAATGATAATGTAGGCGAAGTAGTACTGCAAAAAATCCGTCAGGTACCGGCACTCTTGCAGTGGAGATGACAGTTCTGTGTTGCCAAGTGGCCATGTCGTCGCGAATTCTGGTCCAGATCAGTAGAAACACAATGCAAATTTATTCCAACTGAGAAATCATTTTCAAACTACATGGAATAAATAACGCATAAAGCTAAACACAAATTTGGCGCGTTTTGGTGTTTTCATTAACCTCACATATTCAGTCCCGATAAATTCTCTATCCTTTTACAGAAACATCAGAATTGGCAACAGCGTGTTCCATGGATCGAGTGATCACGAAAATTAATAGAAATTTTTGATAACCAGCGCTCCCTCATGGCTACTGATGAACTACCACGCCTTGTCCACAGGTTTGTCTGAAACAATATCGCAACATAAGAAACACCAGTATATAGACATCTTAACCACGCCACTGAAGATGGCTGCCGCAGTTGCAGCCGAAAGCTCCAAATTCCACGACACGGCCCTCAAGCCCGAAAAACTTGCGATGTATGTTCAAAAGATGATTTGATTCAACGCCAGTGTCTTCGACTATGTCGAATGTTTCTGTTGCTATAGTCTATTGTCATGAATCGAGGAATTGTCTTAACGAAATTAAACAATAATTGGCCATGCAATATTCGACTGCCCCTTCTTCTCCCTAAATGTCGAAGCGCCCCCTAGCGGCAGCGATGATCGCGAATCGGGGAACTCATTGTTCTTCTAAAACTCTCCTGATATCGTTCCGGGCGGTTTTAACCGTCTTTTCCGGCTCCGACGAGATAGATAGCCCACTAGAAGTTACAATAGAACCACTTTATTCGGTATGCAATGCGCGGCAGACTCGAAAACATCATCTCGAGAAACCTCGTTTTTCACTTTTCTCTCGCGTCGAACGTCCGTAATTCCTTTGTTTTGCAACGGCACACTCGACCTGCCAGATATAACACGTTTTAGCGTCTTCGACTGCGAAAAGAAACAAAAGAATGAGGTCACCTCGTTCGAATTAGGCTCGTTTCTAGAGGCAGAACGATTCGCTAATTCGGATAGGGGGGGGGGGGAGACGGCCGGGATTTCTGGGATTGTCATTTCGGGCGGGCATCCGTGACGTTTTCTTAATTTTCTTAATTGGGAATAAAGTGATGAAGTATACTTTTCGTCTTATCTTCTCGGATGATGGAATTGTTGTTTTCTTGTTCATTCGTTTGTTCGTTTTTGAGATGTTCGCTCTCGCAAAGGCTGACTGTAACGATTTCGAGTTGCCTCAAAACCCTGCTGTTGAGTTTCATACATTTTTTTTAATTCAGATTCACACGAAAGGAAAGCCCTATAATGTTCAAAGAACACCGCGTCAATCAAGGGACTATGAATCGACATTCACCTTGATTCTTTAAATCTCAGCTGCTCTATTGAAAAAAGATCCCTGAGCAAGTGAGGTTCGACAGGTCTCGAAGTTCATATTGAAGGGGTGGGAATTCCGGGCTCGTCGGGTCATCCGTGTTGATACTGCCGAGATACGGATTACCTTAGGAACAAGTTAGCCAGCACTATATACTTATATTTTACGACAACTTCGAGATGTCGCCAGCTTCGATATTTCGAAAATAATATATTTTTTGTTATTTCATTCGTGTATGACTTACAGTTAATACTTTTAGGTAATTCCCCTAGCTCTTTTAATATTTTTAAATTACGAAAAAAACCCGTTAGAGTACTGGAAGGCGTGGGATACAGGGAACATTGTCAACCAGTTTCATGTCGTGCTGGAAACCCATAAAAAAGCTAGTACTTTACTTGAACAAGTTGATGTTCATCATTTCTCCCTAGAAATGCTGGTAGAGTCCTTATAAATCGGTACCGCTCAGCAAAATCTCGAAAAAATTCACTGTCATTTGTCAAGGTGAGTTTAAAACAATATGATATTCATTAGTTTACTAAAAGGATTATGTTAACTTACAGGTTGCTCTAATTTTCGGTATATCAGGAGCATGTCTCAAGCAAGAACTAATAAAAATTACTGTAGATGACATTGAATATCTAGGTACAGCAACAATAGTCAAGATTAAAAATACAAAAAATAAAATAGAAAATTCAATATTACAGATGAACATTATGACAAATATAAAAAATATGCTAAATTAAGACCAGCAACCCATGAAAAGAGGTTTTTTCTTAGCTATCAAAACTAAAAATGTACCAAGCAAGTGATGGGTATTAACAAAATGGGGTCTGTACCCACCTCAGTAGCAAAATTTTTAAAACTAGAGAATCCAGAATCTCACACCAGTCATTGTTTCCGGAGATCCTCAGCTACGATCCTAGTAGATGCAGGAGAAAATACCTATTACCACTCTCAAGAGACACGGAGGATGAAAATCCTCTGCTGTCGCTGAGGAATATATAGATGATTCTCACACCAACAGAAAAAACACCGTCACTAAAATTGTCAGCGCTGTGCGTGGAAATTCGGAAGACACTGATACTCAATCAGTCATAACAAAAAACATAAATTCAAAACCCCTCAACTCCTTCAATGAACACAATAATTACAAGCAGCATCCATCTTTCTTTCTATACATATAAATAAGGTCGATCTTCAATGATTGTTTTCAATATATGATCATAGCTCTCTTTCAGTCTACTCTTCGATTATCTCATATTCCAGTGTTTCATTTCCACCTTTTCATTTTGTTGCTAGTTTGAGATGAATGAATATTCAAACATTTGTAATTAATTTGCCATCTCTTCCTCCTTTGTTTCTTACGTATGATGTACCTGTATTGTTAGTATTTTCTATTGATTGTAAAAATCAATACCACTGGAATAGTTGAGTAGATTGGTAATGAGTAGGAACAACTTGTTCAGTTGCTACATATAATGTTGATAATGATATAATTTGATTCTTAGAACGTGTTTGAATTGCTTCCAACAAATAATACATTGATCTAACACTTATTCAAAGAAATAATTATTTACAATTTTCAACTAGTTATTTTTTTATATTATCAAATTAATTTTCATTATGCATTCAAATTCTTCCTCTGCAACGCTTTTGTCCCATTATACTTGATACACATAATGATGCTTAACCGGTTGGAATTCTCATTCTGTCGCCCACACAGAAATAACTTCAACTTCCACCACGGCCATTTCTTTTAATGAGGACGGAGTGAAGAGCGATATCCCTCTCCTCCCTCTCCCGAGTGGTTTATTGATAGTTGCTGGACCGGTTGACAGGTGCAGTGTTGGAACTATTTTTAAAACTAACACTACTACTTCGTCCCATTCATTTGTTGGGAAGTAGAATGAATTTGACGAAGGAGGTCTGTCCATGTTTTTGTTTTGCGTATTTGCATAGCCCAGGAAAATTTTGATGAATTTGGAAAGTGCGGTGTATTGCGATTTTTCGTAACATTTGCGCAAATATTAAGTTAAATTGAAACTTTTCCTAGAGATCAATTACCCTAACACCAAACTGATATTTTTGTACTCGATGCGCGTTTCGCTAAAAAGATTAGCATCTTCAGGAGAAGAAAATTGATACTAAATCTAAAGCTAGGGTTAGTTGTTTATATACCTAAAGTTTTCCGGACCGATATGGACTTTCTTTGTTACTGCTAATTATTCTAATTAATTTCTCGATAATGAACTGGTGCAGTCACTACCTGCAAATTTTGTTGGTCCGTCATCTGTTATTATTGATTATTCTGATTACTTCCTCAGCAATAAATTGAAAAGCGAGCTGACATGGATAGGTCCCTTGTCACCATTCATGCTGTTTTTACAATTTATTATTTCTAGACTCTCAGATGCATTGAGTAGTCTTGTGTCATGCGAAAAGGTTATTGAAACTATAAAGATTGGAAGTAGGGTTGGAAAGATAAAAGGGTTATGGCGATCCTCAGTAGTGAAGCACATTTTTATAAGATTATATCTACACCCGTACTATCATAATACACTTTATTCACGACTTATACATAATGTAAGTATTACCCTTATGGTTTGTGCAGTATAATGCCATATATTATTTCCTTAGGGAATAATGGCGAAGGATTAATAGTAATAGCCTTTATTCCCTCTGGTAGTTCTATCACAACATTTTTCGAATTGAATGTTACCATGGAAACGATATAACCAAACTCCCAAAGTTTCAATTTCAAACGCGTAGGTAGTGTTCGTGTATTTTTATTGAGATGAATGAAACAAGAATCATGGTGAACAAATTAGTCGTGAATAAAGTAGAATATTACTCCCTCGCCGCTGACGCGACTCGGTTCGGAAAAATTCCCTGAGGATAATAGTTATTATTATTGATTCTTGGTATAATCTACTATTATATGCCTATAATCCGTTTCATAATGACATCCATTATGATACAGATTTTCAACAATAGAAACCAATTATTTTTCAATCGATCATGCTGTGCATTTGACGTTTTTCAAAATCAGTACGTATTGAATTTTCAATAATAATAATAAGGTTCATTCGTCAAATACAGTTAACGGTAGACACATTTACAGGCGAATAAACAGGTGAGTCACAAAAACAACAAGCAGTTGCTCGTGCGTGACTATGGTAAAAACTAGACATAGTAGAGAATAAAGTTGAATAAACAGACAATATCACAAAAGTGACTTGTGTGTGATAACATAATTATAAATATGACAAATGGCAATGAACATATAGAATAATAATGAATTATAAAATATTACATTTTTACAATGAGATGTTGAAATTTCTTGATTATAAAATAAACTCGAGAATAAATAGTATAGAAATATCGATTATATAATTATTAATAAATCAATTTGAGGAAGAAGGTGTAATTGGATCAGAACCAAAACTTTCACAAATGAACAGTCGAGCAGAACGAATGAAACAGAGGTACCTCGAAATATCTTATATATTTGTATATTAATTTTGTTGTGAAATATTATTTTTCAATTATTTGGTGAATTTTTCTCCGGTTTCTTTGATGAAGATATGTTTTCAATTTCCTTTTGATACTTGATCATTTCAAATCATTTGTACTAGTCGCGTGTTGCTTCAACTAACTTAGCATTTTCAGGAAATCAATACCAATTCTCATGCAGATGATAATTTGATTAAACCCGCAAAGAGTGATTTCAATTTGCCATCAAGGTTATTGACTTCGTAACAAGATTCCACTTTCACACCAAAAGATCCCATATCACCGATTAGGTATAGTATTTCTGGGAAAATAGTATTGTACTCTAACCGGATCCTTCGCCATATTTTGAAGTTTACTCACTACCTGTAATGTTCAAAGAACACCTCGAAAATCAAGAGATAGAAGATACGAATTAACATTCACTTTCAATTTTTGAAGTTTGTGAGCCTCAGGAAAGACCTCTTTCGGCAAGGAGTTCCAAAGCTCAGCTGTTCTTTTGAAAAAAGATCCCTGAGCAAGAGAGGTTCGACAGGTTTCCAAATTCACAACAAAGGGATTGAAATTCTGTACTTGTCAAGTCATCCGTGTGTATTACCAAGGGTGGAACGATTGATAACAATTCAGAAGAGCACCGACCGTGAAAATATCTATAGAAGAGAGACAAGTCTTCGACCCTTCTACGATGTTCCAATGAAGTGTTAGGATTGAAAACATTGAAAATATTAATAAAAGGAAAACATAAATTTAAAATACTCTAGGTGAACACCTCATACACTGACCCTACCAACAGATAAGATTTTTTTTTGAAAAGTGGAGTAGTTATTTGAAAAGTGCTGTTTGATTCACTTTGTCTCTCTTCTTAGCAACATCATTCGTGCATACATTTAACGTTTGTTAATTTATCAACTGATATCGTTATATTCAGTGGAGTGGACTTTTCGATATCTCAGATCATCTTTAACACGCTTTTATTATTTATATTTGCAAAGGAAATTTTGAATGTGGTTTTGAGTAACTTTGAAACGTTGGAATATTTGAATTTTTGCACACTTTCCAAGGACCGATGATAATGCAATTTGAAAAAATCATCCCGATATCCTTACTAGGACCTTCGGAATTAACGATTTGTTTTTCTAGCGACCTTGAATAGAACGATTATTTTGGCGAAGGAGACAGGTTTTATTTCTCGGTAACACGCCCTCGAAGTTGCGCATTTTGGTGCTGATGGTCATAATAATATATAAAAGCATCATAATTTTCGAAAAAAATTATAGTTTAAATAAACTGAAAATACACACTTTCATGATAAATCTAACAAATGAAAAATAAATAATTGTCAAAAAACATAAAAACGCGCTTTTAAAAAAATCCATCTAATAAATGAGAAATGAATGATAACTAAAAAACACGCTTCAATGAAAAACGAACTGAATATAAAAAAATATTGTTTTTATTTTCTCAATTTTTTCCCTTGTGAAATTGACTATCAAATCGAAATAACTGTTGCTCAAGCCATCCGTATTTTGATTTTTTTTTGTGGAATTTTTACGTTTGTGTATATTTATCATTTCTAGAAGTGCTCTTTTTTGGGAGTTCGTTTCAGTCGTAACCACTTTTGTATTGTTGAAATGAAAATTGTGTAAATATTTTGCAGCGTTTTCACTTGAAGCTGTTTTGGCCGAGTTCTTCGCTAAATAGAATAAAATAGATTTTATTGGTCATTCCTACACGGTAGCAATTTGACGAGTCATTTGTTTTTGAGTACTAGTTCTACATACATATTCATACATAACCAATTTCACACTTATCCACATATATCAAATATATCAACAAATTCACACAATAATTATTTGCTAGCATCATGACAGTTTTCATAAAAATATAACACATTTACATTTCGACATAACACATCAAAATAAATCTCCTAGCGCCGGCCCTGTCGCTCGTAAACGCAGAATGATATGAGGGGTGGAAGAGAGAACGTCATTTTCTAGGAAATCTCGGTTCGCTTGGAGAATTCGATAAACATCATCGAGACCTCTCTCGAAGATTCTCCAGAGGCAAGTATAAAAGGGGAGACACTTCATCGCGACGGCAGAGAGAGTTTAGCAGATAGTTACCAGAGTTTCTAGCTAAGTGGAGAGGCGGAGACTTTTACAGAGATTTTATCGGAGAGCGCTTTGGTGTTGCTAAGTGCGGAAATCGAAGTAGAGAATTTCTATTACAGAGAGTTTTAACGTTGGATTGTTAGCGGAGCAATTTGAGTGATTGTATTGTACTGCGATAAAGGGTTGTAATAAAAGTAATTTAGTGTTGTTTGGATTTTTAATGAACGAAACGAAGGATATATCGTAACATAATAGAAATTCTGCCGTAGCGATGAATCGCTTCCGTATATATACTTGCTCACAACTATGCAGAATCTTCCAGTCAAATCTCGATTCCTCGAGTGACGAGATTTCCCAGGTAAACGATCTTCCTTCGACTTTGCGTTTACGAGCGACAGGGCCGGCGCTAGGAGATTCCGTAACAATACATTTCGGAAGCAGATCATAGTTCATATTAAATGATCTCTTCTGGTGTTCATAAATACGACTTCTGATATATCTTCCTGTTTGTCCAATGTTCATCTTTTCGTTCCAGCGCGACGGTGCACATAACCGTTTCGGACGTCAACGAGTACGCTCCGACGTTCGCCGAGCCGAGCTACGTCCGTCAAGTCGACGAAGGTCGCATCTACAATGAAATCGTTCGGGTCGAGGCCACCGACAGGGACTGCACCCCGAAATTCGGCGACGTGTGCAAGTACGAGATCCTCACGTCCGATCAGCCCTTCGTCATCGACATGGACGGCGTCATCAGGTAGGTTTATGAACGATATCTAATGATAGGGGAGCAGCGGGGATTTCGGAATTTACTAAAGTGCGACATATTAATATACAGGGGGGATACCTTGTACCCTGTTCATCATATATGAAACCTATATATATATATATATATATATATACATCACGCTAACATTATTGCGTCCTTTCACAAAACGACACTACTGCGTCCCCTTGAATTCTTGTATTTAGGGAGAGTTTTATAGCGAATACTTTTTCTCCTCATTAAATGCATTCCCTATCTATTTTCAGATTTTCATTACCATCAAAAATAAAAACAATGATATTCACGTCCTTACTGCGTCCCCTCAAAAGTGGGCCTTTACTGCGTCCATCGAATATACGTTTTTATGTTGAGTACTATCTTGCGTCCTGAAAATATATTATTGTACACAATCAGAATGATGCTGCGTCCTGCAGTGTTGCCAGATTCATTTCTGCTCACAACCTATATGCGAAATGCTTTCATTTTATGTGTTGTTGAAAATTGACTTCACAAAAGACGACTAATTTGGGAAAAAAAATTCTCGATCAGAATCACGCGAAAAAATATATTCCTATCAAATTGATTTCATATTTCTTAATTTTCTATCAAGGCTGTAGATATTTCAAACTTACACATAATTGTTATCACAATAGTATATTGTTCCATGATCAAGGAATGATAATATATTCTTCACGAGAATGAAGTTTGCAGTTGGAGCAGTAGGCGAGTGCTGTATATCATGCGAGTGAGCAATTACCATTCAATGCGAGTTATTCATTATACTTCTTCCACGGTTACAACAGATGAAAGCGAAATGATTCAACAGATAACATGAACTTCAAATTTGATATTATTCGGAATTTTCATTTAGGTACGATTGCATAAGCAAGTATAGAGCTTTTATTGCTCAGAATTTGATATTCCATGAAAGACCTGGTTAAATGTGTAGTGACAACTATATTTCTAATAGTAGATTATACCACGAGTCAATAATGACAACTATTATTCTAGAGGAATGTTTATGAACGGAGCCGCGTTAGCGGCGAGGATGTAAAATATTCCGAGAGGATAATAGCCATTATTGCGAGTGTTATACACTATTTACGATTGATTCATACAATTTCTGAAGGTGTACAGGTAAATGATTCTTCAGTTCCTTCATTTCTATACAAAAACACAAACACTACCAATGCGTTTGACAATGACACTTTGGAGATTGGTTATATCGTTTCTATGGTGATATTAATTTCAAGAACTTTTGTGATTGGACTAGAAGAGGAAATAAAGACTATAAATCCCTGCCATAAATCCCTAAGAGAATCATGTATGGCATTATACTGGGGAAACCATACGTATATTACTTATATTATGTAATAGTCGTAAACAAAATTCCTTATTCGATAGTTCAGTGTATTTGAAACAAGTGGTACAAAAATATGTTATTTTCCCAATGAGAATTCTACCCATCACGTATCAAACGGATCTTGATAAAAATTCAGCACAATTTATTGTTGAATTGATTTTAGGCGACATAAAAGAGTATACAATTCAATTGTTAATATAAAAAAATATCTGAATATATTTTATTTTTCAATGTCCAAGGTTTTTTTTGTTAACCAGAATGAAAGTCATCAATCAGAACAATGTTGTTGAAAATTTTCCTAGAGATCAATTAGCCTAACACCAAACTGATATAAATTTTTGTCTCATGAAGATGATAACATTGTTAGCGAAATGCGCGTCATATCACTTTGGTGTTGATGGAGTGATTGATCTCTGGAAAATGTTTAAACTTTCACACCAGAAGTTTCAATCACATCGTTTGATGTTCCTGAGGAAAATTGTTCATTAAAATTCAATGAATGTTACCATTCAGAATAATGAAATGAGAACAACCAGATATTTCTGATACCTTCATTTCAATTCGAAGAAAACGACAAAATACTGAGGTAATGATATCCATGAATTGTAGGAAACCGAAAGGAACTAAAGATGAGTTGATAAAGCAAAAATAAACCATTGATCATATAGAGAAAACATTCTTGAATTATTCACAATAATTTTTCGTATATTTATTCTGTATAAATACTTTGATTTTCATCCAATCTTTATTTTCGAACACTTTGGGAAACTAAGTTCTCATTTCTTCACATTCTTGTCGTTTTGGTGGATTTTTATTCTTTATATGAAAACGGAAATATTCTGTAGCAATTTTTTTTTGTTCTTCGGTCCATTTCACCAAAAATTCTTTTTTTATTTTTGTACAAGTAATATACGTACTTGGTGCTAATTTTAACGGCTTCGTCTTCGCTTAAATTAAGGATATCTCCTATTTCAGTTAAGTGATTAATATTTTGTATTAACACATCAAAAGCAGTTTTTTTTTTCTATTTTGTAAAATGCGCTTGTGGTATCACATCCTGTCAGACAATGAGCTGCTAGGAGATTTTTACAAATGGAGAGTCCAACTTTTTCCACTATATCATGTATGGCATTTTAACGTTTATTTTTACTATGTCCTAATTGAATAAATAATTGGCAAATCAATAATTCTTGAGCGGTGCTATAATAATGTAGAAATGAAAGAAGAGCATCTGTATCTACCAATTTTACAAGAATAGAATCGCCATGCGCTCCACCTCGGCTAAAACGTGACGGATAATTCGCGGATCTGCTTCTTCTTGATTGCTATTTAGTGAATATATTTGGATCATCATTTTTAGCTATAAGAAACACGTATTTTGGGTTCTCAAATCCTCCCGCTATAATCAGGAACTCATTATCTCCCAATGAACTTGGCCCATTCTGTACAAAATAATTCGTTTAAAAATTAGCAGCGATCTTTTGTTTGAGGAAGATTTGGAAACTTTTTTTGAGACAGTTCTGAAATTATTTTTTTGGGACAGATCTGAAACTCAGTTACATTTGAATCACTTCGTTTAGACCTTTCCGCATTCTTAGGCGAATTATTATTGTAGGTATCCACTTCTATTGTAGATTAGACGCATGCTTTTTATGTTGAATGAGCTGATGTTATTTTTAGTTGTTCAAGAAGAAATTTCTTGCTGTGGATTTTGCGTTCCAAAATTTTTAGGCCAACAGTATTTTTTTTCTCTGCGGTACCAACTTCAGTTTGTAGACCCCGTTTTGTAAGGTTTTGCACAACCAATTTGTCCTGAGTTTCAACAGATTCTCCACATATAATGCTCTCTATTTTATACCTAGTGAAAGTTTTTGAAATAATTTTCCAAAAGTGCATATGATAATGTAATTAATGATTAGACTAGCACAATTAAATACAGATAGGTAAAACCTCATGTTGCTTTTGCTCACTGTCGTTGAGCGCGCACAGGTCTTCCGGGAAAAGTGCATGCGGGAGCCACGCGTGATTTCAATATCGGCGCGGTTATTACGTGTCCTATCGATCCCAACCTATAACATTTTTTTTTTAAACTTCTGTGATTTTTTTGCTTCAATTCACTAGCAGAAAGTATGTGAAAATTCCTGGAGATGAAAAAGTTTTTCGATTGCTCAAGAAATCAATGCACAAAAAATAAACACGAGTATTTCTTATTTTTTTCTGAGAAGAAGAAGCGAGTTTCCAAAAATGCGGCCGGATTGACACCAGCGCCAAGATTTCTACTTTCGAATAAAAAAAACTCTGATATCTCTAATAGTTTTGAAGTTATCACGAGTTATATATAAAAAAATACGTTTTTTGGATTTTCCATTTTTTCACACATTTTTTGCTATAGAAAGAGTCAGCCCCAGCTGGCGGTGTAGTAAATATCGATTTGTAATAGCCAATAACATTCCCAATAACAATACACCACTCGTTTTGTTCTACCTCAATTTGTTTTTTTTTCGTGATAGAAGCGTCTTTCGAGCGCGTTTTTACTCCACTATAAGAGGGAAGCAATATCAGTGGATGATCGACTAGCTGTAACGTTAATCTACGAGGATTTGAAGTTTTCGGCAATTATATCACCTCAAGCATTGAGCAATATAATACCAGAAACATGCTAGTGAACTTTTGAAGTTCTTAGTGAAGAATACATGAAGGAAAGTACGTAAGAAATGGTTATTTCAACAGGAAAAATCTGTATATTTTTTAATTCCCAGTCACTACGCAAGAATGGTTGAATATTGAAAAATATCCTGAAGCGGTGGTGTGAAAGGGCAATAAATTTTCCTTCGAAGTAAGCAGGTCGGTCCGAAATATCCAAACTAGCTGAAATATCGCGGATCTCTCCACTCATGCCTTGTTGCCAAATTTATGGACGCCCTAAAGTACATTAGGTGCAACGGGTATTTTGTAAAAGTATACGCTTTCACGATTGACAGCGCCCCCCAAACAGAATTTTGTTGAACTAAAGATATATTTCGACTTTCATTGGTCACATGATGGTGCATCCACTTATTATTTTTTCAAAACCCGATAACATTTTTGAGTGACGTCGGAAATGGATGTATCTGATATCTGCTGATAGGTCTTGGTATGTAGGACCTTACAAAAAATCGACATGGACCTCCCACATAGTTGAACGGATTTATAATGGTAAAACTTTACTGCGTCCGAAATACGGACGCACTATTGTAGAGGACGCAGCAATGAATGGTACAAACCCAATGTATGGACGTAATAAAGTATGCTGGATATATATATATATATATATATATATATGGCCGCCCTTCAAGGATAAAGGATCAGATTAGAAAAAAAAATTGATCATCTGAAATTCTTGAGCGCGTCAGATTAAGATAGGGTGAGTTAGTAACATCATGAAACGTGTATATTCCACTAATCTGACAATTCGAGAGTGACCTAAAGAAGGAGAAGGGTTACAAAGTTGTAAAAAAAAACGCCATCTCGACATTATCGAGCCTGGCTAATTTTATTTTCATTATGAAGGGAATAATTCAAGAATTGCAAAAAATATATAATCTGACGATTTCCACAAGATTATAAAGTTTAATGCGTTCAGCTACGTGATGCCTATATTCCCCTCTCCACGTTTCTATTTCTCTCTCATTCTTCATCTATTGCCCTCTCACTCCGTCCCCACTCTGGTTCCTGTTGCCATGATGCCATGACAGTTGATCACACAGACTCGTTCGTGGCAAGATATTGTTTACAACGAATATCCAACGTTTTGAAATTAAATTTAAAATTTTGAAAATGTAATTGCTTTTAATTATTTTCTTATAAATACAAGTATTCTACTAAAAAAAATACCCTTTTTTTATTTGCATGCTTGTTTCTGAGCTTTTTAATTAATTAGGTTCAATAATTTAAGAAAATAAAAAAAAAACAAATTGACAGCATAGGCGAATCCCTCCAGATAATCGTCAGTTTCTGAGACTGCAACCTCTAGGGCGTAAAGATGAACCATATATATCTCAATCTGACGAGCTTGTGTATTTCCAAATCACGATTTTTTTTTCACATTCTAATAACGGCCGCGAGTATGCGTCACATCAAAACCGTCAGATTATTATATAAGAGCTTTTTTTTTAGGTTCACTTAACATCCCCTCAGGAAATCTGACGCGCAAGAGAATTTTTTTTCATTTTCAACCCTTACGTACGACCACCCCCATCATGGAAACAATCATATTATCATTCGTACATTTTGAAAAATATGTAGGACATAGATGATATCAATATCTGACGCGCTCGAGTATGTCCATGCAATAGTTTTTTTTACATTTTTGAAAATCTATACCCTCTCCCCCCACCGATGAAAAGGTATACATTATATAACATTTTTTTCTTTTTATCATCTAAGATGCGCTACCCAATAGGTCTATATGACGCTCGAGTAAATCTCGATTTAGCATCGTGGGCTCTCCTACTATAATGTAATAAGAGACCACATCGTCGTGTGGGTTTATATCATGGTTGTCTACCCGGGTATAGTCTATACGAAGTCACTTGAGATAAGATGAAAACTGAAATATAAGCTGGCATAGGATTCTGTCCTGTCTCAATTGAGTTCCTAAAGACTATGCCCACTTTGATCATGTTCATCAACATTCTCGGAAAATCATCACCAAGTATCGCCTCCAAAATAAGTTTGCACTACAAGGGCGTTCACAAAATGCAGTATATTCGAGGTTAGGTTTTGGTTATGTCACTCATGACGTCGTATTTCGTTTTCATTGGTTTCGTTGTAGTGATTGGAGTTATTCTTTATTTTCAACTGTTGCTGAGGAGAAAGTTGATAATTTTTTATTATTCCATAACAGAATAATTCATTGTGTTGAAAAGTCATTTCAGTTCCTAATCAGTTCTTGAGAACGGCTATTCAACTGTGTGCGATTTTTAGTTTTCAATTGTTAATCCTGAGCAGAAAAATCATTTATAGTTTTTCATTCCGTAGCAAAATTTTTGTGATGGAATTAATTTCTGTAACTAATTAGTATATGAGAACAAGACTTTTCAACCATGTGACTGATTGTATTATAAGTTAGGGAGACTCATTGACATACTTCCCTCTTCCATAATTTTGACCGAAAAAATGTGCGCCACCGATTTTTTTTCAATTTTTGATTTTTTTTTTCGCTTTGAACTACTGAAACTACAACGTTTTCATCTATATCTTTTGTCTTGTATCTTGCTCTGTTTTCGAGAAAATAAATAGAAATTACTTTATTTCATGTCCAAAACACACTTCGAAAACACTGCAGTTACAGAAAATAACTGACGCCATATATTCCGAAAAAAACTTCTCGCACAAGAGATGTGTTGTAATTTGGTGGCGAGATGATTTTTTATTATTGATTGGTTTCCATCGAACGATTCAAGTATGAAAAAAACGTCATGAGCTGGTCGATAATACAGTATTCTGCATTTGTATTTTCTACAGTTTTCTCTAATCCATCCAATTTTGTTGAACAGCTGAAGTCAACAACCGCCACAAGGATGTTGTTCAATAATTTTTGGTTTTCACAAATTAAACTTGTTTATGTAATCTGGTACAAAATTATGATTGTCTTTTCATTCAAAAATAACTATGACCCCAATATATTTTCCTTGATTTTCAAAATACATTATATTCACAAAAACAGTTTCGTATCGAAGGAGGGACAGATTCATTCATTCCACTCAAAAACATTTATCATTTATCCTGTGTTGGAGATTTGGTCTGATAAAGTATAATTTAAGATATCTCAAAGATGAATGAGATAAATAAAATATCTTTGGGATATCTTGGGAACGTCATGGGACATTACGACATTATTTAAATGCAAATATGATATCCTGTGTTATATGGCATAGAACCCTTTCCTTTTCTCTTATATTCAGTTCAACTAATCTGGAGCTCGTATTTGGTGATGGTTACTTTTGTTTTGGAAATTGTGCGTGCATAAGCATTCACTAATTTTTTTTCTTTCAGGAACACGGAACCGCTCGACTACGAACGCTCCCACAACCATATCCTGTCCGTCATCGCATACGATTGCGGCATGCGCCAGAGCTTTCCCGCCCTCGTCACCATCAAAGTCAACAGGGTGTGCCGGCTCGGGTGGCGGGGACTCCCCGAGAGAGTCGACTACGCTCCGATGTCCGGCAAGCAGGAGCTGTTCCCGTCGGCCGCTCTCGAGCTGTGCGACGTGCCCTGCAACGTGAGGGAGCTGAGGACCCGAGTTGATCTCGCTACGAGGTAAGTGGACCTGTTTCCGAAACGTCGGCTCGATCCTCGATTGAAATTATTTGTAACAGTGGCTGAAGGTGATTAATAATCGAGACACTTTCACTGCGGCACATTTTAATCGCGCTAATGGTATGTGGGAGGGGTGAATGACTGACTGAGGGTTTCATTACCAATTTAGGATCGAAGGAATTCATCTTTGACAGAGATAGAGAGAGAGAGCGGTGGAGGAAAGTGTGAGAAAGTAGGGGAAAGAGAGAATTTTGTTTACTGAGAAACAAAAGTTTTATTTACATAGTATATGATAATATCGATACTTTTTCGATCATTTCTGGGTTTGGTCTACTAAAATAATACTCTGAACAGCACTGAACTATTTTTATTGACTCCACTTCACAATAAATCTGCTGCACTGGCTTATAAATCGCTTACAAAACACTCAGACCTCAACTGCTTAAAACATCCAATGCTCTTTACCAAAATCTTCGACTTCTCCGCTCAGCTCCATTAACTTATTATTTCTCCAATCTCTCACTAATAACTCTCTGCCCAAGCGATGAATTGCCTTCCTATTTATACTCTGTTCGACTGGAGATTCTTCCAGACTTATCCATTCGCACCTTGATGGCGGGAATCGTACGCAGATATATGAATATTTTTGCAAAGTTAAAAAAGGATTCAGTGATGGTTTCTCGAACACTAATGAGCAGACCAATGATTTTTATTTCACCACTTATTTTATATTTTTCTTTAAAGAAAGGAATCGTTGGTTCATACATATTTCTTTTATGAATGTCAACTACTGGAGGTTGGAATTCATCTTTTCCAAATCTTGTTCTTGGGTCTAATATATAGGCAAGGTTTTTATTTCTGTCTGTAGCTATGATATCAATCCGTCGAAGACTGTCTTTTGTCGCAGTACATTTAAATTCTTGATGTACCTCTAAGTTTTTGGACAATTCAATGGCAATCAAATGGCGATTTGTATTGTTTCTTGTGTTTCTCATATCAATTTGCATTTTACGACCGTCAACGGCGGCGCTAGGGGTTTTCGTAACAATTATATAAAATCATGTAGCATATCATTCAACAGATATTTATTGAAATGTTTCTCCTTATGACTCTTGCAAGATGTATTAATTGAATTGTTTTCAAGATAATTTATGTTAGCCAGAAAACGCATAATTCTCTTTTGATAAGTTGAGCTCACAGTTTTTCTGATTCTTGTGATGTAAATAATAACAACAAATTGATGGAATGGGGCGAGACTATTGTGTTTCAAAGTATTTGCTTTTTGGATCCATTGAGATTTCAAGAGACGCCATAGGGTCTCTAGTTGAAAGTATCTGTCAATGTCAAAGTGGTGCAATTCACATGAGGTCTTCGCGAAAGTGGCGCTGGATGGTTATCGAGCACACTTGTTCATGTCTAGAATTCTTGTGAAAGTAAAAAAAAACACTAAGAACAATAATAATCGCTCACTATATAATTTCAAATTTTCAAATAATGTTAAATTCTTAACCTTGATTAAATATAGTTGTCAAAGGGTTGCCAATTAGTTGGCATTCTCGCCAAAGTAGCGCTGCTATCCTTATTTGAAATCCGTTAGTTGAGTTGCTTATATTAACCCACATGACATGTTTTTTGAAAGGGGTATTTGAAGTTTTTTGGGTATGAAAGAAAAGCACGTTTTTGAGAGAGAGTCGATTATATTTCAGATTCAATGCAGGTATATATTTTTTTATTGACACCTTGTTTTGCTCAAAGTACGCCTCGGAATGTACAAATTCAAACCCGTCTGTTCTGAAGTTACTGTGACTCCATCAATAATCCGAGTAATTACGTGAAGTACAAGACAGATTGCAAAACAATGTTTGTTTTTCACAGTCCTCGACCTCGATCATATTGAAACTTCTACACCAGAAGTTCCAATCCTCTCGTTCATCGATTGTATTGAGATTGACGTCATTTTACATTATTAATTCTCATTTCTGTGTTTGTAGGAAACAGAAGTGGAATTTTTTCATTTGTATTTCAATGTTACAAACTTCTATCCTCAAAAATATTTTGAAGCTTCATTAGCTATCTGTCATCTCTAATAAAATAAAAATGATCCACGATATTGATAGCCACTTTCTGGCACTATATATGTAATCAAGAAATGTGATCACATCTACGACGTCCGTAAGAGAAGTACTTTTTACTCAAGCATTGGCTACCTATCCTATTTTTCTATGAGTAATGGTATGAGATATTGATTCTGGTTTTTCTACTTTTCTTGAAAGGATTGGTCAACTGATTTCACATCACAAATTCGACCATTTTACATTATTATTTCTCATTGTTGTCTCGGTAGTGTAGACGTAAGCACGTCCGCCTATCAAGGTCTCGTTGATCCATTGCTCGCACAAGTTTCGTCTTCTGAGGGTTGACGTCCGTCAGCTGGTTAACGGAAAAAACATTTCAAAAATTTCTTTTCCATTCGTGAAGTGATAGTTCATAGCGATATTGAAATCGTGCAATAGGAAAATGGCGTAGGATTCGTGAATAAATGGTCTTTATAACACTTATAGGTATTACAATATTAGAATTTGTGCCATGATCGAAGTGATATTGATTGCCATAAAATGACACGAATCAAATAATAAAAATGAATACATCATCTACGTTCATTTTCACTTTTCCCTTGCACATTGCAATCAACACCTTAATATGAAATATACTACGAACGACAGATTCCTGGTTGGAAAATGATGTCATCAATTCTGTTATTTTCATACGCACTGGAATGTAGTTGTTTAGACCTCCGCTAACGTCAGAGATCCAAAAAAGTACCATTCGAAAAGAGGTTTCTGAATTCGATATCATATAAATTCGGTAGTCGAAGATAAATGAACTGAAACCGAAAAGGTCAAGGGTTTTTTTTTCGAAGAAATCTTCAATTCTTTGGTTCTCCGGTATGATAACGGTATCGTCTCATTTCTGGATTAAGAATGAAAAGTCAAAGTCGTTCGTAGTATATTTCATATTAAGGTGTTGATTGCAATTTCTAAGGGAAAAGTGACGACAGCCAGACCAGATAATTCATAAAGCATATGGACTAGTATAGTGAAAATATCTAGGTATGTAGGAGCGTTGTTAGATGCTGATTGAACAAAAGGAGTTGAAATGAACGTAGATGATATATTTATTTTTATTTTTCAACTGATTCGTGTCATTTTATGGCTATCAATATCACTTCGATCATGGCACAAATTCTAATATTGTAATACCTATAAGTGTTATAAAGACCATTTATTCACGAATCCTACGCTATTTTCCTATTGCACGATTTCAAAATCGCTATGAACAATCCCTTCAAAAATGGAAAAGAAATGTTTGAAATGCTTTTTCCGTTAACCAGCTGACGAACGTCAACCCTCAGAAGTCGAAACTTGTGCCAGCAATGGTTCAACGAGGCCTTGATAGGCGGACGTGCTTACGTCTACACTACCGAGACAACAATGAGAAATAATAATGTAAAATGGTCGAATTTGTGATGTGAAATCAGTTGACCAATCCTTTCGAGAAAATGAGAAAAACCAGAATCAATATCTCATACTATTAATGAGAGAGAAATAGGATAGGTAGCCAATGCTTGTGTAAAAAGTATTTGTGCGTTTTTTTGGCGCCAACTAGATGGCACTTGTGATTTCGTTTCAAATTCTGTCTTCTCTTTTACTTTTTTTACGGACGTCCTAGATGTGATCACATTTCTTGATAATTTATATACTGTGCCAGAAGATGGCAATCAATTTAGATACAGAAGTGTAATTTTTATCAATGTCGAAGATCATTCATATTTTTAGGATAATTTTAATGCTTTCAAATTTCTGTTTATCAGTTTAATTGAAAGTTGACAGATAGCTAATGAAACTTCAAAATATTGTTGAGGATAGAAGTTTGTACCATTGAAATACAAATGAAAAAAGTTCCACTACTATTTCCTGATATGACGTCAATCTCAATGTAATCGATAAACGATAGGATTGGAATCTCTGGAGTAGAAGTTTCAATATAATCGAGGTAGAGGAAATGAGAAAAATAAACATTGTTTTGCAATCTGTCTTATGCTTCACGTATTCACTCGGATTATTGATGGAGCCACGTTAACTTTAGAAACAGGCGGGTTTGAAATTGTACATTCCGAAGCGTACTTTAAGCAAAAAAGGGTATCAATAAAAAAATTATATGCATTTAATCTGAAATATAAACTTCGACTTCCAACTCAAAAAAGTTTTTTTTATACCTAGAAAACCTCAAATATACCGGCAGTATGTTTTTTTAGTCTGGAGATCAATGCTCTATCTCTTAATTCCAGTCTAAGTATTTTATAATGTCTATGATAAGAAGAAGATTTTATGATTTGTGGGGAAACTATAAAATCAGTTGGTGGCCATGAAAAGATCAAATATCTTGGAGTTAACTTCAATGATAAAATTGTAATTGATGAACTTGGTATATTGAAGAAATTGGAGAAGAATGTTAATATTCTGACAAACACGCCATATCTGAAGGAAGAACAAAAAATAACTATTCTCAACTCTTGCATATGGCCTGTCTTGATTTACCCGCTTCAAACCACACCCTTGAAAGAAATTTCAAAAACGTTCCTAGGAGATATCGACAAAATTATTCGTTCCTCAATGAAGGAAATATTATCCTTACCATCTGATACTCCTAATAGCATGCTTTATTCAGCTAAAAACCATCTGCAAACGATTGGAAACAGTTGCAGATCCATTGTTACCATTATGTAGGGATTTGAAGAAAGAAACAGAGGCATGCCTGAACATACTGAAATTGAACAGCAAAGAGAATATAGAGAAAGGAACAGCACGATCTCTCAGAAAACAGTTACAACAGAGGACATTTGATGAGTGGTGTTGTCTGCCAACAAGAGGAAGGGGTGTTCGTTCATTCGATTTCTATACACCAGCCAATAATTGGTTCTCCAATAGAGATGGGATAACTTTTACAGAGTACCAGGATCTGCTGAAGATGAACGGAGGAGTAACAGCTGTTCGTGCAACACCCGGGAGAAGTAGGACAGGAAACCAGTGTAGACGATGCTCTACAACTGAGAATTATGTTATTGAAACCCTGCCCCACATCCTGGGTGTTTGCCCGTACAGCTCGCAATTGAGAATCACACGTCATCATACTATCCGTTCAATTTTGGCAGATTCCTTAAGATTAAATGGAATGGAGGTTTATGAAGAAGTGACTTGTTTGTCTGATGATGGATCCACTAGAAGAGTAGATATTTTTGCATGCGATGTCAAAAAAAAGAATGCATTTATAGTGGATCCAACTATTCGATTTGAAACCGGCGAAAATCAGGATAAAGTCGTCGACGAAGAAAAGAGACTTATTTATGAACCAACCATTCCATATTTCTTAGAAAAATTCAATGTCAACAAAATAGATGTCATTGGATTACTCATGGGTGCTCGGGGAACATTTCCACCTTTTTTTCAAAATTTCTGTAAATTCCATAATATAAAAAAGAAAGTTTTGAAACTTATATGGACAACATGTGTTAAATTTTCGGTGATGATTTTCAGAAACCATTTATATGGAATGAAGAGTTGATAGTTGATAATTATATTTCATATATTTATATTTATAATTTATACATTTTTTTTTACATTCCACCAGAATTTGTGAGCTTATTCATATTTTATATTATTTATTTATTGATTGAATTGGTATTCTTTGTTCTGCAGACTATAATGTATAGTAAGATGTTTAATAAATCTATATATATATATATATATATCATCTGAAGATGAAATTTTCATCTTTTACGCTCCTATAAAACACAATTTATTGAAGAATTTCTAACGAAATCATCTGATGATATATTTTTCAATCACTAATTACGCTCCGAGATTCTTTGATTTTCCATTATTTTGGTCTCATTGATATCTAAATCTCCAGTGCAGACGAAAACTCATATACACCAACATTATACGATGTTTTATATCAAACTGACGAGAACTGATACTAAGGCGGGAGTTCCATGAGTCTAGTCTCATCACACAAATTCAAGATTTGTATCGTTTAGTGGCCATTTGACTATCGAATTGCACTCATATAGTTCTCAAACATAGTATAATATTCATCTAGTTCCAAAAAAATGGTCCGAACGTGCTAAAATGCGTATCAACTTTGTAATAGTCCTAGATGAAACTATATGCTTCAAGGTGATTTTCTTTGTCCAGGTACATTCTGGTTTCAATTGTTTATGCCATTTGATATTTTACAATTTGAAATTGTCATTTGTTTATAATTCTCAGGTCTCATAAGTCCCATTTGAATGTTTCATTTCAAAACGATATATTAGAATGTTCTGAATATTTCAATTGGTCTAATGACATGAATAAATATTTTATTTATATGTAAGGTAAGATCACATTTGAGCAAATTTTTTGTCATTTTTAGCTGTTTCAAAAATTTCAAAATAAAGTGATCGTCACATACTAACGTCTGCTTAGACAATTAAATATCATTGTTGTGATATGATAACTATAATTTATAAATTTTTTTTTCGAAAATCAAAACCTTGGTTTACACTTCTCCATAGTTTTGGGGCAAGTGTGAATGCGGTACTTTGCTGTAAGGTGTTTACTGCACCATGAAAATCGGGCAAGTGTGAAAAAAATATATATGATTAAAAAATTTTTGCGATTTCTAACAATTCGGATATCTTAATTGGTGAAGAAGTTATAAACTTTCTAAAAGTAAAAAATGAAAATGAACCAAAATGTCTTGAAAATAAAAATTTTCTCTTGTCTATTGGTTCAGAAAGAACTTATACAATTTATTGGTCGACTTCTGGCCATGAGCATTTATTTTTTCTATAACGCAGAATTATTCTGCTCATTATTTGCATGGAAAATGCTCATCGTACCTCTTTTTATTTCTTCTACTGCATTGTCGAGGTCTGTTTGGGAAGTATTTGAGGCCCTTTATATTTTTCAGCGATAATTTAGAACCGTTTTGCATCAGAAACCAGAAAATATTTTGAGGGTGAACGTTTACACGAAAACAAGTTCACATTTACCCCAACCCATGCGGTCACACTATTCCCAGAATGCATTTTAATCGGGGGGATCCGTGCCATAAAATTGTTTCGACTGATATAATTATTGGATATAAGGAATTAACACTAAACTAGAATCCAGTACATTCCACATATACATGTATAGACATCAAAACTCACCGTTAATTCAACACAGATTTTTGTATTTTCGAAAAATACTAGTTCACTCATCGAGCATCAAATCGGAACGAAGGCGGCAACTATATCAAATGAATCTGTTGAATTAAAGTAAGCAGGGTAGCTTTCAACGTAGTTAGGTCAAACGGAGACTTGTACTAGTCTATGCCAGATAGAGCTGAAATTGGTTCATTTGCCGTTAATTAAATGCAATTGTTCACACTCGCCTTGAATTCACTCGAGCTGACTATATACCAAATTTCAAATAATTCACCGAATCAAGATATGACAAAAGAGTACCGCAAATCTGCAATGGATTCGTTCCTTGGGACTCCCACCTTAAAATCACCTCCGAATTGTTTTTGGGACTCAAGTCCTAACAGTCCACTCAAAAAGGATTATCTCTCAATCGTTCAGTTGTATTGACACAAAACCTCATGGAGCTTGACCTCTTCAATCCTACCGACGAAGCCGCAACCCTTGCCCTCGTTCTGACACGGTAAGAACAGCGTCTCCAGAATCTCCTCTAGGACGAAATTCCTCGACTTCCCAATCACCGCTTGACAAAAAGGACAGTTCCTCATCTGCATCTTGCAGTTCTTGCAGATCGTGTGGCCCGTCTGACAGTTGTACACTGGCGGGGTCATGTAGTCCTTGCAGATGGGGCACTCGAAGCTCTTGCCGAGTATCTCCATGCTGACGGGCACAGCCTGCTTGGAACCCTCCGCCAAGGGCTCGAACCTGTTGGACACCTTGACTGCGTAGCTCAGTCGCATGTCCTTCAGCCTCTTGATCTTGACGAACTTGGTCGTCATGAAATCGAAGCTGTTCAAGTCGCACAAGCCTATCCTGAGGTAGTGCAGCCGGTGCAGGTTCTCGTTGAACGGCTTGATCTCCTGGTTCTTCATCGTCAGCGTGGAGTCTTCGTTGTCGGAGTGGCAGGTCAAAGAGACCAGGTAGCGGACGGCGCACGGTTCCAAGCACAGCGAGAACACGCCGAAGCAGTAGTTGTAGTGCGTTATGTCGCCGGTAGAGGGTTCCGATTCGCAGCTGCTGTGGACGAACAGCAGCATCACTATCTGGTTGACGACCACTAGGCACACCTGTAAATTGTAAAAATGATTTTGAATTATGGAAAATCCTCGGTAATGTTGATAACCGAAAACAGAACCACAAACAGAGAGAATTTGGCTTTTGAAAACAAAATGATTAAATATTGCCAAACAACAATCTTCTTAGGGCTGTACATTGACCAAAGACTATGTTGGAATACCCATATAGAAATGTTGATAAAAAAGTCAGACCACTTCTAGGAATATCATTTAGAATCCGACAGTTCCTCCCTGAAAAATATCTAAGGTGTATTTATTTCTGTTTGATATATTAAAATCTCCAGTATTTGATTTCAATTTGGGGAGCAACCAATACCTACATCGATATTGAATCCTCCCGAATTTATATAACCCGCATGGTCTTTTGAATATTCAATCTGCTTTTCATTTAAAAATCTGCTGTTTTATACATTCAGTTTGAAAAAAAAACATTCAATTATGAACTTTAGTGAAATTAATACAATTCATGATCATAATACGATACAAATCAAACAATTAATTGTTGAACCTTATCGTTCTAAATTTGGAGAGAAATCAGTAAATCATTTTGGTGTCAAAATCTACAATAATCTTCCGGAAAGACTGAAAATGATTCCGAAAACAACAAAATTCAAATCGGAATTGAAAAAATGTTTGGTCTCTAGCTGAAATTCTGAACTCCATATATAATTGAAAGTTTTTATTTATACAACTTTCATGTTTATTCTCACATAATGTAATTATTAATTTGTGTTGATTCAATTCAGTTGATTACGAATGATTTTTATTCCTATTATAAACTGTGGTTTCTTGGGATCAATAAAGATTATTATTATTATTAATTTAAAAACTGGTCATCATGGACGTGGTTGAATTATGAAGTACACTGTAGCCAGATTGTTGATTGAATATGAAAGAAGGAAAATCGAAAAATGTTCACCAATTTTTTTTGATAATTGTTTATATCATTCATTGAAATATGGTAGTTCATCCATGAAAAAGGTCTTTCTTAGTTTTCCAACTTAAATTATGTCCTTCCGAAGGTTCAGGTCATATATTTTGAAAAGTTGCGTCAAAACTATTTTTAGAAATCAAGATTTTCCATATTTATCAATTGCAAAGACTTACTGCTTTCCTATATAGTATAAATATTATTACGCATGACACCTAACTGCATTTGTAAGCCTTTTGGTGGTTTGTGAGCTTCGTTGTCTTTAATCTTTTGAGAAATCGCACTGACAGTATACATACTTAAATTGAAATCTACTGCAACACGATTGAAATTTTCATCTGACTGTAAATTATAAAAATAATTTACTACGTTGCATTCAATTCAGCTCTCTAATGCTTTAACATTTTGTGTATGAACGCCTTCAATTATCAGCATTGTGAGAACTTCCTCAGAGTAAAAATAAAATATAAAGTAAAAAAAAAAGTGATATCTATGAACCAAACATAACAGCCGTTAAGGAAAGCAAAAGGACATTATTATCCCGCTCTCTTTCGAAATAACCAATCGAATATGACACCAACTCTCGGCATGGATAGTTTTTAACACTTTTGGCATTTTTACGAAGAGCTGAGACTGATACTTTCCATAGAAGCATCGAGGTACACAGTTTTTGATTACAATTATCTAATTTGAAGAACCAAAAAGACAACACAGGACTGTCACTTTTGAATGACAGTTGTCAATTGGTAAATAACAGACTTCAAACCGTAGATTGAAAATCTGCCCTTCTACACTTGTATAGATTCCATTATCAATCCTTATTTTTTCAGATTGTGGTAAGTAAGAATCCCAGAAAACTACCAGAAGATTTTTATCCACCACAAAATAATGTCGTTTAAAACAGTACTTACCAATTGACAATTATCATTTAAAATTGACATTTTTTTGGCACCTCCGCAATTAGATAATACAAATATATATATATAAATTGAATACAACGTAATAAATTATATTTATCTACACCCGTACTCTAATAATACACTTATATGTCCACAACCCGTTTTATAATGAAATCCATTACGATACAGATTTTCATTACGATACAGATTTTCAACCAATAGAAACCCATTATTTTTCAATCAAGCACGATGTGCAAGCTTTGCATTTTGACGTTCGTCAAGTCAAAATCAGTAGGTATTGAATTTTTGAAGAATTCAGTCAATTTTCGATAATCGTATGAAAATGTCTTACAGCAGTGATATAGAAGAATTACCAGCGACCCTCCACAGATGTCTTAGACAAGAAAGAAATACAATCGAAAGGATTATATTTTTCATTTCATAAATGCAACACATATGTTTTTATTTTCAACCAAGTTTCATGAGCTCACGTGTCCGAGTGGTCAATGGCGCCGGCAGTGGTCAGTTACGTCCGGGTTCAATTCCTGACCACGGCAAAAGTTTTTTTTCATTTTTTTCTTCTTTTCATTTCTCATTGTTGTGTTTTCCGTGGTTATACCATTAATTATAATTTTGTACAATTTTTCAAAGAAATACGATTGATTACCGACTATTATTGTGTTCAATGTAGATACCTAATAATATAATATTTTTAGTTCTTCATTATTTATTGGGTGTAGATGAAATAGCGTATGCAACTCTCATGTAATGGTTATTAATACACTCGCATAAACCATACGAAACTCACCTTCGGCTCGTTTCGTATCCCGGTTTATGCTCATGTATTAATAACCATCATTACACGATCGTTGCATATTAAACTATTATAATCTACAGTGAGATATCCATTTTTTTCTGATGTAGCAGATTTGAAGTAAAGTTTGTATTATGTATACTGTCAGTGCGATTTCTCAAAAAATAACCAAGCTAATAAACCACCAACCTTTTGTTTGGATTTGATCAGCTTATTTGATGTGTATTTTTATTCTTTCGTTCTCAACAACAGGTTTCAATACATATAACTTTATTATCCCTATTGGAAAACTACAAAGGAAAGGACTCTTTCATGGATGAACTTACATATTTCAATGAATGATATAGACGAAATTTGATTTTTACGTTTACGAAAGAATATTTGAACAAAACATCGTAGGTACAGACCTGCGTGTCTGCCAAGAAGTTCCAGACCTTTTCCTCTTTGAGAATCTTCCTCGCGCGCACTTCGTTGTCGAAGATGTACTCCTTGTGGAACTTCTCGCAGTGCTCCAGGATGCCGGACACCTGGTAGGAGTCGCCGCAGAAGTTGAAAGGGCACGTCATCCTCCTGGTCTGGCACCTCGCGTGATATTCGCCGTGGGTCAGAGCCGGGATGTCGCCGATCAAGAGGTCCTTGTCGTGGCTGGACGGGCAGAGGATTCTGTTGCGCCTGCAGGCGTTCTCGTGGCGCTCCATGCTGGTCCACGGTAGTTTTGTCTCGCAGTACGTGCACGGGAAGGTTGCTACAATAATGAAATGCGTCAGGTATCTTTGTACTCAGGACTTACGAGTCTTGGTGCCAATGATCACCCCCACTAAAAAAGTTAGCAGTGATCATTAAGGCCCCTCCAGATCAAAATGGACGTTTTGGAACTGTTCGCGAACTGTTTGAGAGCTACACGCGAGCTACCAAATATTGAACAGGGATCGCGAACAGTTCTCGAAATGTCAAGCGTGCAGTTCCTAGAGGTTCGCCTCTCGAGCGAACTTTGCGAAATTTGCATACTGCTCTGGAACTGTTCGCCAACTCCCGTCCACACCAAGTTCACGCTTTGTTTTCGATCTTGAAAATGGTCCTTTCGGGTATTAATCCGTGTGCGAGTTGTTGAAAAGTTCAACGTTTCAACTCACATGCTGGAGTCTTTATCAAGAACTTGTATACATAACTCCATCAATACAGCAATTTAGGTAATCTACCCCCTTTAGATAGACCAGAAAAACTACAATATCAACTTCGACGGTAAGCCTTTCGTTTAAGTAACTGGTATTCGATCTGTTCGCTAACTGTTCGAGAACAGTTCGCTAGCATGGTCTGGACTAAGGTGGCTATATACTGGTGTTTCCACTCCATATAAAAGATTGTCAGCAAATCAGACGACCGATCTGGCCTACTTGATCAAGAATTGATGACGTACACCGTAGTAATAACTCAAAAAAATCGTCAGGTTGTCACTCTCGCAGAGTGTTTATATCGTTTTTGATTCATTATATATCTTACTTCTTGCGTTTATTTCATTTTGAGACTATGAAATTAGATGCTTTTCAATGGAAATACGATTCTAACCTACAAATTTTAAAATATCTGGGGGGTCAGCTTTAGGAACAGAATAAAATGCTTTGATCTAGTAGATGACACTTGGGTCATCTAAAGGAGCAAACGAATAAATATATAGATATGTCTTATTTTAATGTGTTCAACCTAATATTTGTATCTCTGTTTAAAACATAGCTATAAATAGATAATCTCCTATAGGTGACCCCTGTGTCAGCTTTACGTACAATACAGATCCAATGCCTGACCCCTCAATATTATTTTTAATTCCATGGAAAAACATCTTAAATACTTATACTTAGTTTGATTAAATTTATATGAAGTAAATTTCAATTTTTCACAGATGGCCACCAAAAAAATTTTGGGGTATCCAGAAAGCTCTATGACGAATGCTCTTAGTGCAGTCAGAAATGGTATGCCCGTTAAGACAGCATCAAAGACATTCAAGGTTCCCAAAACGACATTGCTTTATGAATTTAAAGGCATCAATCCGGAGTCCAGAAAAATGGGGCCTGCTACAATTTTTTCAAATACTGAAGAGGATCTTCTTGTTACCTGGATAAAATCTATGGCAAAAAGTGGGTTCCCGATTTCCAAAGAAATTTTTTTATCCAGTGCTTCGAAACTAGCTAAAGAGCTTAAAAAAAACTTCAAAAATAACATGCCCGGGCGAAAGTGGTACGAAGGATTTTTACGTCGACATCCTGAATTGAGCCTTCGAACGCCTCAAAATTTAACCATGAGTAGAGCTTCTGTGAAAAAAATACAAATTAAAAGTTGGTTCAATGAAGTCTACGAGTTTTTACAAGCTGCAGACTTAACAACTGTCTTACAAGATCCCATTCGTATCTTTAATGCCGATGAGTCGGTGTTTTTTTTAAATCCGAAAGGAAATAAAGTTTTAGCATTAAGAGGTGATAAAACAGTTTACGCAACTGTAAATAGCAATGAAAAGGAGTGTCTTACAGTACTTTTAAATGGGAATGCCGCGGGAACTTTGGCTCCACCAATGATCATTTTTAGATATAAAAGAATTCCTTCCGATCTCTCTGCTAGCGTACCAAGGCATTGGGGAATAGGAGTTTCTGAAAATGGGTGGATGACCTCAGATACTTTTTACAGTTATATGGCAAACGTCTTTTATCCTTGGGCTAAAGAAAATGTTCTATTTCCCATAATATTTTTCGTAGACGGGCATTCCTCACACTTGTCGTACCACCTTAGCAGATTCTGTTCAGAGAATCAAATAATTTTGGTGGCTTTGTATCCGAATGCTACACATTTGTTACAACCAATGGATGTAGCAGTGTTTCGTACTTTGAAGTCTGGATGGAAAGAGCAAGTCAGCGCATGGAGACTTCAAAATCAACATGAACTCTTAAGGCGACGAGATTTTGCTCCCCTATTAGATGCTGCTATTAAAGATCGGGTAACTCCAGAGATCCTTCAAAATGGATTTAAGAAATGTGGACTCTTTCCATGGGATCCCGAAGTGGTGAGAATTTTTTTTCCAGAAAATGATGATCGACCTCATTCACCTAAAAAATCTGAAGACATCGTGCAGACGGCTAATATAGACAGACTTGCATTTATGGAATCTTTTATAGACCAAGAAACACTTGAAAGTTTTCAAGAGCACCTACCTGAAGAACAGTGGAGTGGACGAACAGAAGATAAATCATTGTTTGAAATTTGGAAGAAAATGAAACAAAGTTGCGGATTTATTACAAAAAATATTGAAAACATGATAGAAGAGGCAGAAATTTTATTTGAAGACGACATCAATAATTTTGAAGTAATAATTGATAATAATATTAAAGATCCTGTTTGCAATAACGAAACTATTGACAGTATCAACTTAACTGCTGAAAACCCAAATATCATGAACATATCACACCCATTGTCGTCTAAAATAACTTCACCTCCATTTTGTCCTGATGTCGATAATGACAACGTTCAACTTCATGATTCTTTTGAAGATATCTCCGAAGTACCCCAATTGAATGTGAATCAATCAAATCAATCACCACTGGATTCCAAAAATAAAATTAATATTATAGATGTAAAAATTATAACGCCTATAAAAACCAACCCGACATTGTTAGAACATAAATCGCCAATGAAGTGTTCCGAGAAATTACCCAACACCAAAACTGGACCAATAGTTCCCAGTCCTTTTAAGCGAGCGCTTTTCTGGCCCGAGTCAAAACCCTCGACAAATAAGAAAACTAGAGAAAAGATCCCCAGTGTTGTAACGAGTCAAATGTGGCAGGAATATAGCAAGAAAAAAAGTGAGAAAAAAGCCAAAATGGAAGCTGACAAAGTAGAAAGTAAAAGAAAACTAGAGGCTAAGAAAAAAGACAATAACAAAGCCAAGAGAAAAGTTGTGGTGAATACACAAAAGGAAATGGACGAATCCGAATCAACTCATGAGGATGATCTGCCTTTAAGCAGAATAAGAGACAATTTAGCTGTGGGAAAACCAAAACCTTCCGATTTCGTTGTTGTCAAGTACGACGGAAAATACTTTCCGGGTAAAGTTACCGAAACTCGGAATCAAGAGTATTTTGTTTCCGCAATGGTTCAATGTGGAAGAACAGGATGGCGCTGGCCTGATATTGAAGACCAAATCTGGTACGATGAAAAGGACGTAGTAACTATTATAGAACCACCTAAGCCGAAAAACTCGAGAGGTATTTTTTTCGTAGAAGAAATGAAAAACTTCACCGAATTCACCGAGAATTAATTATTTTTCTTAATGTTAAAACTATGTAATAAAAAAATTTCATACGCTTTTCACAAAACCGAGTTTTTGTAGTGGGAAATAAATTATTTTTGCAGCTACAACAAAGAGTAAAGGGGGGTCAGGTACTGGTACCGAAAAAGGTCATCATTAGGGACTTCATTAATTTTTGGGGTCATGTATTGGGTCAATCTCATAACCGCAAAAAATATATATTATTTTAGTATATATATTTGATTTTCTGATTACTGCATATTTTTTAAGGAGAACAATAAGTTCTTAAAACCCAATGGCATATAGTTTGTCTCATAAATGATTTTTATCAGAACTGTATTGACTAATCAAATGAAAATATCTTAAAGTGTCAGCCTTTGGTGCATCTACTAATGTCTGTCTCTATTTCGGTTCTGGTTTCTTCTTAAGAACTAGCTGCCTGAACTATCATCATATGAAATAGAATTGCCATTTTTTGTGCTTACTATTTACTTTCACCAAGCAGAATAAAAAGCAAAATCGGACGAAATGTCAAGTTTTATCTCACAAACGCCGCAGACTCTGTCATGACCATTCTATTGAATTGGGAGTTGAGATTACAAGGGCCCTTGAAGGTTCCAGATCAACCTCAAACCTTCTGTACTTGAATTCGTATTTCAATAACAGAATCCTTCGTTCGTCCACTTTTGCCTGATAGGTCGGTTAGCTAGGGAACTCCTCGCCGATTGGAAATAAGACTGAGCTCTCAGTTAACTTGAGTCCAAAGGAATTAGTAGAGGTCGGATTGGGAGCTATCGCGTTTTGTTGGCTCAACGATATTATTCTAATTCGAAAGAATTCTGACAAATATCAATAGGTTACATTTTTAATTGATTGTGACAGGGTAGGCTTATTGGTCAGATGAAAAATTACCTAGTTTCGCGATTTGTTCGTAGATAACGTTTCTTGGCCAGCCGGTCTTGCACCTACCGCAGCTGTGCTTGTCTTGGTACGTGGATATGGGAGGGATGGAAAGGTAGCCGTGGCACAGGTCGCATTTCAGTTTATCGACCACGTAATCCGGGAGTGGAAATCTAACTTCCATCGTCTGAAAAAAAAAGAAGTTTAAAGCCGACCGTTCACCAAAAATTCTGCTACATTGGGAGTGATGAAGCGTGTTGTTATTCCAAGTTTTGGCTTGCTAAGGCACTATTACCTTCCTTGGTGTTATCAATTCCTCATTCTAAAATTGTTGTCAAGCAACATCAACACTAACTGCTCTCTGATCTGGTTTCACGTGATTATATAAAAAATGGTAATTGAAAATATTGTGGGGACTAGCATAGATCCCTGTGGAACACCTACATTCATAAATGAGATATCAGATGAAACTGCTTCGACAAACTACTTCGACAAACAAATAGAGAGATCAGCCAGAAAGAATGTTTAACAAAGCAGGGGGGGCAACTCAGAAGAATACTATATAAACGAAATGAATGCTAGCAGGTCACCAGGCGAATTTTCATCGAGCATTTTTGCAAAGCCCACTGTATAACTTCATTAACGGATGCTTCAAACCATGGCTCAAATTCAGTATCACTACTTTTATTCGGGTTTGAAGGCCGTCGTTTTTTGGAATTTCTTCCTGACGTTTCGCTGGCTCGAGTGGCTAGCTTCTTCAGAGGTTCATTCATCTTGGAATTCACTCCGATGACTGGAGATTGTTTCTTCGCAAGTTGTATTTATGCCGATTCAGGTAGTTTGCGGTGCTAATTATCTGGAGGAAGAACTGGAACATCTTCAAGTGACCTTGAGGTCGAATGGATACAGTGTACCCGAGATCAACAGGGCCATGAAACTGAAGAATTCCACTGTTCGAAACAAGGAGGACGTTCATATAGTTGCACATGCATATTTGCCATACATCCCGAGGGTCACAGACAGAATTGGAAAACTCCTGAGTAAATACAACATTAAAACTGTATTTAAACCCACAAAGAAGATTCAACAGAGCCTCAGATCGGCTAAAGACAAAAGAGATCCACTGTCTGCAGCAGGGGTTTATCGCATACCGTGCACCTGTGGGAAGGTATACATCGGTACCACCAAAAGATCCATGGGAACTAGGCTAAAGGAACATGAGAGAAACTGCAGACTAGGGCAAATTGACAAGTCGGCTGTGGCGGAACACGCACTTAGTGAGGGAAACCACAGGATTCTGTTTGAAAATGCAAAACTGATTGCACCCAACCAGGGATACCATAGCCGACTGGTACGGGAGGCAATAGAAATCCACAAACACACGGATAATTTCAACAGAAAAAAAGAAGCGGTCAACCTCAACCGAATATGGAATCCCATTTTAAGAAAATCGATAATAACTGCAGGTAGTTCTTCAGATATTAATGATGATTATTCTCCGAACCCACAGGAAGTAAACAAGGTAATCAATATTAATGACAATTCCCCGAATCCGAATAGAATAATTAGCACCGCAAACTACCTGAATCGGCATAAATACAACTTGCGAAGAAACAATCTCCAGTCATCGGAGTGAATTCCAAGATGAATGAACCTCTGAAGAAGCTAGCCACTCGAGCCAGCGAAACGTCAGGAAGAAATTCCAAAAAACGACGGCCTTCAAACCCGAATAAAAGTAGTGATACTGAAAACCTCGGCCGCGAAAGCCTCAACTATTTTGTCATGGCTCAAATTATTTGCAAATACAAAGATACGACCTAGGAGTCAAGCCACTACTGGGGCTTAGTAAGTGGTGCCTACTCAACTATTTTGTGTTAAATGTTTTGATTATTTTGAGTTATTCTACCTTCCATATGATAAAACACTAAAAACTTGTTTTATCAGAAGTCCCGCTTTGGCAAAAAATAATCAATAGTCACGTTAGGTATGATTGTCTTTTCCTCATAAGACTTATTGGTTATACATACGATTTGTATTACACTCCTTAGTTTCCAGAAAAATGAACAAAGTTGATACAATTTCATATAATTCCTATTGAAACACGAATAGCCAGTTGTTTCAATGGATCCGCAGATAACCTTCATATTCCCTTGTTGTTCTTCTAGATGCATATATGCTGAGTTTTCATTGAGACAAACGTGATAACTTCGATTTGTTTTGACGTCAAAAGTTTTATTACCTGGCATTGCATATCTTGTTTTGATATTGTAATCATCTGTAGTCGAACAATATTGAAAAGTAAACACAAATAATTATTTCAAATAATATCATAAGGATAGAATCAGGTAGGAACGCATTATCAACTACACTTTACGAAACTACTTACTTTTATGAGGAACTGCACACTGTTCACTCCAGTATGAAATGACGAACGGAACTGAGTTGGCCTTGCTCTTGCCAAACGTTCAATTTTTTGCCGTCACGTACTTGACATTGGTTTCAAGGTAACCGATGCAGTGCATAGCACTAGACTAGACTAGTTTTTAAACATTTCACCACGTTGAGAAAACGAACCAAGCCGGCTTTGGATATCTTTTATCGAATGTTCTCGTTTCCAATAAAATCAAGTGAAGATAATGAGACCACTAAAAATATAAGCGGTAGGTACGCTTCAAATTCAAGATAAGACAATTGCGTATCATCGCTTACAATATTTTGCATAGCTTGAGTCGTCTGCTGAGTCATTTATAATTTATGTTTGGCAACAAAGAGGCTATTTTAGGTACGAGGTTTTCGAACTCGACGTTTGTGATAAAAACAAGGATTTCCTAGTCACTTGACTTATTAATTATGTAAGAGGGAGAGCAGAGAGCATTATCGTCATGCTTTCTGACTTGCACTACTATACAGGGTATTACAGAATAACATGTAAATTTAAGAAGAAAAGTTCGAATAAACCTTTGTTTAAAAATGTTTTGTCCGTCAACCAGCTGCAATGGATTGAGGAGGCCTTGCCTTTTAACGTGTGAATCTCAGCATGGTGGTCTGACGGGGAATTGAACCCCGATCTTCAGCTTGATAGGCAGACGTGCTTATATCTCTACACTATCGAGACCACTATGTCGTAAACCTCTAAACTTTTGAGCAACAGGGCATAAGAATCTTCAGAAAACAATATTATCATAACCTAACATTCTAGATATCAAATCACAAAACGCCGTCAAAGCATAGCAATTTTTTTTATGTAGAAGATTTTTCTGACCTTGAATCAATGACATCCGTTTTCAAATAAGTTTTTCAATTGTGTATGCCACTGATCTTTCTTAAAATACAAAATATTCATTATATAAGGAAGAAGAGTAAACGATGAGATTAAAACCTTTGCTGTAAAAGCTGAAACTTCTAAAGATCAATTACCCTGAAAAAAGTTTCAAGGGAGAAGAGTATCAGATTATAGTTGGAGGTTGTATTGCAAAGCCATTTTGCTTTCCTATTTGAATTCAGTGCCTTATAATGATCTTGTTACTTATATCACCAATTCGAAAGGATTACTTTCCACAGATGATTTCAATTTCTACCCCCACTATTTCAAACCGTTCATTATGCATTTGACAGCTGATAGGTAATGGCTTATTTAAAATAGGATATGTAACATTTGACCTGATAAATTTGATCTGATAAATTTGATCTCATCGCTATACATTCATTTATTCAAAATCAAACTTCAGCGAGTTTTCGGATCAAATACTTTTTAAAATTTAATTGAATATTTCCCTCAAATATACAGTGTCCCATAAGAGCAATGCAATTTTCGAAAACTTAAAGCGGTAATTGCATTTTATCGAAAACTTACAGCGGCAATTGCATTGTAACAAGTCACCATAACAACACATTTGAAACCGTATCGCTAGACGTCAGTAAACAACACAAATAAATGTCAGATAGACTTCAAAAATAGAAAAACATTTCGCGTTTTGGTGAGTGCTCCATACAATCTATAGAGGAAAGTATAAATGAACAAAAAATAACATTTCCGTGAGAATTTCTTTATTCGTGAAATATTCCAACGAATTATATTCGTGCATAAAAATGACCAGATAATTTTGCATTCAAGCGTGATATCTTATATAAATTGCATTCGGTTATTTTCATATTTTGTAAAAGAGCCATCGTCCTTCGGACTCGGGCACTTTCCCCAAAATATGAAAATGAACTCTTGCAATTTTTAGATATCACGCTTTCTTGCAAAATCATCGGCAATTTTTATGCTCTCGTGCAATTATAACCGATAATAATTAATTCTAACAATTTAACTCATGTATAAAATATCCCATAAGCCGCCGTGATTTTGTCATTATGATAGCGAAAAAACTTTGCCCTAAGTTTTTCAGCGACAAAACGGAACCTAACTCTTGAAAGCATGGTAACCAGAATTGTAAACAAATCTTTGACGGCGTCTTTGTCATTTTTTCACTTGCGTTATCAAAAAAGTATATCTGATCTGTGAAAATGAAATATAGGAGTTGTGTTTTTAACAATTATACTTTTCCGTTGAATTGAATAAACTGAACTGTATTCATTAAATTGTCGTACTGAATTACACTCGAGCTTTATTTTGGCGAAGTAAAAATTTTGTTGCCTGGCAAATTAACTCGAATATTTTCGGAGGCAGTTTTTTTCGTTGAGTTGCCAGGCAACAAAATTCTAATCGAAATGTCAAGTTTACTTCGACAAAAAAAAGCTCGAGTGTAATTATAAGTGGAAAAAATCGCGAATAATTTTATTCCCGAATAAATGGTGCATTGAAATTCGTTATGAAATTACTTGGGTTTCTGTGGAAACGTATTGAGGTTGAATTGTCAAACTTGACGCTGATATATTCAATTGCTGATGATGAAATTTCCATTCCTGGGACTCTTCAAGAGCTGGTTGAGGTAGTGAATACTGCTTCATTATAATTATTGCCAAAGAAATCAAGAGAAAAGTATCAATATTAATATAAATTCTACTGGATCAGTGCAAGAACACTAACAATTGTAAGGAAATATCATTTATCTACACCCGTACTCTAATAATAAACTTATATGCCCACAACCCGTTTTATAATGAAATTTATCTACACCCGTACTCTAATAATACACTTATATGCCCACAACCCGTTTTATAATGAAATCCATTACGATACAGATTTTTCATTACGATACAGATTTTCAACCAATAGAAACCCATTATTTTTCAATCAAGCATGATGTGCATGCTCTGCATTTGACATTTGTCAGGTCAAAATCGGTATAGGTATTGAACTTTTTAAGAATATAGCCAAACTTTGATAATCATAACAAAATGTCTGATACCAGCGATATGGGAGAATCACCTTCGACACCTTCACCGACAGAAATACAGTTAGAATGATTAAATTTTTCATTTGACAAATGCATGATTTATCACTTATTTTTTCATCATATTTTGTGGGCTCCCCGTAGCCGAGCCGTCTAAAGCGCTGTCATTGATTATTCCAGTTGGAGGAGTCATTGGTTCGAATCCGATCTCGACTATTCTTTTTTTCCTTTGTTTTTTGATCTTCTTTTCATATCTCATCGTTTTATTTCTCGAAGTAATACTATTATAATTACAATTCTGTGGAATTTCTTTAAGAAATTCGTTAAATTAGTATTATTGTCTGCAATATAAATATAATATTTGTAGTTCTTCACTATTTATCGGGTGTAGATAAAATAGCGTATGCAACTCTCATGTAATGGTTATTAATACACTCGCATAAACCATACGAAACTCACCTTCGGCTCGTTTCGTATCCCGGTTTATGCTCATATATTAATAAGCATCATTACACGATCGTTGCATAATATACTATTACGATACAGATTTTTCATTACGATACAGATTTTCAACCAATAGAAACCCATTATTTTTCAATCAAGCATGATGTGCATGCTCTGCATTTGACGTTTGTCAATCGGTATAGACATTGAATTTTTGAAGAATATAGCCAAACTTCGGTAATCATAACAAAATGTCTGATACCAGCGATATGGAAGAATCACCTTCGACACCTTCACCGACAGAAATACAGTTAGAATGATTACATTTTTCATTTGACAAATGCATGATTTATTTTTTTTATTTTTTTAGCCAAATTTTTTGAGCTCTCCGTAGGCGAGCGGTCTAAGACGCTAAGATTATACTAGCTAGTTGGAATGGGTTTGATTCCGGCCTCGAGTATTTTTTTTTTATTTTTGATCTCTTCATTTCTTATCGTTTTATTTCTCTAAGTAATAGATACCATCAATTACAATTTTGTAAAATTTTTCAAAGAAATGCGTTCAATTAGTATCATTGTGTGCAATACAAATATAAATATAATATTTGTAGTCCTTCACTATTTATCGGGTGTAGATAAAATAGCGTATGCAACTCTCATGTAATGGTTATTAATACACTCGCATTAACCATACGAAAGTCACCTTCGGCTCTTTTCGTATCCCGGTTGATTGTCGTGACTTTTTCTTCAAGAAAATTTCCTAGCAATTTGAGGATAATGAAATTTTTTCAACGATTTTGTTTGAGTTGTGAGAACTTTCATATGTATAAAAATATATATGATTTCAAACTTTCTCTTTCACAATTAATCTTTTAAATGTTTGTTGAATTATTATCCCCTGCATATTTTTGGGAACGCTGAATCAAAATATACGAACTAGTTCAACAATAATTGACCGCAGAACACAATCTAAAATGAAGTTTCACTGGTTTCGACACAGCTGTAGAATCCGCGTATATATCACATCAAAACCCCGGAAAACCGACAACAAAATCCCTTAATGAAGAGTTGGAAAGTGTGGTAAATACTCCCTCCACGTTTCCCACAAACTTCCGACGAAGCAATTGGAAAATGTTTTCGGAAGCTTAAAAGAAAGTGAAGGAATGTTTGCAAAAAATCCTTCATCGTCGAAACTGAGCTATTGCCATTCGAGTACTGAGGGTTCGTTCGAGACCCGGGGATTATTTTTACAAAAGGCTTTCAAAAATCGAGAGTGATCGCAAAGGGGTGAATCCGGAATATTCAACAGTTGACGATTTCGAGAGTCCAAATTTGAATATTCACGTCATCACTAAGCTTTTGTTTCTATAACGCTTAGTATCTGTTGTAACGAAAGTCAGTTGTGTGTCTATACTGGGTGTTAATGAATCTTTTGAAGTCATAACTTCAGAATATTTGGTGTATATATTTTTTATTTCTCGATCACTTCCGGTTCTACCGGAAATAAGTAAGTTATTTATTATCCCAAGAAACATTACATGTTTATAATTAGTGAATAACTATAAGCACAAAATCATGATAAGTATTGGAAGTGAAAAGTAAAACATAAATATGTATAAACGAACATACAGTCAAAAATGAAATTGTTCTACGCAAAGATTAAATGAGCGAAAAAAAAATAAAGAAAAATTAAGAGAAAAAAAAACAATACCTATGTGTAAGAAAATATTTTTTTTTTACTAGCTATCAGCTGAATGAAAACTTTTTCAAACTCTGCCTGAATGTTATTGTCGATCGATATTCTTTTATTTTGGAATTGAATTATATATCATGACACCACTTGATATATTGAATTTTTGCCAATATCTGATTGAATTTTATTTGTTGCCAACACATTTTTCTGTCTTGTAGAGTGATTGTGAATATGACAAGTTTCGTTGAAAATAAGATTAGATTATTTACTATTATTTCTGATAGAATGGATAAAACAGCTGATTTTGAGTTTATGAAGAGAATTTATGTCCAATAGTTTGTTTGGAGTCGATTCTGAATAGGATAATTTGTAAATACACTTGATTGTTTTGTAAAGTTTTGAGAGGTTTCATTATAGCCCAGACAGAAATGAGATAATGTAGTTGTGAATAAATAAGACTAAAATAAATATTCTTTTAAATTTTCAGAGAAAAGAAGTGTCTTATTTTGAAAAGAATTCCGATAAGAGGAGATACTTTTTTTCGAATTTTTTCAATGTGCTTATTCCACGATAATTTTTGTCGATATATAAACCTAAGATTCTAGTTGTTTCTGTATATTTGAGAGAATTGTTATTGAGAACTATTGGATCGGATAGGGCGTTGACTACCCTCTTAGCTATGTTCATATATGAGGACTTATTGAAATTCAGCGTTAATTTATGTATGGATACTTGGTGGTTCGCTGTGAAAACGGTTTTGATATCATATAATGTCAGAATTCGACTTACTTTATCAGTGACTCCGTGGATATAAGGAAAGAAAGCTTTCAGGCGTTCTGGTTCGTCCTCAGGATTTCTAGGGTGAAGAGCTCGATTTTTCTGAAGTTCAACAGACCTTTGGTTTTGGAATTGAAGTAATCATTTTCGCAAAGAGCGGACTTCAGCTTTTCCATTTATTGGATTTATTGTGGTTATCGGTGAGTTTGAAGGATCTGTGTATGAGATAATTCAGAACTGAATTCAATTGTGCTGGATGATGATGAGTCTTGGCATTGATGAGTCTTGGCATGGAAGTCTTTTTTTTTCATAGTGTATGTTGGGTTGAATGGTGTTGAGGTGATTCAGGAAAGTTGACAGGGTTTCAGATCCATGAGCCAATTAACAAAAACGTCATCTACGTATCGGAGCCAACACTAGGCTTGACTTCAAATGTGTCAATGGCTCTGGTTTCGAAGTCCTCCACGAAGAGGTTAGCAAGAACTGGGGAGAGGGGAACCCATCGGAGCGCCTTTCACATGTTTGTGAAAGTTGCCCTCAAAAAGTGTGTACTGGACATACAATGACTGATGAGGTTTACATTATCTTGAGAGATTTGATGCTTGGTTTTCAAAACGCTTAACGTTTCAACTGAAGGAATATTCGTGGATTGGAATGATACATCGAAGCTTACGAGAATGTCTGTTGGTCGGAGGGTGGAGGATTTGAGTGTTTCAATGAAATGAAAAGAGTTCTGGACACATGGACATATGAGTTCGTCATATGCCCAGAACTCTTTTCATTTCGTCACGATTTTCAAATTTCTAGTTTTCACGCTTACTTGCAAACTGTAATGATGACTTTTTTGTTCAAGGCACATCGGCAAAGGCTGTGACAGAGACACTTATTCCGTTCAATCGCAAAGGAAACTGTGTGGAGCTTCGCCCTCGGCCATTGACCTTTTGCCGAGCCCAGGAGTTGGTGCGGAATGGACAAAGCCGCTCATTTCTGACGAAGGACACGAGAGCGACCAGATGTTCGAGTTTGATGGTAAGTGCTGGCATGTCATTTAGATTAAAAACTGATAGTTTCTCTGCATATCTCCTCAACACAGGTGAGAACGATCAGTGACTATGGAGTTTGGATGATGGTTAGTTGGTCAGAAACCAGGTAGCAAAGGTGTATTGAATATCAGCTCACTTTCGTCAAAGTATAAAGCTCAGTTTTTTCTAATTTTCTTCGGAATGATATTAGAAATTACACCATCAGACGCCAGACACTTACTACAGTTCCACCCCCCTGCCAGACACCCCTAAACTTCATTGAATTAAAACAAATATTCATGGGAAGCTGAAGACTGGCTTAAAATTAAATATTCTAAAAATAAACAATTTGTTCAGGCCAGCCTCAACTCACCTACACTGTAGGTTGACGGACTAACACCTATTAGAAAACAACTACTCCCCTGGCTAATACCGTCAATCTACAGTGTAGGTGAGTTGAGGCTGGCCTGAACAACTTGTTCATTTTTAGAATATTTGATTAAAAGCCAGTCTTCAAGCTTCCCATGAATATTTGTTTTATTCGTATTTTCCTTGTACAAGGAATTGGGGCCATGCGGATATGCTCTTGGTTAGTACCTAGTCCTCGGGCAGATGGCGCAGCAACGGCTATTTTGCTAGTTGTTTGTATCAGCCTAGGTCTAGGGAAGATACTCTACTCGAATATGATATTTAATTATGGGAAGTCATCGACTTATGTTGATGATGCCAAAAGCATATGTGGAATTTCTTCTGTGAAGAATCCCGCACTAACACCTGTTGGATGTAATCCAATGCCCTTCGTGGTATTAGCCAGGGGAGTAGTTGTTTTCTAATAGGTGTTAGTCCGTCAACCTACAGTGTAGGTGAGTTGAGGCTGGCCTGAACAAATTGTTCATTTTTAGAATATTCATTGAATTATATTTATACTTACATTTGACTGCTCCGTAGTCGCTGATCGTATCGAAGTTGAAAAATAATGCCTGGTTCATAGATCACACATTTACTTTTGATCTATTTTTTAATTTTAGAAAACTCTCACATTGATAATCAAGGGAGGCGTTCTCACATCATATGTCGAAGAAAAAGTGTCGTGTATGAACGCTTCCATTAATGAACATTTTGAGAACTTCCTTGAAAGTAAAGGATTAATCAAAAGTAAAAGTTTGGTCTATGAGCCATGCATAAGTTAAAGACGAAAGTAGTAGTCCATATTCAAAGTGGAAGACCAAGTTTATAAGAAAGATGGACACGAAGTCGTCTCCACATATATTTTATTCGAACAGGATCAACGTCCCACTTAATAAGACATGTTTCGAACATATATTTGTTCACCTTCAGTTAGTACAATGAAGGATGAAATAGGTTAAACAATTTGAAGTTAACAAATTGTTGAAAAAACTCCAAGTAATACTTGCCAATAAAAGTAGGGAAATCAAACTAACATAATAAAAAAAAATCAAGGACCTGTAAGGTTCCTGAAGGTGAACCTGGAAGTTGCGCTCAAGCAGTAAATATATTAACAAACTCTGTTTATAAATGATGACTTTATCATTGAATTTTTCGACACTTATCGCCATTTGAGGTAATAAATACCACCGGTGTATTGTGTATTTTTGATCATAGAATATGTAGCTATTTGAAAAAAAAATTAATTTATTCTATGATGTATTTTTTCACCTCTTCTAGGTACCAGTACTGCCGTATCCATTCCTAACTCTATATTGGACCACAATCTACCACCAACTTTCACCATAGCTACCTGGATGAGGCATGGACAACACCAAACTCAAGATAAACACCTGAAGGAGCATATCATCTGCACTGCTGATGATCACAGTGAGTCACGTATATTATCACTAGTTATATAGTCGACTACATTATTCAAACACTACCACTAGTGGAATTACTCCAGTAAAGGAAGTAAAAACTGGCTGGACTAATTCGAGACCAATTGCAGATACTTGGAGTAACTTGAATTTTGTTAAGAAAGGTGCCCAGTATCCGAGTAAACAACTTCCGTTACTGGGAAAAAGCGCGGGGGGTGAAACTCATTGGGGGGGGGGTTAAAAAAATAATAATGAAACCAATCGATAAATTATCATTTTTTAACATAAAAACATTGATTGCAAATTTTCATAAAAATGCACCCCTTTCGAGTGATAGCGCAAGGAAAAGTGTGATTTTTGCAAAAAAATTCAAAAATTTTCAAAGTTTTTTTAAATTTACTAAAAATCTGTTAGTATTACAAAAAAAAATTATATATTACTTATTTGAAGTATTTTAGTTGACAAATAAAGTGGTTTTTGCTTCATTTTTGTACGATTAACCTTAAAGGAGATATGACATGGCAAAAATGGTTGCTTAACAAAAATGAAGAAACCGTATCGTTCTTGCGTAAATATCTCGAAAAATATAACTTTTAAGAAAAAAATTATTCCTATCATTTTGCAAGATGACAAAATCGGGAAAATTTTGAGACCAACCAGAACCGTTTAAAATAAGAAGAAAAAAAGTTATGGGCAAAATAATTTTTTTTCTAAGATTTTTAATGCCAATTTTGTAGCGCCATATGGGCTAAGGTGCTTGGAAAAAAAATCCTTTGGTGAAAAGTCAGAACACTTCGTCCTAAATATGTCCAGCCATTTGTGGCCCTATCGGGTAATTATTGTTTATGTTTTGGCCTGCTAAAGTTGGGTAAAATCGTGTATTTTTTAAAACATTTTCAGGTTTTGACCAACAGCTTGAACAATATTTATTTTAAACAGCCAAATTTTTCAGCATTTATTCCAGTATAGTTTTAATTTTTTGTTATAATTTTTCATCTGTAAGCAAATTTGTCCGTTTAAAATTGCCTATTTTATGTTTATAACGGTAAATGATCTTTTTTGTCGGGCGAAATAAAAAAAATTGGCCCATTTCGTTATCATTAGCCAAAAACAAGTTATGGCCAAAAAACCTTTATTTCCATCAATCACATAAAATTTTTATAGTTAATCCAATGGGACCCTCTATTTATAAGTTTCATGAACATTTTTCGTGCAGTACTGTATGTTTAGATGATAAGCCAATTTGATTCTGCTGTCAAATTTCAAATCCCGACTCTAAAAAAACAACCCTAAAAAAGGGTAGTTTTTACGGTTCACAGGGTGTTTCAGAAATTTCTGACATTGAAATCTTAATCAGTGACCCAAAAAACTCCCCGGTACCTATTTTCACGAAAATTCATTTAATATTGCCCGAGATATTAAATATTTATTAATTTTGGGCAAAAAAAAAGTTTGGCCAAGTTTTACAGCGTTTTGGAGCTTTGCCCAGTAACCAAACTTGTTTACTCGGATACTTGACACCTTTTTTGACAAATTCCAAAAAAAATTAAGTTGATCTGAGTGGTCTCGAATTAGTCCTTCATTTTACTAAAAAATTTACTTCCTTTCTGAGAGTCCTGTTTTGTGTGACGGATGAAAGTTCTTTTTGAAACTGAAGAATATCGATTGAATCTGGCAACAACGTAGTAAATATACGTAATAGCGCAAGGAATATACAAATGCGTGTTTGCCAGATTGTTAATATAAAGGCAGTTTCCAGCTTGGCGTTGTAAATATTCTCCAGAATTGAATTATGGAGAAAATTTGAAATTCAGGAAAAAATCTGTTTGCAATTTCTTTAATATACCTTATGCAGTAATGAGTTGTTTTCATCGATTATTGAATATTGAGTCAGGTTTTGTTTTTTGTTTAATTGCCAATGCCTACTCGTTATATAATTTGTTTTCTTTCAGAAATGAACAGGCATCACTACGCTCTTTTCGTGAGGAACTGTAGATTGATTCTTTTACTGAGACGCGACTTCTCAGAAGGAGATTTGAACATTTTCCGCCCTGCAGAATGGAGATGGAAGATTTCACAAGTGAGTAACTAATTTTAACAACTATAACAAAAAATTAGAAACCTCTTCATAATAGCAATATTTTCTGAGAGATGCGAACTGAATTGGACCAAAAATAGTTGAATCAATAGAAAATATGGTAACAACTACCAAAAATATTTTCAGCGTTCCTCGATTATTTCATGATATACTGTAGGTTTAGATGATTTAGATGCACTTTCGAGTTCCCCCTCTTATTTATTTCCCACCCTTTTATTCTGTTTTAGGTGTGCGACGACCAATGGCATCACTATGCCATCAACGTCCGCTTCCCAGACGTTGAACTCTACATCGATGGACAGCTATTCCGTGGCGAGAAGAAGAATCCAGAGGTCATCGATGACTGGCCACTCCACCCCACCAAAGGTATCAACACTACTCTCACTGTGGGAGCTTGCTGGCAGGTGATTATAACAATATCAATAAGGATAATATACTGCAAACACTACTTAGATGTCGGATGATAATACGACGATTACTCAAATTGGGTTTTATAATTGGTTTCATTTTTTCCAGGGCTCTGACAACAAAATGAGGCACCACCTGAAAGGATACTTGGCTGGCCTGAGTATTCTCGTTGGTGAGACAGAGAAACCCGAAGTTTTGAGTTGTCTGCACCAGTGCAAGGAGAGTTTGCAGGTAAGATTCTTCAAAATTGACAACGCAACTCGAGAAATTTATCAGCAACCACTTTCGAGGTGAAATACATTTTCAATTCATTCGTTACTAGAATAGGAAATATGCATAGATATTTTTCCTTAAATCTTTATTGTATAGTCCCATTACAATCAAAAGGTATTTTTTTCATTTAGTTATTATTCAAAACCATGAAATATTATGTGGAAGTGAAAAATCAGGGTGGGAAATCAAAACCCACTAAACGCGTTACCACTGTTCGAAGGAGGTGTCACGTCAGAGGACGTAGAATGATTTCATATTTTTGCATTGAATCTCGATTTTATGTGAGCAGAGATCGAAGAGTGGACGCTGCAATATAATTATGTTATATGATATATTTCAGTCCATGTCCATAACATAGAATTCGTTTCATAAATGTACACAACACTTAATAATGTATCAAAACATAACCTATACATAACTTGCCATTGACATTTCAACAATACTCCTATTTCACTTCTACCTATATCTTAATAATGTTTATCTACACCCGTACTCTAATAATACACTTGTATGCCCACAACCCGTTTTATAATGAAATCCATTACGATATAGATTTTCAACCAATAGAAACCCATTATTTTTCAATCAAGCATGATGTGCATGCTCTGCATTTGACGTTTGTCAAGTCAAAAAATCGGAATAGGTATTGAATTTTTGAAGAATATAGCCAAACTTCGATAATCATTACAAAATGTCTGATACCAGTGATATGGGAGAATCACATTCGACACCTTCACCGGCAGAAATACAGTTAGAATGATTAAATTTTTCATTTGACAAATGCATGATATATTTCTTTATTTTTTCAATCATATTTTCTGAGCTCTCCGTAGGTGAGCGGTCTAAGGCACTGAGAATATATTAGCTAGTTGCTCTAGTTGGAAGAGACATGGGTTCGATTCCGGCCTCGAGAAATCTTTTTTCTTTTTCAATTTTTGATTTTCTCTTGATTTCTCATCGTTTTATTTCTCGAAGTAATACCATTATTTACAATTTTGTAGAAATTTTCAAAGAAATGTGTTCAATTGGTATTGTCAAGATCTATCCTTGCAAAATCTTACTTCTGACACCACTGTTACGATATATCCTTGGGTTCGTCGATTAAAACACCAAAGAAACAACATAAACTTCTTTTATTATAACTCTCTATCACAACACAATACAACACAATCACTTAAATCGCTCCGATAACTTTCCAATGCTCGGTACTAAAACTCTCTGTACTAAAAATTCTACACTTCAACTCCTGCACTTAGCAATAACAAAGCTCTCTCCACTTAGCTCCACTAAACTCGCTCCACTTAGCTCTGAATACGAACTTCCGAATAACTAACTCTGCCCGCGACGAAGTCTCTCCCGTATATAAACCTGCGTACTCCTATGAAGAATCTTCGCGAATTCTCCACACTCGATTTACGGGTTCCTGGAAAATGACGTTCGCTACGACGCGATCCCTCATCTGCGTTTACGATCTCGTCATGGTTGGCGCTAGGAGATTCGTAACAGTATTATTGTGTGCATTACAAATATAAATATAATATTTGTAGTTCTTCACTGTTTATCGGGTGAAGATAAAATTGCGCATGCAACTCTCATGTAACGGTTATTAATACACTCACATCAACCTCACTCACCTTCGGCTCGTTTCGTATCCCGGTTGATGCTCGTGTATTAATAACCATCATTACATGATCGTTGCATAATATTCTAATACATAATATTATATTATTGAAGTTTAATCAAGTATGATAATTTTTTCAACATCGAATAAATATGAAGTGATATTATAGGTCGATATGGGTGAAGTTAATTTTAAATCTAATTTTCTACTGGTGAATAGCTAATGCAAAACTTACTTATTTCACACTTAGCTGTATATGAAGGTAGCATTCATCAAAATGGTCTTCACAACAATAAAAACACGTTATCTCACACCAATGTTAGTACGTTCACATCACTTGGAATACGAAAAAACTTAATCGGCTGTATTCCTACCAGTGTTTTTGCATTTCGTGTGAATCTACATGAAAAAAAATACCTGTAAGAAGGTTCGTTAGCTTCTTCCATGATCTATATACCAATTGAAACTGAAAATATGTTCAAATAAATGTCATGTGATGTCTTTCGAAGCGCGCGCTACAGAGTGACGTTTGAACGGTTCCAAATTTATTATATTTCTCTTTGATTTTTCTTTTGGAATTGACAATTATTTTTTGTATAGGTCCCAGCAATGGAGCTCCTCCAACCCGGCATGGAACTTCTAACCAACTCTGACCTGACGGAAGTTACCGTTGAAGGAGACAATAGAACTAACCTTGAAACGCTGGTCCGTAAAGTAGGCTATGCCAATACCAGGGAATTCCCTACGCCTGGAAGAAGAAATTTGCGTCTTTCGACAACGGTTACTTGTGACAATGGAAAACAGGTATTTGAAGGAATATTTTTTTTATATTTTGCATATCTGTTGTATAACTATATCTATAATTTTATAGAAACGCTCTTACTAAGTATAAAACTTGTATTGATTGAAATTAATTTTTGTGGTGGATGAAAAAATGATCAATCACCATACATTCTAAAGTAGGTTTAAAATACTTGAGGAAGCAATAGACAATAGGTTTTCTTATAATTTTTTTCCGCATATCGCCAGGAAATTTCGAAATTCCCAACAAAATTTCTTTAAGGAAAGTCAAGATTTCCTTGGGGCATATCGCCAGGAAATTTCGAAATCCCATACAAAATTTCTTTAAGGGAAGTCAAGATTTCCTTAGGGTTGTTGGTGTTCTACATAAATGATTGAAAACAGTTTCCATAGTAAGCCAAAATATTTCATTATGAATTTTAAAATATTATTTTTTAATGAAATTATTCGCGATTTTTTCAAAATTAATTAATATCCGTCGATTTTAAATGTTTTTCGGAAAAATAGTATGTTTACTTCATAGGAAAAGCCACATTCCTGGACTATGTGTTGCTAAGTCTGGGCTCATAGTTCAAACTCCATTTTAGATAGATATCTCTTATGCTGCTACCCTACCCAACTATACTCCTAGTTTTGTTCAGGGTGGGGCAAAATTTGATTTTTATTTAAAAAAATCAAAAATCATTGATTTTTTTTAATCACGATTTATTTGATTTCTTTGATTTTTTAAATTTGAATATAAAATTTGAACATTTTGATTCTTTGAAATTATTGTTGTTTAATTCAATGTATAAGTCTAAAAATTGTAATACAATTTGCGGCCCAAAAACTTGTGACAACGCATTTGTCGCGCTTATTGCAAGAAAATTCTTGTCGCGAATTGTTTTCCTTCTGTCCTATACACTCGCTATACAGTGCCGAGTGAGGCACGAACACGAACGCTTTCGTTGTGCTTTTTGCAAGAATATTCCTGTCGAAGCTTGTTTTCCTTCTCAACCTATAAATTGGCGTTACCCAACAATTTCACGCATTTCGCTAGTTGTACACTCGGATATTAAAAACAGATGAGGCATAGAAAAAGGAGGAAAACTCGTGTTCTTGTTTAAATTGTATAACGAAAATGAATACACTGAAAATATACAGTAATAAAATTTAGGTGTTACGTTTAGTTTAAGAATTTGGAATTATGTACTTCTTTTTTGTTGTTTTTGCTAAAAGCAGATACTCCTTTTGATCTTCGAGAAAACTTTTATTATCATGTTATCTGGTTTTGAATAAAACAAACAAAAATTGATTTAAATCATGATTTTAATCACTTGATTTCAATCAGCCCAACCCTGGTTTTGTTCCCAACTAGCCAGCAACGACTACCTCTCTCTTATAGTCAATGGAAAATTCTCATCAAATATGACTATTATAGCAAAAGGGATTTGTTTCTAATTCACATGTCGGCAACAGCGCCTATGGAGCGTAGATCGGAGTTATGGGAAGCAGTATCTTAGAAGAAGAAAAAACGTATTCAATACATCCATCCTCGTTGATGAAAAATGTCAAAGAATCAATCTGAACAGAAATGAAAAAAATAGAACGATTTTGAAATATGTCATCTTTGTTTAACTTATACACCTAATTAATTCCTTGTCCTTCAGTATCTGAAATAGGTAAGCGATGTTGCCTAATGGTGAAATGGAAAGAAATTTCTTCAAATGTTAAATGTCTTATTTCGTTGCTCATTTTTAGTCAGTTGAATACATTTTTAAAAAAAGGTTGGAATGGTAAGTTTTAAATGCGGTGTTTTATGGCTATTCCATAAAAAATACTTGTTTTTCGTCAGGAGAAGAGTTCCCCACTTTTCACGAATTCCAGAAATTAAAGAGTACTGTAATATCACATTTGAGTTCAACTCTTATTTTTTATGGATAGGTTAAGGTACCGGACGCGCAGACTTACGTCATGGTTCTTCGACCGCAAACGCCCAGTATACTGTTGAACGGTACCGGCAACATGGCTAGGAAGTACGAGGACTTCAGGATGGGCGTCAGAGTGCTGGCCGATTTGCACATTACGGGAGAACAAAAATTGGACAAGTGCCAGCTGAGTATTTACCCGAATCTGAACCCGGATCACGAGAACTTGAGCGTTCCCGAAGAAATGCTGAAACGACTTGGTGAGTTCGAGTTTTCGTAAACGCTTTACATATTGGTCCTTCGAGCCAAATATGTACTCTAATTTATATAGTTTGGTCCTTCGAGCCGGATATTTACTCTGAGTTATATATTTTGGTCCTTCGAACCGGATATTTACTCTGAGTTATATATTTTGGTCCTTTGAGCCGGATATTTTCCGTGAGTCACATATGTTGGTCCTTCGAGCCGGATATTTACTCCAAGTTATATATTTAAGTCCTTCGAGCCGGATATTCACTCTGATTTATATAGTTTGGTCATTCGAGCCGGATATTTATTCCAAGTTATATTTTTTGGTCCTTCGCGCCGGATATTTACTCTGAGTTATATATTTTGGTCCTTTAAGCCGGATATTTTCTGTAAGTTATATATGTTGGTCCTTCAAGCCGGATATTTACTCCAAGATGTATATTTTGGTCCTTCGAGCCGGATATTATCTGTAAGTTATATATGTTGGTCCTTCGAGCCGGATATTTACTCCAAGATGTATATTTTGGTCCTTCGAGCCGGATATTATCTGTAAGTTATATATGTTGGTCCTTCGAGCCGGATATTTTCTCTAAATTAGATATTTTGGTCTTTCGAACCGGATATTGACTCTAGTTTCATAAGTGAGTCCTACGAGCCAAATATTTACTCCAAGTCATATATTTTGGTCTTTCGAGCCAGATAAGCACTTTATATTTTGGCCCTTAGAACCGGATCTATGTTTTCGGCTTACTTTCTGTATTGTTGACCTCCATCGTCCTAACATTCATTTGTGACTGTGTTTTCGATTCAAGGAATGGCAGCAAGAGTATCAAAAGATGGCGTCACCATCACAGGCTCGGATATGGTCTATAATTACCAGCAAGTCCTGAGACAGATCGTTTACACCAACCACAAACCTGCTTACTACCTCAACAGAGTTTTCAAATTGACATGTTCTGAACTTAATGGAAGGTTCACTTCCAATGAATACGTACAAACGGTGAGTATTGATTAACAAGTACTTCACATTTTGTTTTGTTTTTGTTCATAGGGTTCATTAATTACTTTAATTCTAAGGATTATTTCTTTCCTTACTTGAAGAAATACGTTCATGAAAGCAAGGCATGGCTTGCTGCGTTTTTTGAAAAACGGTTTCATAGTATTGATTTTTTTTAATTGTAAGCATTTTTCCATCATTTATATTGTCTAGTTTTGCCATTCAAAACAACACTTTTTTCAGGAAACAAAAATCTCACAAAAAACTCATTTTAAGATGGGAAACAACATAACATGAACCAAAAACTATTGCACTGCACTCCTGTAGAGGTTGTTGACCCCAAGTATACAAAAAATGAGTAAATGAAATTGCAGGATTCTGTATTATCGACGAGTTGAGAGCAGATTTTCCATTCTTTTTTCAATACAAACCAACCAATAATGAAAGCAGTTTTATTCAGAGTATATGGCGTCACGAACCCTAAGGTGACACATTATATGACACAGTTCAAGAGAATTTCAAAATAACCCTTTTAACATTGAATAAACCTTTCATCCAAAAGGGGGAATCGCTTATTTCAACATATTTTTTGGATTTTCTAACTTTTCTGATAAATTATTGTAAATATGTATTCCATTATGAAGAAGTGATTTTTTGCCGGAGTTACTTTTTATTTTCACTTTATCAAAATATTGTGATTGTCTTGTGCTATGATCATGAACAATAGAATTTCGAATAAAATTCAATACAGAGTGTCTATTGTTTGTAGAGGCAAAATGTATAAACGTGCAAATTTGTAACTGATGAATGCAATCCAAATTCAAAAGGTTTCTCGACTTGTGTAAATTTATAGTGGGTTCTGAGTACTCCCCTGAAAATACATTTTGTTGATCTGTTTTGTAGTGTTTTCAGAGGTCGCAACTGAGAATTGATTGCTGTTCCCCACACGGAAAATAAATTCTGCAATTTTGAAAATATTAAACTAGAGTAAATAATTCCAAGATATTTTCTGGGTACATGGTTCCGTATCCTATATAGAATTCCAATGATTGGTGAAATTTGTTACCTCAACTGTAATAAGAGTGGCCCATGAGAGAACTGGACCTCAAATTGATAGATTTAACATGATTTATTATATCATTTCCAAACATAAATTCGTATGATGTATCTGGATGCCACCTAATAGAAATGCCAAATGAAAAATATAATTATTCTGTACAGCATTTTCTGCTTTTTCCGATATGTGTGGAGAAATCGAAGGTATTTCTTCTATATCGCTGAGATCCAAGATGAATAAAAACCCTGGTGTGTGTACCGATATGCTTTTGTTCAGCCAATTCCTTTCGCTGAGAAATCGAAGAGTAAACTTACATTTTTTGACGGTAGGTGGTGTTGAGGTGGTGATACAAATGCGATTTTCTAAGAGTACATTTTTATTGAGGCGGCAGCTTACGAGTGATTTTCGATACCAGCGGTCTCATTGGATAATTTCTTGCAGGATCTTTCGTTCACCAATAAAATCATCAGTATACAAAATATGTAAGGTCAAGTTCGTCTAATAAAAATTAATTTTTTTGAAATGTTTCATAGTTCGATTTGAATTTGAATGTATTTGAAAGTTCCTTTAATATTCAAAATGTTGGACCTAGTTCTTGTTTCTTTTCACGTTTTTCTTGTTTATATTCTTTTTAAGTGTTTATCGTTGCTGTTCTTTGATTTTATAGTGATAGTTAGATTTATTATGAACCGATTCACAAAGCTCAAAATAAAACGCTCATGTAACGTGTAGGTATTACTTATCCCTCATATCATCGGCTCGTCATCACATTAAAATTGCATTTTTTTAACACTATGAAAAAAAATACTTAACTATCTTCGGTTCCTCAGAAAGTAGAAAGATAAGGTATCGATACTTTCCTGTTTCACTCATAACTATTGTTTCGGAAGATTTAAAATCACATCACAATCACTGAGTTTTTTATTTATTTTTCATCAAATTGGAAGCAAAAGGAATACCTAATAATCAGTCAAAATGTGATGACTACATAATTTCTACCATTTCGCGGGAAAGCAAGAAATTGCATGCAAAACATGGGACCATGAAATAAACAACCCATTATCTATAAATAATCGAATGGCCGTCGAGCAGACGGATATCATGGCATCTTAAATTAAAATCACGTAAGGTGCGCCTTTGCTGGCAAACTCTCGAAGGCATCTCTTCAGTGAAAATTGATCAAAATCAAGAAAACAAAAAGTCGAGAAAATTTGCTTACAATCTATTAGGTATTAGTCCACACACCAGGGTTTTTATTCATCTTGCTGATATCAGGCATTTTGATGATATAATAATTATCGAAGTTTAGATAACTACTGATTTTGACAAACGCCGAATGTACATCAAGCTCGATTGAAAAATAATGGGTTTTTGTGAAATATCTATATCATAATGGATTTCAGTATGGAACAGATTATGGGCTTATAAGTGTATTATAATAATACGGGTGTAGATAATAATTATTCATTATCGGGTGGAAAAAAATGCACTGAAAGGGGTAATGAATGTAAGACTTTTCGAATGGGCAGTTGATTCAAAAAAACGGCGAATATAAAAAAAAAGAGTTGAAGAAAAAATTGAAACATAGTAAAAAATCATATATTTGAAAACTGAAATAACTTGAAAAATAAAAAATTAATTCAAGCAGAAATTAAACGAAAAATAATTCGAAAAAATAGTTAAAACCCAACAAAAAATTTTGAAAATAAAAATGAAGAAAAACGTCTATTCACAACGACCCAATGATCTCTTCCAGCTGACCGTCATCCACCCGCAGCCGAAAGAAACGGTCGCCCACGCGACCGTCAACAAGCACTCTGTGGAGATCCGACCGGCGTCGGTCGTCTCGCACGACTACGCCCCCTCGGAGCATCTGACCGTCGCCGCCGGCGGCGGCTCTCACGCCATCACCGTCATTGTCGTCGTGTGCGTCGGCTTCCTGGCTTTCGTCGGCGTGCTGGGCGCGATCAGGATCAGGGCGGCGACCAGGAGGAACGCCAACGGCGAAGAGGTGCACGAGGGCGAGATGACCTGGGACGATTCGGCGCTCACCATCACGGTGAATCCCATGGAGGTGAGTCAATGCCGGCAGCAGTGTTGGCAATTGCACCTTTTCGAAGGTACCTTTACCTTTATTTCCTTTTCTTTACCTTCTTAACCTTTTTGAAGGTACATGTTTCTTTATTTCCTTTACTGTACATTTATTGCCTTCACTGTATTTTTTTGAGGTACATGTACTTTTATTTCCTTTACTGTACCTTTTTGAAGTTACATGTACCTTTATATTCGTCACTGTACCTTTTCAAAAGTACATCTACCTTTATTTCCTTTACTGAACTTTCTCAAAGATACATGTACCTTTATTTCCTTCACTGTACATTTTTGAAGATACATGTACCTTCATTTCCTGTACTGTACCTTTTTGAAGTTACATGTACCTTTATTTTTGTCACGGTACTTTTTTACAGGTACATGTATCTTCATTTTCTTCACTGTACATTTTTAAAGGTACATGAACCTTTATTTCCTTCACTGTACCTTTTTGAAGGTACATGTATCTTCATTTCCTTTACTGTACATTTTTAAAGGTACATGCACCTTTATTTCCTTCACTGTACCTTTTTGAAGTTACATGAACCTTTATTTTTGTCACGGTACTTTTTCACAGGTACATGTATCTTCATTTCCTCCACTGTAAATTTTTAAAGGTACATGCACCTTTATTTCTTTCACTGTACCTTTTTTGAAGTTACATGTACCTTTATTTTTGTCACGGTACTTTTTTACAGGTACATGTACCTTTATTTCCTTCACTGTACATTTTTGAAGATACATGTACCTTTATTGTACCTTCTTGAAGTTACATGTACCTTTATTTTTGTCACGGTACTTTTTTAAAGGTACATGTATCTTCGTTTCCTTCACCGTACATTTTTAAAGGTACATGCACATTTATTTCCTTTACTGTACCTTTTTGAAGTTACATTTACCTTTATTTCCTTCACTGTACATTTTTCAAGGTACATATACCTTTATTTCCTTCACTGTACCTTTTAAAAGTACATGTACTTTCATTCACTCTACCTTGTACCTCATGAAAGTCACAAGGTACGCTTTCACTCGATATTCTGTCAGAGATGTCAAATTTCCATTGCTATCCTGACAACTTTGACATAATGCACAAAGATCAGTCCAAACCCTGGAGCTTGTCTCTGGCATGACAGTTGACAGCACCGTCACAGATTAGAAGCTCCTTTCTTGAAATATCTTGTCTACTTCAATTTTGCGCATGCGCAGACAACGAAATGAAAAGGTACTTTTTTCAATCTAGAATACCTTATTTTTACACCCTGTGCACCGTTTTACGTTCCCACGGGTTGCCAATACTCGATGCTATTTTGTTTGTGAGTGCCGTCATGGTTTTCCTAACGCCCGATGCGACCTACATGCAAAACAACCAGAATTGGACACAATACGGAATATGCATGAAATTTTAATTTGAATAAAATGAGTTTTTCTCACTTCGGTATTATGGTCACAATATAATCAAAAGGTATTGTATGATAGTGGAAAATTAGAAAGGGAAATTTAAACTCTCAAGACGCGTCACCACTAGTGGAAAGAAGATATCACGTCGGAGGACACAAAATGATAGCATAGTTTGCATCAAATCTCGATTGTACGTGAGCAGAAGTCGGAGTGAAAAACATTAATTGTGGAGTTCCACAGGGCTCTGTGTTAGATTCAAGTCCATTTCTCATCTATATTAATTCAGGATCCATCAAACTCTTCGCTGATGACACAACTTCAATTGCAGTTCAAAAGGTACAAAATCAATACAATTATCTGTCACGTGACTTGGAACAAATGTCATCTGTATGTTTTTAACAAGTAAACCTTAAACAAATATCATGACTAATATGCACAGAAAAAAAAAGGATCGAAAACGACAATTCATTTGTGATGTTATGATCCCATTGTGGAGATTACCTAAAAGAACGTCTATTTTGAATCCATTAACACTGCTTTTGTCGTTACAATATCTTATTTTAGTAGTTATTTTAGAGAAAGACCACGGCCAGTTTTCTAGGTAACTATGAAATGAATGGCTTTCAAATCTTCAAAATGTTCACATTTCCAGATTGGACCAAGTAGGGGTTTGGAAACAAGCATTTGATTCAATTTATAAGGTCTCATTTATTTCTGCCTCGCCAACAGATCTTGAAGCAATGTCACTTACAATATAGCAAATATATTCTTCTAAACTTGATAAGTCAATTTTCCTTGAATAACACGAAGAGAAATGATTTTTGTACAGAATTTAAATTTTGATCAAATTATATTTACCAAAGTCTTGACTTGGCTAAGCAGCTGAAATTCTCTGAAACGCTTATTCCTGATAAAAACTATGAAATAATGCCATAGAAATTAGTTGAGATGTTGGCTGAAGGGCAACCTCAATTCGAATTCTCAATCCCGATTTTTTAACTGTTCAATATTTTCTCAATGTGGTATTCTTCAGACCGCTGAGAGGAAATTGGAAGGCAACACCATCGAGTACACCGATACGGAGCAGTCGGATTCTGAGAGCTCTTCTGACGACGAGAACATGGACGGTCCTTGCAGGGTTGCAGATTCGTCCGATGATGACGACGACCGCCCCGGTCGCTTACGTAAGCACGATTATCAGAACGTAAGTCAATTGGAATGGGACAATTCCACCATGTAAAGACATGCCGAACAGATCAACTGCAGAACGCGAGGAGTGAAAGACAAAATTGGAATCGCCGTCGAATCATTTTATGATTCACGTTTCACCTTGACAGAATTAAATGTAGATGTCATTGGAAAGCCCTCAGATTATTAAATATGAAAAAACCCTATGCATTTTCGATCAATCGTAATATGAAATACCGATTTTCGCGATTACCCTTTGGACCTACTAAAGCTCCCACAACTTCAAAATCAATTCTAACGAATGCTCTTCGGACTAACGAATCCCCCGGCAATCTTGCACAACGCCATGGACTGTCGTAGCTTCAAAACTATTTTTTCCGAGCAGCTGCAGTTGATCGAGTTTCGATGAATGGAAATCAAGGTGCAATGCAATCCTGTGCAGGTGCCATGAAGTGCACTCCCAATGCCGTACGTATGAAAACAAAGTATGCCTAGAAAGTCAGCTTTTGGACCTAATACTAAATCAGAAAGTGCAGATGCCATATGCTTTAGCATTTTAATGTTGTTTTCGACGCGTACGGCATTCGATATCAATAAATTAATCGTCCATATTTGTTAGAGATATATATACAGTATGTTGTATATGTATATCCATACGCCCTTTTTAGCTAGTATGAACATATATTAGAAGCTGTTTACACTCCGCTTGGATTTCCGCCTGATTTTTTTGTTGATAAGGCAGCCTTTTTATTCTCGCAAAATTTGTTCCTGGTTGGTTTGTTATCAATGTTCGTATATCTTAAATATTTCTTGAAGTATTTCGGAAGTATTATTTTGTTTATACACATTGAATTTTTCTGGAGCCTAGACTGCAGGCCTACTTCATTTTTTGCCATTGTTGCTTTGTTGACTAGAAACACAGTGTGGAACCTTGTAGAATCCAGGGGATTTTTCTTTCGAAGCAATGACGGCAAGAAGTTTCGATTAACAAAATATTTTATTCTGAAATTGTTTTAGAGATTCGACTAACAAGATATTGTTTTAATAACATGCGCTTTTTTGTACTTACCTTTACTAGATTTTTAAGTTCTCACTTTTACACTATTTTATACAGTAAATCAATCATATCAATTTCTCAAAATATTGTGCTATCAACTTTTTTTCGTTCGGAATCGTATCGGACATTTTCATCGATTTATAAAAACGGAATATTTTCGTATCATATTTCAACTAATTTTTATCTTTAAAATAAATAAGTATACGCTGATTCATTTGGATTTTACTCCTGTTACACTAGCCCTGTTGGCTATTTCCCAATTATCAATGAACGAACATAACAACATGATGATTTCTAAAGAATTTATCACAATCATCGAAAAAATCGTAATTTTATTCAAAAAATTCTGAATAACCACGTCCTCGTTATTGCTGAATTTATCAGGTTTCATCAACAATATGGAAGTAAATGATTATTCCAAAGTAACAAATCATTCTAGGATTTTTTATATTTACTTTATCTTTGGTAGATAAATAATGGGAGTTCATTAACTACCCCCTCTCCCCAATTCAAAGATTAAATTAAAAACACCCGGTATTATGAGTTTTGCCACACTTGTTAAAAGGCACATTTTTTCGTGAATTTTGAGTCGAAGAAAATGTCTAATATGCATAACTTTTCTACAAATTTTCTACGTAGACTCGATGTTTGACCTTTTTCTCGCACAATGTTCATCAATGTTCGGTTGGTAGTATCCCAGAAAGATGTATATAAGGTTTTGCAGCTAAAATAGTATTTTTTTTAATGAGTAGTTATGGGTACTTAATAAATAATATACATATTACTATATGAAAATGGTAACATTTTATTTTTTTGGGAAAGGCAATTGGCAATATTACAAAGAGTAAACTATACTATATCATATGATGCAATATTAGTGTTTTTTTCAAATATGGTCCTTATTTTTTTTTTGTAATAGTGTTACGGTCTTACGGTTTAGAAATTAGTAGCTGTGATGTCAAAAATAAGAACAAAAGGATGTTTAGGTTAGAAAAATCGAGCACTCTCTAGAATTTCTTTCACAGTCTGTGTGAAATTTTCGCAAGTTTTTCCGAGTTGTTGGGGCTACAAATCCTATAAAAATGTTGAGAAATTTTTATTGATGATGTTCTTTCCTATGTGGATGGTTAAAACAGGGTGATAATGTTTTATGGAGATCTTTACGATAACAGATGAAATAATTTTGAATTTCAACATTTTCAATTTTGTAAGATTGTCTTTGTGAGTTTGATATTTTATTTTGTCGTTCGTCGTACGATATTTCTATCTGTAGGAATTTTGAAAAGTATTCCAAAAATTGATTAGCGGTGTTGCTGAAAAAAACGGAATTTACTAATAACAAATTAACAATTTTAACTGTGTTTTGTAAATAGTTGTAGATAGTTATTTTTGATAAATTCCTAATCACATCTAAACGTTGTTGAATTTTTTTTTCGCCGAGTTTTGTTTGCATATTTTATTAAAGAGACCTTACCAGAAAACGTCAATCATATATGATGTTTCGAATGTAAAACGGAAAACTTGCGAAACTGTCACTACTAATCTGCTTCATAAATGAAATAATAACACTATTTTTGACAAAATACAACAAAAACGCTGTTACATTCCAATAATCTTAATTATAATTTATTTGTATGTGAAGATTTATGACTTACCGATAAATGGCTTTTTTGTGTGTTAAAAACAGAATCAAATAATCCGAATGTCTTTAGGTGTTGAAAACCACAATAATTATGTAATACATGAATGTATATTAAAATAATATTGATGGTTTCATTTCGAATACCTGCAAAATATTCCAGCACATATCAAAGCGCATACTTGGCATACTGGTTCTTGGCCTAATGTGATGATTTGAAGTTTCGAGAGTCCTTGATGGATCACAAACCAAAAATAATGAGTGGAGAGAATTAGCAGATGCATAAAATTACCAATACTGTAAAAATCATGGATAGTGACCGTATCAAATACCTTGGTACCATAGTAAAAAAAACGAATTCTTCCCAAATTTCGACAATTGAAAGGATTTTTAACAATACCACAACTTGAGATTCTATATTAATAAGTTATGGAATATTAGGCTGGGGCAGGGTGTCTAAAATATATAAACATAAACTGGAAATAATACAAAAAAGATTTCTGAAAATAATTTACAATAAGGACTGGAAATATTCAACTGAATTACTATTCAAAGAAAGTGAAAAAATGGATATAAATCAATTATAAATTTATAGAATGATGATTTACATTCATAAAAATAAAAAATATATAAATTATAATGAACATGAATATGAAACTCGAAATAAAACTGTAATTACATCTAAAAAAAAATTGCACAAAGAAACTAAAAGTTTATGATACCATATCTTTATGACGAAATGCCACATGAAATCAAAAAAATTAAATCATCATCATCATTTTAACAAAAGAGTAAAATATGGATTATCAAGACCTCTCGAATTTATTTTGACACACTTTTGAATAGTTAATGAAATTGGTTTCTTTAAATTGATGATTATCTAGGTATGTCAAATGTATCGATTGTAAATTGTTATTACCTTCAGTTAACCTTACAAGTTCTCTTCGTAAGGTTTGTTTTTCAGTTTATTCATAAAATTTTCGAATTGTAATTATTATTATCTATTCATGAATAAACTTATATTATTATTATAATAAATTAATGCACATTGCATCAATATTTTTGTACAGGACGTTCTGAGGAAGTGATTAGCATACAGTGAAGAGTTCAATGGAAATTTTTCTCTGAATAAAACAAGCTGGTCTGATTTGAGAACGAAAAGTTTTCCTGAAGAATGCCTTCATTTCGTAGACTACTCTCTCTGTGTTAAAATATCCTATTAGTAGTATCTGTTTCATTACTAATTGGAATTAGATGAAAACAATAAATGTGGACTTCTATCGCTAGATCTGTAAAGCCTTTGACACTGTTGATCATGAAATCTTGTTGACTAAATTATTCGATATAGGTATCAGAGGTAATACATTTTTATGGTTACAAAATTATTTAAATGATAGGAAACAATTTGTATCTTTGGAAAACTGTGAGAGTTCATTGGAAAACACTGTTTGTGGAGTCCCACAAGGATCCATACTAGGACCTCTACTGTTTCTAATATATATTAATTCAATTCCAGAATTGAACATCACTGGAATGTTGGTATTATTTGCTGATGATACAACTTTAATATATTTCAATAAAGATTTGCAAGTGATCCAATGTCGAATTGAAAATGATTTGTAACAAATATTTATTTGGCTCAATGCTCATAAACTTACTTTAAATTTCGAAAAATCATATTTCTTGTTCATTGATAAAAAACCAATTTCATCACAATCGAAATTTTTATTGCTAGGACAACAAAAACATAACAGGTCATATAATATAAAATTTTTAGGTCTGAATATTGATGAAAATATTTCGTGGGATATTCATATTGATTTGATCCGAAAAAAAAAAAAAAATAACCAGTCATTGGGGGCCGTTCATAAAATACGTTCGCATACAAGAGGGGGGTCTGGCTGAGTGTGACAAGATGTGACAAGGGGGGACGGGGGGTATACGGCAACGTGACGTTCGCCGTTTATTATTTTTTGACATGAGCGCTAGAAGCCAGCGTGACCACTTTTGGTAGAAATCTACTTTTTAGTAGATTTCTGACGAAAATTGAAAAATTTTGGTATGAAAGATATCTTCAGTAGATTTTGGTAGAAATCTACATGTGCGACATCTTCTAACGAATTCCTAAACTCGTCATATTCTTTAATCAAATCTATAGTGACTCCATCTTTGCGAATGAATTTTCAATTGAGAATGCGAAATATTCTTGTTACAGTACACTGTATTTTACTATACAAATGAAACAAAATAAAGCGATTTTTTACTGTTTCATTGTGTTATTCAGCAATGAATCTGAAATTGTTTATAAATATTTCGAAACCAAAAGCCAACCAACATATAATATCATTTATCATTTATATGTTCGTTATGAAAGATATTTATTAATTTATTTAAATTTTATTATAATAACTAAATAAATATTTTAATTTTCAGAATTTGTGTATTTAGCATTTATCATACTCAGCAGGGGGGGGGCTTAGTTTTTGTGACGAAATATTTGTAGGGGGGTCACAAAAAGTGTGACACAGCGTGACAATGGGGGGAAGGGGGTCAAAAAAAGCTGATTATTATTTAAAATATTTAAAATTAATTCATTGTTCACTAATTTATTCGAAATTATAATATTTAATTAGCATATGGGGTACTGCGTCGAATACCATTCTGAAACCACTGAAGCCTACAGAATAAAGCAATTGAATGCATTTTTCATTTACCTTATTTGGAACCAACAAGCAATATTTATAAACCAAATCGTCTCCTCGAAATCAATTCTATTTATAACCTGAAAATATGTACTATTTTGCATTCTATTGTGACTAATAAGAAACATTCTATTATGAATTTTTTTAAATCTAACAGTGTACATAACCACAAAACAAGGCAGTTCAATAATTTGTTAACAAAAAATCTCAAGACAGAATTTTCCAGAAAATCTATTTTCTATAAAGGTGTTATCTGATATCACATATAATGGATTACCCACTGGAATAAAATGTTTTTCTCAAATGACCAAATTCAAATTCGTTATGAAGCGTTATTTGTTAGAATAATTATTTTATTTTTTTTTCATTTTCGAGTAATAAAGAATTCTGATTGAGCTTTTTAATAAATGTATTATATAAATATTCCCTATATATAAACTGTAGTTTCTTGGGAATAAATAACTGTTATTATTATTATTACTTCTATGTATTTCAGCGCCCGTCGCGCCACAAGCAGGGAGTAGCACTTTTTCATTTTTACTAATCAGTCACACATATCAACAGAAAGCCTAAAACCACTTCCTCGGAGAACATTGTTTCTTCTGACAAGCTTAAAATGAGTCCTGTTTGATGAATCTCATTCATTTTCAACAGAACGATTGAAGGGGATCTTAGGTACTTGCATCTGATGGATCCAATCGGTTGGTAATAGATGCAGATTGAGAATAGTGTATCATGCAACCATCATGTAATAACCATTACATGAGATTTGCATGCGCTATTTTTCATACACCCGATAAATAATAAAGGATATTGAATTTATCCACTTCATACTATAATAATACCCTCATATGCCTATCTGTTTCATAATAACATGATAACTTTTATTTCCCAAGAAACTACAAAGTTTATAGAAGAGAAAAATATTAACTCTAAGAATATTATACATTAATGGAAAAAAGGCAATAAAATCAGACTGTTTCATTGAAGGAAATGAAAAAAAATAAATATGGCAATGAAAAACTAAATAAAAAATTGCCAATCATCTATTACATTAAATGTTTTTTCAAGTTGGCTTTCAAACGGAATTTTCCATATTTCTTCATTGCATCTGGTAATCTATTATAAAAAATGATTCCTGTGTGATAAATTGACTGTAGTCCTATATTAGATTTGAATTTCATTGTTGATGAATTTTTTGAAGATCTGGTTGAATGACTGCGCTGATCACTATTAATTTTGAAGATAAGATTTGGATGTTTTAGTTTGTTTTTAACCAAATGTATGAAGGTACAAAGTTTGAGTGTATATAATGATGATATATCCAAAAGATTATTAGGTTTATATAAATTTTTTGTTGGTTCCCGATAAAGAGATCCATTGTGATACAGATTTTCCAGTGCGATACAGATTTTCAACCAATGGAAACCCATAATTTTCAATCAATCATGCTGTGCATTTGACGTTTGTCAAAATAAGTAGGTATTGAATTTTCATGGAATAAAGCTAACTTCGAATTATATTATCAAAATGTATGATATCAGCGATAAAGAAGAATAACCGTCGACTCCTCACACTTATCTAAGAAAGTATATGAAAAACTATATCAACGTTATTCCTTAATTTTTTTTCCCTTTCTCCATTTCTTTTTGTTGTTTGTTTTATCAATTACAATTTTGCAAAAATTTTCCAAAAATTTTGGAACGAACAATGAGATTAATTACTATTATTGTGTTCAATACCAATATAAAATATATGATTCATCAGGGTGGGGTTTATTAAAGAAATCGAAAATCATGGATTTAAAAAAAAAAATCACGATTTGTATATAAAATTTGAACATTTTGATTCTTTGAAATTATTGTTGATTATTTTTTTCACTTGTCAAAATGTGACGTTTTTGGCATTTCAACCAATAGTAGCGGGTTATTCTATGGTTATTCTAGCCACTCATTGGGTATTATACTGATAAAACTGCCTGGTCCTTTCGATTTTCGATAAAACGTTGTTTACCTTTGAACTGTCAAAACTATAAGGTTTACCGCGTCGATTCTACTGAACTGGCTCATATTTATATAAATTATCATGAATGAAGAGTTACCTTATTATTAATAGCCATTCACTTTTCACTTTTTCAACATAATAACAACATAAACAACACATTTCAATGAACACTCAAACACGTAAATAGCTCATAACCCCAACTTTATGACAGTGACAGATAGAGCGAACGACCGATTCAAATATTTAAGGTTTCCTGAACTCAAATGAAGATGGCGTACAATTATTTTTTATTAAATACAATTCATTTTTTGTTGTATGAGAAGAAACCGTTGTATGAAGAGTTTGATACAACGACATAACGAACGATTTTATGTTTCTTCTGGCGCGATTTTCATCTCAAGAAATTTTCAATTATCAACCTTGTACAATGAGAGGTCTCTTGGTATCGTCGGCAAGCATTATCATATTTAATGCGTAAGCATCATATCTCTTCTGGATCATAGAGGGCATACATCGTTGGTTGACATTTCAAATTTGTAAAATTTTCACCTATTCTCTGGTTCCTTCTTATGTGAATGAAATACTGATCAATCAAATTGTTCTTCCTTCTATTTGTTCAAAAAAAAATCTCTCCAAATACAACTCGTTCTTCAAATTTAATAAGATAAATTTTCATTTTCGAAACACTCACTTTTTTATCTTGAGGCGAAAGCATTCAAACAAACCGAATTATATAAAATCACTCGTCCTACCGACTCGTGATTTCATCAATCGGTTTGTTTTCATACTTTTGCCAAAAAGTTTTTGTGGGAAATGAAAATTTATCGATTAAATTTGAAGGACTCGTGGTATTACCTTTGATTATTTTAATGTATAAGTCTAAAAATTTCAATACAATTTGCGGCTCAAAAACTTGTAACAACGCATTCGTCGCGCTTCTTGCAAGAAAATTCTTGTCGCGATTTGTTTTCCTCCTATCCTATACACTCGCTATACAGTGCCGAGTGAGGCAGGAACACGAACGCGTTTGTTGTGCTTTTTGCAAGAATATTCCTGTCGAGGCTTGTTTTCCTTCTCAACCTATAGATTGACGTTGCCCAACAATTTCACGCATTTCGCTAGTTGTACACTCGGATATTAGAAACAAATTAGGCACAGAAAAAGGAGGAAAACTCGTGTTTTTGTTAAAATTGTATAACGAAATCGAAAAGACTGAAAATAAACAGTAATAAAATTTAGGTGTTACGTTTAGTTTAAGAATTTGGAATTATGTACTTCTTTTTAGTTGTTTTTGCTAAAAGCAGATACTCCTTTTGATCTTCGAGAAAACTTTTATATTATGTTGTTATCTGGTTTTGAATGAAAAAAATAAAAATTGATTTAAATCATGATTTTAATCACTTGATTTTCATCAGCCCAACCCTGAGATTTATAGATCTTCACTATTTATCGGGTATAGAAAGAAAGCGTATGCAACTCCATGTAATGGTTATTAATACACTCGCTTAAACCATACAAAACTCAACTTCATCATTACATAATATACTATTATATTTGTATTCAACACAAAACAGAAATTAATCGTATTTCTTCAAACCATTCCAGAAAATTGTAATTAATTGTATTACTTTGGGTATAACTATGGACATAGGAAAAATGAACGAGATTGGAGAAGTATCAACTTTCTTCTCCTGAAGATGCTAACCTTGTTAGCGAAACGCGCGTCGAGTGGAAAAATATCAGGTTTGGTGTTAGGGTAATTGATCTCTGGAAAAGTTTTGCGCCTAGGTATGTCATTCAAGGCGATAAAATTAATTATTTTCCGCCACTGAATTGGATTTCCAATTGATTAAAAACTGCATTGTGAAATGGATTATGGCCATATAAGTGTATTATTATAGTACGGATGTAGAAATAATGACGAGGATGAGGAATCAAAAGAAAACACTACTTCAAAGTCTCGTCAATTCAATTTCATAAAAAACAACACTAAGTAAATTTTTGGCAAACGTTTCTGGAAAATGATAAATTTCTCTCTTATAACGAACAGAGTGGAATAAATCGGATAAATGGAAAACACAAATGTGCGATCATTATTGCATCTTCATAGTTTGCACTGAAAGTAAACATTAACATTCATTTCATACTTTCATCAAGCAGTGCATTTTCTACTGTTGAAACAAATTCTCATCCCAAATTCCTTAGTCGGTTCTCAGAAATTTAATAGAATCTGAGGTGTTTTTTAGCGCTCTTATTTTCAAAACGTATTTGTCTCCATATCTCTCTTACTATTTATTAATTTTGCGTTGAGACGGTCATTGTCATTGCATGTTGGCGTCCAGGTCGCGGCAGACATTTTTCTGGCTAGCTCTGTGCGACAGGCAATTCTTGGTTGCCTGAATATCAATCTCGGTAGGCGGGGTCCGTTTATTGAATACACCAACTGACCCGGTAGCAGTGTGATTTTTCTGGGTTTCTCTCCAGTTGAAATGGCAAATACGCCACTGTAAAATCAGTAAGTCGCCCCAGAGTGGTACGGCATTCAAGAACACCGGCCGTTCTTTGACACAGAAGGTTCTGTCTTCTAGGGGCACTTGGTAAGAGCGTTTGAATGATGTGTAACTAATATTAAAATGACCACAAAAAAAGAGTCGAAACTTCATAATTACTTTTCTACATATTGATATCATTGCTCAGTCAGTTTAGTTTCTTCAGAAATAACTAAACTGAAACATGTTATGTCCCAAGTTTGGAAAGAGAAGAAAGGGTACGAAACCTGCCTTCCTTTTAGAGAAAAAAAAATTGGTGTTCTTCTGAACAAAAGGAACCTTCGCTTTATGTGGTATTTCGTATTTCCTCAATTTAGAGAAAATCATAATAACAACTGACATTACAAATTTTCAAAACTAAACAAGAACTAAATGTCCTAATTATATTTGTTTCCGTAGAAGAAATGTGGGATGGAAATAATTTCAATATTATAGTTCAGGAAATGAAGCATTTTGGCTCGCATTTTTCACGGAAGGTAGGGAATAGCTCAAGGATCAGTTTCTATATCATGACGCTGTACGCTAGAGCCTTGGGGGTGTTGCCACCCCATCACGGGGGTGGAAATTTTTTATTACATTTCAACTGTAGGAATCGACGGAAGGAGTAATTTTAAGAAAAAATGTTCCATGCGTTTTTTTCGTAAAAGCAATATTTTTTGAGTTATTCGAAGTTGAAAGTAACTGTTTTTTGACGAAAAAATCGACTTTTTCAAATGGCTCTAAACGCTAACTCTAAAACTATGCATTTTATCAAAAAAGTGTGGAGAGGTAAATTGTCGCTTTTGAAGAAACAAAAACAATGCTTTCTTTATAATTTTCTTACGACACATACGAACTGAGATACAGCAAATTAATGCTTAGCTTTTTTCGTCAAATGTATAAATTGGAAGATTTAAAGTGAAATAACGAGAAAAATTTGCATTTTTCGAAGAAAGCTCATGAAATATTTTTCAAAGAATTCAATTAGAGCTTTCAAACAAATGAAAAAAATGTCTGCCCAGCATGAAAATCGACAGACTTATGATCAAAATAAAATCGGTACCCGCTTTTTTCTACGAAAAAAATCTGTGAAAACAACCTCCATAGTACCCCCTAACTGAAATTGATCGCCACCTTTCTGTGATTTTCTTTATATATGTACTATCAATACATCCACGAAGTTTAACCAATTTCAAATGCCTAATTTTAGAAAAATTGGAGTTTAAAGGGAAAACGATTTTTTTTCAATTTCGTGTTTTTAACCCTTTTCTTATCAATATCTCTTAAAATACTAAAGATACGAAAAAAAGATACCGTACTAAATTGAAGCTTTTTCAATGACAAAACTTTCCCTGTGTGTAGATTTTTTGTAAAGTGAATATTCATCGAGATATAGCCGTTTAAAACCTACATTTACGATCGAACATCACCTTAGTCAAGAGCTTTGAACTCTCCCCATTTAAAAATTAAGGGATCTCAAGTGATTTCATTCACTGAGTCTTATAGCTCTTGAAAAGCCCTACAAATTTGTTCCTGAAAAATTTTTCTATCACCTTAAATGAAGGAGCTATGCTTGAAAAATCGATCCTTTTTTTTTTTAATTTGAATTACCCGCTTCGGAGCGTAGTAATCTACATAACCGGTATATTCGGCCGTTATATGTTCCACTTTTTCCATTCATATTGGAAGACAAAGAAGAAAAATCTGCTCGCGTGTGTGAGTGTATAATTCTTTGATTTCTCACCAGTGTATTCTAAAGTTCAAAGACATATTATAAAAACTTCAATATTTTCAAGGGTCGTTTACAACAAGGGTAGGTTGAAAGATTATGAAATTGTATCCTAAAGCATGAAACAATCATTATTTAACTATTTTTACCCATATTCAGGTTTTTAATGTTATTTTATAATTTTTGACAATTAGGGGTAGTTTTCACCCCTAAAAAACAAAAAGCGTACAACGGCACAATTTAGAAAATGAACTAGAGGGTGTAATAAGCCTAATCCCAAATTTTTGTACAAATTGGTGCTGGACGAAAAAATTGCGAGGTTTTACCATTTCTTTAGGTTCATTTTCTGAACTATTAGTATTGTTGGCCTTAATATCACTGTTCTATTATAGGAAACACCTTAATAAATCATCAACAATAATAAATCAACAACCAATAAATCTATAATGACAAAGAAGAGTTCACAAATATCATCAAAGAGGAAGAATTGCGACAAGAAGAATTACAGAATTGCTTCTTCAACAATTTGGTATATTCAAAATGACTCAATTCTTTCGAAAACAACTGAACAGCCTCTCCCTTAGAAATTATTTACTGTGCCTGTGAACCCTTCCTCATCGATTTCACTAGCAATCTTAAACTCTCAAAATTTGTTGATATTATTTGAAACTTCTATTCTACTATACTATATGCAATCGTTAATATCTAGAATACTTGGGAGATAGTGACAAGGTTGTATCAATTTCTTAATTATCAAATGCAGTGAGAGTTGAAATCTTCAACAATTATAACCCCTTTACGATGCAGAAAAACTCTAAGTCGTCTCCACAATTTAATATTTGAAGGATGTCAGGACGGTGATTCAGTACCATGTTTCAAACCTACATAGGTTCATCATTTGTGGGAATTGTTCTACAATTAAGGAAGAGTAATATAATATTCGTTGATGATATAAATATAAAATACTTCATGGGAGAAGTCACATGGTGAAATTTAGGCATTAGGAAAAAAAAAATTTCACCTATGTGTTCTTCTCTTTTTAGCATCGGCTAAATCCATTACCACTCCACTTTGAGATACAATGGACATCTTACCACAGGTTCAATTATAACCCCCCTTTTTTTTCATTAGCTGTTTGATTCAGCAATATTTTTTGAAGATTTTGTCTTGATTTTATTCAAGATGATAAGATGAAATTATCCTTTCAGAAAATTCCCATTTGTACTGAATCTATTGAGAATAAAAAAGTTTAAAGTTACTTTCCACATAATTATAAGTATTGGAATGCATTTGTTATACTCGCTAGATCAAAATAACAGTATAAAATAGAGTGAACTGTTGGGCATGGATAAAGTATTATCTAGAAAAGAAAAAACGACTGCACTTGCCCGGAGAAGAAATCGGCAAAATCATTTACCACGGATATTCAAGATATTTCGTCAAGGTACGATGAAATTTCGTGCGTGTAAATTTATACACGAACTTCAACTATCTACACAATGGTTCAATACTAGATTGTTTTATTTATTCGTTTTACCTATATTAGTGAAACATATTTAAACTCAACAAAACTTGTAAGGTGGATGAACATAGTCACATGTGACAACACCAGTCGATCCATATAGGCTAGCGGTTATTTTAAACCTCCCCCTCTCGCAGCGCAAAAAAACTCTCATATACACCTTCTTAATTTTCATACAATATTGCACAGATATGTAACACAATTCTTCACGCAAAAAAAAACTCTTCATAACCTAAAACATCCTTCTCTAATTTCCATCGAAGACAAAAAAAAATCACCAATAATTTTCCATGAAAGCATGTTCTCTAAAAACTGCATGAGTTTATTTTCATTTTTTTGGCAAAAAAAAAAACGAAAATACAGTTTTTTGATAACAATGCTCACAAGATTGACTGGAATAGGAAATTATGATGGATAATTTAAACCACGACTGTCATTATTATAAAATATTTTTACATGGATAAACAATACAAAGCATTTTATGCCGTCCGCCGAGGGAGACACCGGGCCCGAACCAGCCCCGGCCGGAATTTTATAGTATTGATCTAGAAAATGTCCCGCTTCATATCTTTAACATACGATGGAAATATTCGGTTATAATTGCACGATGGAAATATTCAAGATGTGCGCATGCGCGAAAAATTTGAATTTCTAATCTGAAAATTATGGTGTATAAATAGTCTATTGAAAATGAGATGTTCATTTTTCAAAGTGAAAGTAGCACTCAAAGTGAAAATAACTATTGCGAAAATCTACCTTGAGATGTACCTTATTTTATAGCGAAACACGTGTCGCGGTTTAGTAAACCCCCATATGTAAAAATGTTACAGGCAACTGTATATTATTTGTTTGAATAATTATTGAAAGATTAGGATCATTGGTTGAATATATACAGGCGCCGCAGGCTTTATTATCATTTGATGAGTACCCAGTTCATTCATCAGTTATTTACGAATGAATTCATTATTATTCTCATCTTCAACTCTTTGTTGCACAACAAAATCGACATAAAAAAGGCCCCTTTCACGAAAAAGAAAAATTGATTATTCAATTGTCTTTGTTGACATACCATTATTGCTGTGCAAATAAAATTTCATCCGCTGTCAGTATATGTCAAATGTGAAATAACAGATAGAATTGTCTAAAGAATCAATGAACTTTACACCACTCAATTTGAACCTTTTTTGGATTTTTTTTTGTGGAACTTACGTAATTCGGTCTCCTCTGTAGAAAATCTAAATGAAATTTTCGGCGGTCTCGTATATTTTCGGAGATACAGGTCCATTTTGTTGTGGAACTTCATAATTTTTCAAATCAAATTTCTGTTCTTTGAACATACAAAATTCGTCCCTCTGATCAAACACCACTCACTCTCTTATTCACTCGTTTTCAACATTTTTAAGCAAAAAAAAAACATTATTTTTTCAAAAAATCCAACTTTCTCCAAAAGTCAATATCAATACATTCATTTCTTAACAATAACAATGAAAGCGTCAACAGCAAATACATCACTTTCGACTGTCATCGCACTATGACATGACAACAAATTGGTTATGGTTTGAAAATAAATGCATTTTTTGAAAAAATAATGTTTTTTTCTGCTTAAAAATGTTGAAAACAGTGAATAAGAGAGTGGTGTTTGATCAGAAGAAGGAAGAAATTTGGGAGTTCAAACAACAGTTTCACAACAAAATGGACCTGTATCTACGAAAATATACGAGACCGCCGAAAATTTCATTTGAATTTTTTGTAGAAGAGATCGAATTACGTTCCACAAAAAAATTCCAAAGGTGCCTAAGCGACCGAAGTATTACTTCAATCCCTAATAAATGGTTTTGAATAAGATGCCTAAAAACCTTGGTGTTGGGATTTATACCTGTAGTAGTTTGGGGTAAAATTGGCGACACATGCACATACTTTTACTTCTGGACGCTTACCGATCGACAGCCCATTTTAAATGCAAGAATGTGTGAAGGTGATGAGAAAATACGCCTGTCTTCCCAGATTTGAAAGACGATAACTTCTGAACTAGGGAAAAGCACCGCGTTTTACTTCCTCGTTTCTGTTCTTCTACACATCGGAATTCAAGTTTTTGTGAGCATATTTCTTAAACGTGGATATATATATAACAACAAATCTTCACCTCGAATCGAAAGGCAAATCGTCAACTTTTCAAAAAGGAACAAATTTCAAACATGTTTCCATTTTGCTTCAAGATCATTGCGTGAATGATAATATAATAATAATAATAATAACGATTTATTTCCTAAGAAACATGTACATGCTTATTGTAGGGAAAATTAAACTGTTACCATACAATAAAAGTAGAATAGAATACAAAAAATGAGTAATTGAATCAGATCTTTATATGGCAATAAAAAAAAATTATGATAATGTTTTTTTACATCATTTTTGAAACGAAATTTTCCATATTTCTTCAATGAATTCGGTAGACCATTGTATAGTTTTATTCCGTTGTGGTAAACAGATTGCTGTCCTATATTTGTTTTAATTTTCATCAATGCCAAATTTTCTGAAAACCTTGTTGAGTGATTGTGTTGATCACTATTCATTTTGAACATCAAATTTTAAACATGTATAATGAAGGAATATCTAAAAGTTTTCTTTGTTTGTATAAATTAGTTGTAGGTTCTGTTTGATCAGGTTTGTATATACACTTTATAATTTTATTCTGTAATGTTTTCAATGGTTTCAATACGGTTTTTGGAGCTGCCCCCAAATCGAAATCAAGTATTGAATTTTGGAGTATACTAAAGAATAATAAATTAATTTCAGACATAATAAAGGTAAAATATTTCGAATTTTAAAAATAATACCAATAATTGGAGAAATTTGTTTTCTTAATAACTCAATATGTTTGTTCCAAACTAAATGTTCATCAACTAAAATTCCTAAAAATTTCACCACAGGAGAATACATAATATTTTCATTATGGAATCTGATAGAATCTTTCGAATGGATGGAGGTGGATTTTCTTGAGATAAACATATAGGAGGATTATATATATATATATATATATATATATATATATATATATATATATATATATATATATATATATATGAGGAAAAGCAATGGATCTAGAACAGATCACATGTAATACCCTGCACATTGCAAGTCGTATCACTGGCTCATTTAGACTTTGGTATAATAAGCGGGAATATCGCACGTGTTACTATCTCACAAATTTCAAATCAACAACTATAAGCACCACTGAATAAAAATATATAAATAGCGAATCAACTCAAAACTACGATGAACAATAGGAGAACTCAAAATGAGCTGGAAGTGGGGCCCATCTTTTAGAAAAAAAAATTAATTAACATCAAATCATTTGACGTTGTTTGTAATGGCTGAGAATTAGCGTAAACTAGCGATGAAATAGAAACACTCCACGATACGTAATAATATCGCATCAATTCCAACACCGGGGTTTTTAGACACCTTAGTTTCAAACACAGTTGAATCACAGACGAACACGTTTTGCATATACACAAGAAAGCCTTCGGCGATAGATAAAAAACGTGTGCCAACATGCAAGAAAGAGTTAAATAGCGACTGTATTCGTTCTGGGAGACGATATTTCATCCACCTTACACGCAAGAATACCAACTACGTCAATTTCGACTATTTCCGTAAAAGGCGTACACTAAAATCGCCGCGCTGTATTCGTATCGGCCGTCCTCGTTCTTCTTCGGTTAATTGCCCGGCCTCGGTTTCCGGCGCGTTTCCTGCACGGCCGCCACCAGACTTTTGACGGCTTCTTCGTGACCTGCACAACAAAAGAGTGAGAGAGAGAGAGCTTCCTCGGTCTCGGTTCTAAACGAATATGCTATGCGAAGAGTTCACGCCGGATTCTTGCGCTGCAAACAAGAGCGTGAGTCACGAAAGTGTGACTGGTCGAGTTGTAATCGTTTATACCTTTTTATGGTCGATATATCATGAAATCTATTTTTTTTTTGGGGTTTCTCACCCTTGTGAGGGAAATGATATATTGTGCAACAAGTGCAGAAAAGTGTTGATTTCTCACGAGCGTAAACGAGTGCTGCAATTCAAACGAGTGAAAAAATCGCATTTCTGCTCGTGTTACACACTATACTTTTTCTACAGCGCACTTTTCGCTGGAAATAATACTATACTATAAAACGGAATTTAATGTCAGTGATTCATTCTTAGCTTCATGGTGCCCAAGAGAAGCGAATAGCCGATTTCAACAAGAATATATTGACCATACGGTAGAGGCTGCTTTTCTTGATTTGGATAGTTCTTCAAAATATGTCGAAATTATATTTTCAGAAACACTTTTCGTTCTGTATTTTTTCTTCCAACCCATAAACTGTTTGTATGCAGATTCACATTTTTCTCTTGAAGTTGAAGGAAGTAAATTCATAAAACCTGGAGTTTCTCGAAAAAAATGATTTGTTTTGCACAAAATTTGGTGAAATCTCACCCTATGGTGGTATCAGTACACTCTAATTTTTTCGAATTAAAATTTTCATTTTTAAATTAATAAATGATTAGTTTTCCGAATGTACAAATTCGAAATGTTGACTAAATCGTCATTTGCTGAAGGAAAGGTTTTGAAATTGTATAGAAATAAAATCGAGCATTTATTTTGAAATTTGAAAAAATTATATATATGAATGCTTCTAATAAAAATGAAATTAAATACTTCTGAAAATTTTAATTTTTTTTATATGCAGATTCACACGAAAGGAAAGCCCTGTGATGTTCAAAGAACACTGCGTGAATCAAGGGACAGGAGATACGAATTAACATTTACTTTGAATTTCTGAAGTTTGTAAGCCTCAGGAAAAACCTCTCTTGGCAAGGAGTTCCAAACCTTAGCTGTTCTATTGAAAAAAGATCCCTGAGCAAGAGAGGTCCAACAGGTTTTACTTTAGAAGCCATTTTTTTAATTCAACCTTTTTCATTTGTTAATATTTTCCGGATAAAAACTCTACAGTAGTTCCTCAAATACTTTATTATAGGTTTATCCTGAGGCTTACAAACTTCAAAAATTCAAAGTGAATATTGATTCTCCTGTCCCTTGATTCACGTGTTCTTCGAACATTACAGGGCTTCCCTTTCGGGCGAATCTGCATATATGTAAATAAAAAAATTACATAGTAGAAATGTCGGCAGTGGACACTTTTCATATGCGGATGGGTTGGGACTTCACCAAACATTGTGGCGCCAAAACATCTGTGAACGCTTTTCGCGAAGAGTTAACGGGCGTTGTTGACGCTTTTAACATTTGTGAGACGCTTTTGACGCAAAGTCAAAAACGTCAAGCGTTTAAGTTTCATCAAAAGCGTCTTAAAAACGTTGAATTCGTCAAAAAGAGTCCCAAAACCGTCAAAGGATCCGTTAACGCTTCGTGAAAAGCGTCTAACGTTCCATGAAAAGCGCATAAAAAAACGTTAAAATCGTCATAAGCTCCTCAAAAACGTTAAAAGCTTCTCAAAACGGTCAAAACATCCGTTAACGCTTCGTGAAAAGCGTATAAATAAACGTTGAATTCGTCAAAAAGCGTCTCTCAAAACCGTTAAACGCGTCAAAAGCTTCTCAAAATCGTCAAAACATCCGTTAACGCTTCGTGAGAAGCTTCTAACGTTTTATGAAAAGCGTCTAAAAAACGTTAAAATCGTCATAAGCTTCCTAAAAACGTTAAAGTCGTCGTAAGCTTCTTAAAAACGTTAAAAGCGTCAAAAGCTTCTCAAAACCATCAAAGCATGTGTTAACACTTCGTCGAAAGCGTCTAACTTTTCATCAAAAGCGTCTCAAAACCATCAAAGCGTCCGTTAACGCTTCTTGAAAAGCTTTCACAGGCATTGCGGCGCCACAATGTCGGGTGACGTCATAACGCGTGCGCATTCGTAGAGTTCCGTCACACGTCGACGTTTCAACTTATTATCACTATCATCTCCGTACCTTCGAAACTGTCCGCCTTCCGGAGCGGCGCCATCGCCGCCGGCGCCGACATCTTCTGGTGGCAGACGTGGTGCTTGCGCTTCGGCGGAAACGTCTCCCAGCTGCGCTGCTTCTGCGCCATCGTCATGTTCTTGTTGCGGCTGTTGATGAAGACGACGAGCGTCTTGTCGGGGCCGTCGAAGCTCGACCGGCGGCTCGACGTGCTCAGCGAGTCGCCGTCCGCAGAGTCGTGCATCGAGTAGAAGACGTTGTCTTCGCCGTCGCTGTACGGGTACACCTAGAACAGAAAAGCGCTGATAAATATAAACGCACAAAATCGGTGGCCTATTTTCAATTGTACAAGGATCTCAGAAATACAAACCAAGCAATAAAAAAGGAAAAAAGAGATTTTTTTTTGATGATGCCGATTCAAAATAGCTGTCGCAAACACTAAAAACAAATAATTCCTTGAAAAATAGAAATCGTGAAACTCCTGAATGTTCAAAGAAGCCGAATGAAATTGATGATTTTTCAATTATTGCCATTTCAGATGTTGCTCCACCTGAATATCTTACGGAGTTTCACAGTACCAACAATATTATTTCTTCCACCTTTGAATTCAAAGGAGTCGATATTTTTGTATATAACAGTATTGGCTAAATTAACCACAATGCGGTGGGCTGTGATGGGCTGAATGTTGAACTTATTAAACTTTTTTGAGACCTACATAACAAACCACAAGAATTGGCTCCACTCAAAGCAGCCATTCTTCAAAATGGATTCGCAGACCATCAAATTGAGGGATCCATCCGTCGTCAACAAACTTCTCCATCAAGTCCCAGAGATCCAAGAAACAACAACGTTTCTCACAAAGCTTTCTTTCCCTACATTAAAGGTGTTACTGCCAAAATTGCCCGAATTCTAAAAAAACAGGACCCCGCCAACAATCAAATTTTCACATTCCTCCGATCCCCCAAGGGTAAAATTGACAATTACTCCTAGGGTTTATGTTGTCGGGAAGGGGGTCCTTGGGGGTAAATATCTCAGAAACTCTTTGCGATAACAAGGATGAAATCAGTTGGTGAAAACAATAAAAACAAACTTTATTATTAAATAGGTCAATGTATGGGCGATGATTGTGATATTATGCAGGGAGTTCCCCAGGGTTCGAATTTAGGCCCCTTTTTTTTCTTGTTATTTGCTAATGATCTAATTTCATATATAAGTAAAACCAACTCCGCTTTTGTTACAAGTTATGCTGACGATACAAATATTCTGATTATTGAAGACAACATGGATGCACTCCAGAAAACTGCTGAGAATATATATTGTTACGTCCTAACGCCGGCCCTGACGAAATCGTGAACGCAAGGCGAGGGATCGCGTCGTAGCGAACGTCATTTTCCTGGAATCCGTAAGCCGCCTAGAGAATTCGAGAAACGTCATCGCGGCTTCTCGGGAACATTCTTCACAGGCGTACGCAGGGGTATAAATACGGGAGAGAGTTCGCGACGCGGACAGAGTTAGTTAGTCAAAGAGTTGGCTATTCAGAGAATTTGTATTCAGAGCTAAGTGACGAGATTTGTTGAGATCTAAGTGGAGCTTTGTGCGAAAGTAGAATTGTTAGTACAGAGAGTTTTAGTAGCGAGCGAGCATTGGAAAGTTATCGGAGCGATTTAAGTGATTGTGTTGTATTGTATTGTGATAGAGAGTTATAATAAAAGTAGTTTAGTGTTGTTTGGTGTTTTAATTGACGAACCCAAGGAAATATCGTAACAGTGGTGTCGGAAGTGGAATTTTTGCTGATAAATAAAAACAATTTATGGTTAATACGAGAAGTACATCTTACGATACGATGGAGGATATGTTGAAATTTATGCAAAACCAATTTGCGGATTGGGAAAGACGACGACAGGAAGATGAAAAGCGTCGGCTGGAGGAGAAAGAATTAGAGGAAAAGCGACGACAGGAAGATGAAAAGCGACGGCTGGAGGAAAAAGAATTGGCGGAAAAGCGACGGCAGGAGGAAAAACAAGAACGAGAAGAATCGCTCAGGAAAATTCTCGAAAATGAAAAGAAAGAACGACAATTAGAACGAGAAAATGAAAAGAAAGAACGGGAAGAAACACTCCAGAAAATTCTCGAAAATGGAAAGAAAGAACGAGAAGATGAAAAGAAAGATCGAGAGAAAGCACTCCAGAAAATTCTCGATAACGAAAAGAAAGAACGGGAAGAAGCACTCCAGAAAATTCTCGAAGAACAGAGAAAAGAACGAGAAGACCTCCAGAAAATTCTAGAACAACAAAAGAATGAAATAGAGCAATTAGAAAAACAACAAAAAGCAGACTTCCAGAAAGTTCTAGAAAATCAGGACAAGTTCTTCGAGCATGTTTCACATGAAACTGAAGTGCGAGTGGAAAAACTAAAGGAAGAACTGAAGGGAGACGTCAAGAACATCGACGATAACGTCAATAAGAAAGTGGATATAGTGCGAGAGGAGATGAGAGGTCTAGAAAAACAGATAGCTCTTCTCAAGAACCGAGATCGCCGAGACAGTGTTGCCAAGTCAGGAATTTCCGTGAAACCACCGACTTTCGATGGTCAGTCGTCTTGGTCCATGTACCGTCGACAATTTGAGGCTGCGGCAGAAACTAATGGATGGGGCGACGAAGAAAAAGCCACGGCACTAATAGTAGCTTTGAGAGGGCCAGCTTTGGGTATATTACAAACGATACCTATAGAACAGCAGAAGCAATATGACGACCTGATTTCTGCACTAGAGTTGAGGTATGGCGATCAACACCGAGAACAGCTGTACCGGGCCCAAATGAAGACTCGCACACAAAAATCAGGTGAGAGTCTGCAAGAATTTGAGGCAGATGTTCGACGCCTAATCCAGCTGGCATACCCAGATGCGCCAGGAGATTTCAAGGAGCAGTTGGCTGTGCAGATATTTATTGACGGACTCAGAGACCCAGAAATCCAAAGAACTCTGCGACTTACAAGTTTCAAAAGGAGTAGCGATGCCTTGGTACGTTCGCTAGAAGTGGAGGCGGCCTTCAACACCTCAAGGCCGAAAGTGCGAGCGGTAACAATTGACGATCCTGAACATAGATCTGGCGCAACGAGTGGTTCATTTGAAAAATTTCTGGAGGAGATCAAATCGTTGATAAGTGGAATGAGCACCCAGAAGAAGAGAACGTGCTACCGATGTGGAAAACTGGGACACCTTATCAAAGACTGTTGGGTGAAGATGCCGCAGAGAATTTGCTATAGATGTAGGAGGCCGGGACATTTTATAAAAGACTGTAGGGAGAGAATACCACAGAGAAAATGTTACAGATGTGGAAGATCAGGGCATTTCAAGAAAGATTGCAAGGTGAGAATGCCACCAAAGTACAACTCACCTGCCAGGACGCCACCAAGTTCGCAATCACCTGCGAGGTCAAGGTCACCGAGGGTCATCTGTATTAACAGGCTGAAAAGAACATCTGAGAGCCTCACCATTCCAGGGAAATTGAATGAAATGGATGTAATATGCACCATAGACACCGGTGCTGCAGTTTCCTTGGTACGCAGCGACATCCTTCGGCCTGGAAACGTAAAGCCTATTTCATCCAACGTCGTGATTCGGACAGTCACTGGTGAAAACGCACCTATTCGAGGAGAGGCTGAAATTACGTTGATTCTTGGGCGACTCACTATCACAGGTACAGTTTACGTCGCAGATATAGAAGATGAAGTCATACTCGGAATGGATTTGATCAGTGACCATGGATTTTCATTCGACAATGAGCAAAAGATCATACGGTTTGGAGAAGAAGAATTTGTCCTTACAACTCCAACGGAAAGGACGAAACCTGCCAAACTTCGATTATTGAAAACTGCGAGAATCCCTGCACTGTCGAAGGAAGTAGCTCGTGTCACAGAGAATAATGTCCCTGAATACAGCGTCCAGCCATCGGATTCCGGACAAGTCCGGGTGAAGACAGAAAAAGCCATCGTTGTGAGAGCCGCCAGGTGTCGCGTTGGAGGTACAAGTGACATCTCCGAGAGGAAAACAACTGGAAGGGCTGACTTGGTCAAACAAGAAGTCAACAGTGACCAAGTGCACTTGATTCAACAACCATCAAGAAGAGTTCCATTCCCTAAGAAACAAGAGATGCTAGAGTGCATTGATAAGAGGAAGGCGCGGCACTATCGGAAGGCAAATACTGGCGGATTTCAAGAAGAAGATCGAGTGTGGCTGTATAACCCCCGTCGTAGGATGAAAGATGTGGTGTACAGTGTTCAACGCAAGCCTAGAACAAAAATGAAAGTCATACACCTGGAGAGACTAAAATGTTAAAATGGGAATGGAGAGATGTTATTTGATCGGGACGATCAAAATTGAGAGGGGGATAATGTTACGTTCTAGCGCCGGCCCTGACCATATCGTAAACGCACGGCGAAAGATCGCGCCGTAGCGTCGTCATTTTCCAAGAACGGGGATCCGTCTGGAGAATTCGAGACGTGTCATCGGGGCTTTTCTCGACGATTCTCGATTGGCACGCAGATATATAAATACGGGACAGGCTTGGCCAAAGACAGAGTTTTTATTCGGAGAGTTAGTTATTCGAGAGAATTTGTATTCAGAGCTAAGTGACGAGATTTGTTGAGATCTAAGTGGAGCTTTGTGCGAAAGTAGAATTTTTAGTACAGAGAGTTTTAGTAGCGAGCGAGCATTGGAAAGTTATCGGAGCGATTTAAGTGATTGTGTTGTATTGTATTGTGATAGAGAGTTATAATAAAAGTAGTTTAGTGTTGTTTGGTGTTTTAATTGACGAACCCAAGGAAATATCGTAACAATATGATAAAATAATAATGTGGGCTGAAAAAAACAATTTAAAACTCAACAAATCTAAAACCAATACCATATTGTTTAGCAGACGAGGACAAGGGAGATCGAATGTGATACTATATGAAAATAGTGATAAATCAATTAGTCCTGTAGAAACTGTAACAATGCTGGGAATTGTTCTAGATAAAAAATTTATGTGGAATCAACATATTGATACATTATGTAACAAACTGAAAACAAGCTGTTATTCTATTAGATTCATGTCAAATCATTGCAGCCCTAGTATACTCTTAACATTGTACCATGCTAACTTCCATTCACACCTTCGATATGGTATTCTCAACTGGGGTATGAGTGCTTCTGTCCAAAGGATATTTCTCCTCCAGAAATATGTTGTTAGAATAATAGCTAAGCTAGGGCACCGAGATTCATGTAGAGATGCTTTCAAAAGGCTAAAAATTCTTACAGTAGCCAGCACTTATATACTGGAGGCTAGTGCATACGATTACAAAAATAAATCCAGTTTTCAGTCTTCTTGTCCAAAACATGACCACAATACTCGTTCTAAGGAGCTGGTCTTACCAAACGCTCATAGAACTTCATTGTATGAAAAAAGTGTAGAGTGCAGTGGGTGTGAATTATACAATATGCTTCCAATAACTCTCAAGAATTCCTCAAATATTAATGTATTCAAGAGTCAGGTGAAAAAAATGCTGCTTCAAAGGACTTGTTACACCATTCAAGAGTTCACGGATCAACTAACCTGAAATCTTCAGCTTCAGCAAATATATATCGTATACTATTATAAGTGCTTTGCCTTGAATCATCAAATGCTTGAGAAATTGTATGTTGATTTTATTATATTGACCTGTTTTACATTTATACTTCTATTGCTTATATGGATGTTTATTGGCACTTTTGGATTGTTTGTGTTACTGTGTTGTTGATATTATTTTGATTGACTTTTAAAATATGGTTATATGTAGTTACTCACATTTATATGTTTTTTATATTCACTTTCGAACTTGACATTGACATTTTCTTTGTTTATTGTGCATTGAATTTTTTTTTTTAATTGTACTTTTCAATCGAAGAAATAAATATTATTATTATTATTATTATTATTATTATGTGGTTCTCGGTAGTGTAGTGGATAGCATATCTGCCTATCAAGCGGAAGGCCGGGGTTCGAATCCTCGCCGGGCCACCGTGCTGGGTAATCGCACGATAAAAGGTAAGGCCTCGTTGATCGATTGCTCGCACAAGTTTCGACTTCTGAGGGTTGACGTTCGTCAGCTGGTTAACGAAAACGAACAATTTTAGAACAACAATTTTAGAACAATTATTATTGAATCACTCATTCACTTCAAAACAACAATCACTCATTTAAACCTATACTTACAAAAACAAACAGAGGGCAGAATGGCTTCACCGACTATATTGTTGTTTATCTCTTGATTTTTTAATTGTTCGAAGGCTCATTTATTTATCCCCGAATCAGAGTCATTCTGAGCACTTTTCATTTGAAACATTCGAAATGCTGGATATGATGTATATCAAAACAATTGAACGTGCATGGCAATGAAAGTGTATATGTGTGTCAATGTTGTGATCTGATCATGGTCTTTTGTACCACTGAATGAAATTTCATGTTCTGATTGTCATAGAACATAGGCCAGAGCAACAGGCGTGTTACAAGTAGAGTAATCGAACATAAACTTGCTATCCGAAAGTCAGACCCATCCTTAGCCATGTCTTAACATAATCAAGAGACAGGACACAATCTAGACTTTGAACACAAAGACCAGAGCCACAGCCAAAACACTACAAGCTCGAATAATCTGCGAGGCCTGCCAACGGGCAGAGTCTTCCAACTACTTGGCAACCCATAATTTACAACCGAACTTTATAACTTTCATCTCAAGTTTCTGACATATATTCGAGAAATCTGAAAAATAAAGTTGAGTATTTAGAATGTTAACGGTTCGTGTTTTTTTCTGGAAATTGCAATGTTTATTTGGAAAATTCAACATTTCATCCAAAACTCCCGACTTCGTAATTCCAACCTTGAATTTCCTTCATTATTACTTTATACTGGAAATTTCAATTTTCAAAGTGTTAGACTGTAGAAGTAAATTCCGCATGCTCCATAGAAGCTAGTTTAATTTCAAATTCATCGGAATATAAGCTTCATTTTCGAAATATACCTTTTTCTTCTGTTGCTTGAGAGGCAGCTTCCCTTTGTTCTTGCACTTAGGGCTGCTAGGACTCGACCTCGTTTCGTGCGACAACGATTTGAGATTTTGACTGGTCGCATCGGAAATTCTCTGGTACTCCGATTCCGATTTGGTTTTTCTGCATTCGCTGTCCGATTTGCTGCCGACGTTGATTTTGTCGCAGCTCTTGCCTATTTTCTTGTACATGATCCTTTGTTTCGCACTCAATTTTTCTAGAATAAATAATAATAATACGTTTATTCGAATTATTTTTCAAAGGTATTGCCCAAGTTATAAATAATTGTTTTACAATTGTGGGTAAAGATCGCATCAAGTGAAAAGCATACATTTCTAACTGTATAAGTATCCACAGTGGATTATAATAATTGATTACTACCACAATAACTTAAAATTAGGAAAAATTACAGGAATATATATTAGTATATTACACAATGAAGAAATAAATATTGTTCCCGAGAGAGGAATGTGACTTTCGACGAAGTTTCATTTTATTCACAATCATTAATATAAACGATAAGATTTGAAATATTGGTGTAAAAGTTGAAACTTTTTGTAGAGATCAATTACCCTAACACCAAACTGATATTATTTGTTCTCGACACTGGTTTCGCTAACAAGGTCAGCATCTTTAGGAGAAGAAAATTGATACTTAATCTAAAGACTAGGGTAAGCCGTTTATTGTAATTGATTTCTTGATAATTAACCCGTGCAGCCACTACCTGCAGTTTTTTGGTCGGAACCCATATGAATCTCATATGAACCTCAATACACTAGAGGACTTCAACAGATATTCGATAAAGTAAATATGAGCGTTGCATATGAAACTTTTCATAAATTACAACAGCTCCTTGGTAATCCAAAAGATAAATTGGAAAATACAGAAAAGTCGGGAATTTACGCAATCAGTTGTCAAGATTGCAACAAAAAGTACATCGGCAAGAGTCGACGAGCTACTAAAACACGTTTCTTGGAGAATTTTGCACACATGGTATATGGAGGGGTACAAAAATCCAGTGTCGCCCAACTCGCTCTAGACAATGACCACAAAATTGGTGAGAGCAATCTGAAACTGATAAGGCATGTGCTTGACACAAGACAACTCTAGCATGTGAGAGTTTAGAAATAGCAAAATGAAAAACAGCATGAATGGTGACAAGAGACCCATCCCTTTCAGTCCGATTTCAAATCTTTTTTGAGGAAATCAATCAGAATAATCAGACGAGGTACATATCGGATCAAAATACTTTAGGTATATGAACAGCTTACCCTAGTCCTTAGATTAAGTATCAATTGATCACTAGAAAAAGTTTCACGATCTTTGGGTATAAAATTATAAAATGAAGAAGCTCTGCAAGCTTTAATAGGCGAGTAAATCGACCGATGGTGCCGCCACTATCGCTAGGAAAATGGCGGCTTTGTCAAGGACTTGTTGTTGTGTTGTTTACATTTGTCACTTAACTGTCAGTTTTGTTTGTCATGTTGACAAAGCATGTCAAAAGTTCATGCAGGAAAACATAACCTAACTTACCTAACTCTCCTTGACAAAGAGGTTCATATATTTCCCGGTAGGGGTCGTGACCTTATGCTGAACTCTCCTATAATAGTCAATTTCTATCAAGCAAATGTCATTATTGTCATTCTTTGTAAATGTGATTCGCCCACGTGGAAGTTGAAAAATGTTTTAATTTCGCCTGATTTTAATAAATGCGTTGGATACGCCAATCATATCTCATAAATCACAGAAATATTTAATGAGGATTGCTACAAATAGGCAATATTAGATTTCAATATTGTTTGAATGTTTTTTTGAGGAAGTGGAAATGAAAGAGTTTCGAATTCTCATTGTTACGTCCTAACGCCGGCCCTGACAAGATCGTAAACGCAGATGAGGAATCGCGTCGTAGCGAACGTCATTTTCCAAGAACCGTAAATGCCGCCTGGAGAATTCGAGACACGTCATCGGGGCATCTCTAGAGGATTCTCGATAGGTACGCAGATATAAATACGGGACAGGCTTCGCCGCGGATGGAGAATTGGTATTACAGGGAGTTAGTGATTCGGCAGTTTTATTCAGAGCTAAGTGACGAGATTTTAGTAGAGCTAAGTGGAAAGAGTTTTGTTATTGCTGAGTGCGAAGGTGTAGAATTTTTTAGTACAGAGAGTTTAGTACCGAGCATTGGAAAATTATCGGAGCGATTCAAGTGATTGTGTTGTATTGTATTGTGATAGAGAGTTATAATAAAAGAAGTTTAGTGTTGTTTGGTGTTTTAATCGACGAACCCAGAGGAATATCGAAACAGTGGTGTCAGAATTGAGATTTTCCAAAGGATAAATCGTAACATTATATTATATGTTTTTAGGGCGAATTGGTATATTTGCCCTCAAGATGCATAGAAATCCTGGCGAAATAACTTGGATAGCGTTACAAAAACGCTAGACCTACGGCTCATCGATAATAGACATTAGATAATAGACATTGGCGAAACATTCCAAAAATATATTTTCAGATGTCGCCAAGCCTAGTAAAATTTAAATAAATTGTAATGTGAACATCAAAAAATGATAAACCGAATTTTCTGTTAACCCTCACAATGCGGTGAAGTTTTTGACAAAACAATATCGAATCACTGATCTCACCAGGGACTCTATTCATTTTGTTTGCCCTGAGACTGATTGTGAATAGAAATTTCATTTATTGATTAGAAGCAGTCACATCAAAATCCAACTCACCAATCGAGTCTAGGTCCGTTTTGCTCAACTTCCTGTCATCTTTCCCCAATTTTCTGTCCGTTTCTGTGTCAGATTTCGAAGTTGGTTGACTCTGTCGCCTATTCAGGATATCATGCAGTTTTTCCTTGATGTGGGCCTCCAATCGATCGATGTTTTGTTGCTGACTAATGAAAAGAAAGGCACTTTCAGTCACAATTCATGACAACACGAAATATAAAGTAAAGACTTTCATCCACGACTATTGTATAATACGTTTGTTTACTCGACCTAATTAATACCCATTAGTCAAGGCAGTGATTATTAAGTCATTGATCACTGCTGTCAGATGCTTCCTTGATTTAGCTATAATATTATATTGTTTTGATTTTAATTGTAGCCCTGCGTTTAACTTGACCAATTTTTCAAATATTAAAATTATTAATAACTATAAATGAATATCTTGTTATATTTATTTATACTGATAACAGACTAGGTCTAATAACATGCATCAGTTTTATACACAAACACAATAAAAACTAAAACTAAACTTAGTAGTGTTTGACTAGTCCGATGGATGTACACCTGTTTTGGTAACTATAGGCAAATGTTACATTTCAGTGATGAATAAAGATTTTGTATTGTATACACTAATTTAAAAGACTTAAAAGACCTTAGGAACAAATGACTTAGTAAAAAAAAATCCTACAATTACCAAAGGTAAGAGAGAAGTGAAGATCTAGCAGTATTCCAGATATCAATTTCTCGTGGTGTTAAGAAATTGTTGATGGTAGTTAAGCAGCTGTCAATGGGGGAATTCTCATCACATATTTTGAAAATCCCATTTATCCCAAATATAAATATCATCTTGTGAGAAAAGATACATGGTATTTGTTAATATAAATGCATAGATTTTTGTGTTAATTATTATGAGATATTAAACTACTATTATAATTTTCGATAACTATTTACCGTGTATAACAGTAATAATAATAAAATTCATTCAGTAGGATCATCAGAGATGGTTTTGAATAAGTCAAATAAATACAATACAACAAAACAGAATATATAGATGAGCAATAATGTATATTCCTATACGCGCGTTGAATAATATAATATTGGAGGTCATACCTTTTTTGGCAATAGATATAATGAGTGAAAACGAACAGAAATTGAAATTTCTTACATGAAATATGATTCAATTTTAGTAATTTGTGACAATTACGAAACCTACATCTTATTCAGAAATTGTAAATGACCTGTTGCCAGCATAATAAACGGACCCTCTCAGAATCGAAATGTAAATGATGATTTGTTAAAATCAGTAGAGCAAAGTTGAAAAAAAAAATCATTTGAAAAGCCAGTAGAGTTTCTAAAATACAAATCAAAGGCCTCAGCCAAGAACCCGATGTCTTTCAATATCATTTGAAGTAGAATGAAAGTGATTCACATATAAAATATATCACTCGTCCACTGTTATTTTTTCATCAGAATTATATGCCGACAAAAAAGTTGTGAATTTTTTCAGGCTATGCTTTCTACTAATTTTAATCTAATTCGTTGGGATGTCATAGTTCGATATCGATTTTATGTGCAATGCTGCCGCCCTCATTGTTATTGTTGAGAACTGATCATATGTATGTGGACTTCTGGAGCAGGGTGTTTTTTTGAAACAATGTTTTTTCTTTTCAAAAATGTTACAAACAAGTAAATGGTGTGCGGTGTAATGATAAAACGGGCCATTTTTTTGTTACAAAAAATAGAAATTTTATGTGGAAAATTGTGAAGTTGTACAACAAATTGGACATGTATCTCTGAAAATAGACGTGACCGCCGAAAATGTCATTTGGATTTTTTGTAGAGGAGGCTGTATTACGTAATTTTTTTTTGTAATTTAGATGCTCGCTATAGCCGAAGTTTCACCTCAGAATTCATGTCACAAGGAAATTACTGCAATTTTATTCTGAGAATACCTAACATATTCTTGACATAGTCAGTGGGCATACTTGAAGACTGGCGTTAAATCAAATCATCTTTGGAACAATCTGTTCAGGCCAGTCTCAAATTACCTACACAGTAGGTTTCGGCTGGCACCTGTCAGAAAACAACTACTCCCCTGGCTAATACCACGAAGGGCATTGAATTATATCCGACCAGGTGCCAGTGCAGGTTTCTTCACAGAAGTAAATCCTGCATTTGCTTTCGTCGATACAAATGATGGTCGGATATAATTCAATGCCCTTCGTGGTATTAGCCAGGGGAGTAGTTGTTTTCTGACAGGTGCCAGCCGAAACCTACTGTGTAGGTAATTTGAGACTGGCCTGAACAGATTGTTCCAAAGATGATTTGATTTAACGCCAGTCTTCAAGTATGCCCACTGACTATGTCAAGTGTTTTTACATTTTCCTCGCAGGAGGAATGGGCGAATTCGGTTTGCTTTTGAAATACCTCGTCCATTGATAGATGGCGTAACAACTTCGTTGTTTGCATCAACTTTGGCCGGGGCTTGATACTCTTGTAGGAGTTTGATTTTTAATTATGGGAAATCATCGACTTTTATGTTGATGATGGCACTGCCTTGCACTGATGAGTGGCAAAATAGCCCGAAACCGGTCTGCAAGTGTGTCCGTCCCTATAATTGAAAATCAATTCCTTCATTTGTATCGACGAAAGCAAATGCAGGATTTACTTCTGTGAAGAAACCTGCACTGGCACCTGGTCGGATATAATTCAATGCCCTTCGTGGTATTAGCCAGGGGAGTAGTTGTTTTCTGACAGGTGCCAGCCGAAACCTACTGTGTAGGTAATTTGAGACTGGCCTGAACAGATTGTTCCAAAGATGATCTAACATATTCTACTGACCTGGCCATGAAGGTTTTTTTAGTACTCGGCATTTGAGGCGTCGAAAACGACTTTTCAGTATGTCCCGCCGCAGATTTGCTTCGTTCCCTTTCTTGTATATTAGGACGGACTTTTTCTAGTAATTGACCAAGTACTTTGCTACGTGATCGTGGTATCTTACCCAAGGAAGCATCGGATTGTTGCAGAAGACCTGAAAATAAAATATGAAGCGATATATCTCATCCACTGATATATGAACGGACAGGATGCATATTTGAATGCAGTAGAATGAGGACAGCACAGAAGTTTTTATAGGGGGCAGCATACTTGTATGTACCAAAAACTTTAGCGCCACATTTCTGTAGCGGTTGTTGACCTCAACTATACAACAAAAGTGAATAGATTAGAGAAAATTGTAAAAAACAAAAAAAAAAACAGAATTCCACTTTATCGACGAATTGAGAGCAGATTTTCCATACTTAGATCGATTGATATGAATTAACCATCGATTATTTTTTTCAATGTCAAAATGTGACGTTTTTGGCATTTCAACCTATAGTAGCGGGTTATTCTATGGTTATTCTAGCCAATCATTGTGTATTATACTGATAAAACTAGCTGGTCCTTTCGATTGTTTCGATAAAACGTTGTTTACCTTTAAACTGTCAAAACTATACGGTTTACCGCGTCGATTCTATTGAACTGGCTCATATTTATATAAATTATCATGAATGAACAGTTACCTTATTATTAATAGTCATTCACTTTTCACTTTTTCAGCATAATAATAACATAACACATTTCAATGAACACTCAAACACGTAAATAACTCATAACCTCAACTTTATGACAGATATACCGATTCAAATATTTAAGGTTTCTTTAACTGAAATGAAAATGGCGTACAATTAGTTTTTATTAAATACAATTCATTTTTTGTTGTATGAGAAGAAACCGTTGTATCCAGATTTTGATACAACGACATAACGAATGATTTTATGTTCCTTCTGGCGCGATTTTCATGTCATAAGAAATTTTCAATTATCAACCTTGTACAATGAGAGGTGTGACGCCATCTCTTGGTATCGTCATATCATATTCAATGCGTAAGCATTATATCTCTTCTGGATCATAGAGGGCCTACATCGTTGTTTGACATTTCAAATTAGTAAAATTTTCATCTTTTCTTGTTTCCTTCTAATGTAAATGAAATACTGATCAATCAAATTGTTCTTCCTTCTATTTGTTCAAAAAATAATCTTTCCAAATACAACTCGTTCTTCAAATTTAATAAGATAAATTTTCATTTTCGAAACACTCAAACTTTTTTATTTTGAGGCAAAAGCATTCAAACAAACCGAATTAGATAAAATCACTCGTCCTACGGACTCGTGATTTTATCAATCGGTTTGTTTTCATACTTTTGCCAAATAAAAAAGTTTTTGTGGAAAATGAAAATTAATCGATTAAATTTGAAGGACTCGTGGTATTACCTTTGATAAAAATCTATTTCACCACCAAAATTACGACACATATCTTCTGTGCGTATCATAGGACGACTTACATTCAATGACGCAGTTCAGAAGAATTCAACAGTTTTTATTACTCTCATGGAATTTTGAGCAAAAGAGGTGCTTTAAGTATGTAACTCTTCTTACATGACGTGTCACCATGTATTCCGAATAAAAATGTACTTCGATAACAAAATATAGGTTGGAAATTATGTAAACTTTTTGAGTTATTCTAGGAAAAATCATCGGAAATGAGTAAGCCTCTGAAGAAGCTGGCCACTCGCGCTAGCGAAACGTTAGGAAGAAATTCCAAAGAACGACGGCTTTCAAGTCCGAAGAAAAGTAGTTGTACCAATTTTATATTGTATCAACTCTACCTGTATGAACAATGGTTATACCTTTGAAAACAATGCTCCTGGACTATAATGATTCGACCAAACTGTTGCTATGGCAACAGGACTATCGTTGAGTCAATACTACAAGTTGAAAAAAACGGAAGCCAGTGAATAGCGAAAACACAGCAACATGGTAAGGATAACGGAAGAACTGATAAGAAAACGTTCAGAACACAACGAAGGTACCTGCATCGAATAAACGAAGCCAGAAAATTACCATAATGAAAACCGCTTGTAGGTATAATAGGAACACTAGAAGAGTTGTCCCTGCACCAAGAGGACATAGAGAAAATCGAACACATCAACAACTGGTGCAGAGATTTGCAGATTCTGTACCTCCAGGCGAATCTCATTTCTAAAATCGAAAACTTGAACAAACTCAAGAAACTCCAATACCTCAATTTGGCCATCAACAATATCGAAGTGATCGAGAATCTGGAGAAGTGCGAATCTTTGGAAAAACTCGACCTGACCCTGAATTTTATAGGAAATCTCGAAAGCGTACGATCTCTGAAGAACAACGTTCATCTGAAAGATTTATACTTGACAGGTAAAAGACAGGGATGTTAAGCATGATGATTTAAGAGAGTTTCATCACTGTTTTTCATTGACATTACACCAGTGGAATGACCACCATGACAGTTTTCCAAATATCGCGATGCGGAATACATTAGAGATGAGAAAGGATATGCACATTGAAGTGATATTGTGAAGGATAGAAAGATAATTCTATACTTAATTTCGCCATCATTCTTAACCTCTTTTTATCTGCTACATTGAGGAAGGAATTCGCTTAGAGGTTATACGTGAAGCATTCTATCTTGCTCATTCCACAGTCCTCTCTCTCTCAGGGCCAATCCATTAGTTATGTCTATGATGTATATAGATAGCTTGCCAGTAGACCTCGGGCATATCTGCCAGACGACAGTAAATCAGACTTCTGTTCTTGTCAACCACTTTCAAGCAAACGTAAATCAGACAGTTGTAAATCCAGCCTGCTGGACAAACAAACGAATCTAAAGAGGCTTATTGTCCATTTGTGTCATATTTCAAAATATTTTCTCTCGGTAATAACTCAATTTTGAGTGATTGTGAAGTTTCAATCCATCGATTCCTTTCTATTCTCGACAATAGAAAGAATGTTAATCCTCTTTCTGTTAAGAGACGTGAATTGTGGATTCAAGCAACTAGAAGAGCAGATTCAAGTACTGATAAGTTGAAATGGGCAACGGTATATTCATGAATTTTGGATCTCAGAATTGAAATTATAATCTCATTAAATTACCATTGTTATTTATGGAAATACGATTTGTTTGTCCAGCAGGCTGATGCGTGTGACGACAGTCATGTGCACGTCCTGTGTTGCCAAGTGGCTATGTCGTTGCGAATTCTGGTCTATGTGCTGAAAAAATTAGTTGATTGTTGATATTTTCATTTGAGCAATATAATATTGTGATCTCCTTTCAAAAGCTCGGTTAAGAAGTAGTATCACAATTCAGCCGAATATTATTCACATTAATGCGTGTGAGCGAATAGGAGTGAAAATTGTGATCAAATTTTATGAATATGTGAAGTGAGAAAATGCCATTTTTCTGGTGAGTGAAATCATTATTATTTTTTATAATCTTCTGGGTTGAACTGAAAATATCTAAAACACATATCACTGCATTTATAGAATATTCCGAACGCGTGCAACAATGTTGTTGCCAACAAACTCCTCTTGTGTTCTTTTATGATCACTATGAAATTTTTAAATGGTTATTTTATATACTGGAACGTGAGATTTTTCTTGGAGATAGGTCATTGAAGATGAAGTTTGTTTTCATCAGCCTCAGAATAATCTGTTCTAACCAAAAATGATCTGTATTGGCAACAAAGTGTTCCATGGATCGAGTGATCTCGAAATTTCTTAGGAATTTCAACCACAAGCGCACCCTAAAGGCGTAATTTCGAACAACTACAACCTGTCTACAGGTTTGTCTGAAACAATATCGCAACACTGAAAGCACCGATATATAGCCATCTTAGGTAAAACAGAGCAGATTTCTGTATGTTAGGTTGACTGAAATGTGGAAAGAAAGGTAATGAAGCTTGAAAACAATTGACAATGGAAGTATATACAGGTAATAAAAGTTGAGGCATCAAAATAATGTTCAAAACAAACATGTTCTACGACATTGGCGAAATATTCCACTTCTGTGGAATTGATTTCCATCTTTCGGTATTATGTATGAGTAATCAAAAAAATGATGAGATACAGGCTACGAAGTCCGTAAGAAAAACGAAAAATAAAACATGAGTTGGGAATCACTAGTCCCATCTACCCGTAATGTATGTAACTTCAAATGATATTTCCATATGGTTAACTATGTATACCTATAAACAGTGGTTTTACCATTGTTTGCAAATGTCTGTGTAAAAAGGATTGGATGCATTTACAGACTATAATGTAACCCCGTTCACTTGAAAAAGCACGACATTTTCCTTTTCTGAGAATTCAAAAAGGTGCAGATTTCTTTATGTTAGTTCGACTGAAATGTTGGAAGAAAACTGATGAAGCTTCAATATAGAGTTGACAATGGAAGTTAATACAGGAAATGAAATATTATACATTAAAATAACCTTCAAAATAGAATGATCTACGACATTGAAAAAAATTCTACTTCTGTTTCAGAACTGATTGACATCTTACGAATATGTGTGATTTACGCTACGACGTCCGTAAGAAAAGTGAATAGTTAATCATTGCATCACACAAGAGTCTTCTAACCTATGAGAACAGTTTTTTATAAATTGAAATCAGTGGTTTCGATATTGCACTGTTAACGCTCAGAATGACACAGCCGAGCTCTTCGATATAACATGATTCATCGTTGTAAAGCTTAACCGGTTCAACTTAGCAGGAAATTTCTTTCCACATCCGGTTGCGCAGTGAACTACAAATAGGTTTCAAATGGCTGCATGTGCCGCAGTGACCAATACGCCATCGTTTCCGTGTCATGATAAAATGGATAAGATGTACAAGTGTGTTCAATTCTCTCACAGTTTTTCTGCATTTGTGGAAATAATCGCCATTAGTCTTCAGTCGAAATGAACACATGTTCAAAGCGGTTTTCATTACGAAAATTGGACGACTTGTGATATTTAGTTCTATATTGCTTCTATATTTTTAAATAGTGACTATTACAATAAAATACTACCTTTTCTCCACGTTGATATATTGAATACGTACATATTTTTATAACTAAAATTTTAGGAAATCCATGTTGTGACTTTCAAGGGTATAGAGAATACGTGATAGCTCAACTGCCCCAATTACAAAACTTGGACGTGAAGGAGATCACACGAAGCGATAGAATAAAAGCGCAGCAAAAACTTTCTGAGAACGAGAAACACATAAGGAGATGTCAAGAGAAATACAGGTGAATTTTTCATAATAAACTGTAATAACGCGTTCCCTTTCTGTAAGTTCACTTCGAACACAATGCAGAAAATATGAAATGAATTGGAGAAATAGTATTTTACGTGTTTTACGGTTAGAGAATATTTTTCAAATATTGAAACGCTGCTATTGATAAACACATTCTTTTGTATGCATGAAACTTATTAGGATTGTTTATAGATGAAGGGGATAGTTAACCATTGCCGTTGTGAAAAGCATTTGAAGCGTTTTCCCTACACTTTAGGGCCGGTTGTTCAATAGGAGTTTGATTCGCTAATTAAGTGAACTGAGTTCAGTATTTAACAAGGGATTAGAGCATCATGCATTTTTCAAAGGAAAATTAATTAAGAATTACCTAACTCATTGTTTTGATATGTTGGTAACCCTTGCACCAGCATTCGGACTCTATTCGGATCCATTCGGACTGTTCCGCGCGCAAGGTTGAGACATAACCTTAACTTTTTATCACTTTAAATTTTAAATTTGAAATATTATACAATGATTTTGAGTCCTGATATTTATCATAAAATGGAGATCTCTCTAAAGGGAAAAAGAACGGATAATTTCAACGAAGGTGAAGAAAATATTTTTTGGTGCAAATTTTATATTTCACTCTCTGTGTATGTCAATAATAATAATAATAAGTATCAGTATGATTTTATGGCAGAAAATTATTGAATAAATCAATTAATTATTGCCTAATGTTTAAATAATACAAATTGCATATATTTATGACCACTTTAATAATGAAAAAATAAAAAAAATGTGTCTATAGTCTATAAAATCCCCAACAACAATCATCATGCTTCCACTAGCATAAAACCTTAGAGTTAGTAGAACCATTTCTTCTGGTGTGAGGGAATGATTACTGAAAAAAAAAACATGTTCAAATCTGAATACAAAATTAAAAACATAATTAATATTACCGATTTGTCTGGTTACTAATATCGTTGGCTATTGAATGTATAATATTACGGGTGATTTCTTTCGGCAACCGAAATCTATTTAAAAATTCTTTTTCTGTCCATTCCTCGAAATGGTTTCGACGTTGTCTGAATACTGGTCTCTTTCTTCTTGGGGCAATAATATCAATCAATTCCATAAAATCTTCGTCGTCAGTTATGTCTTCCATAATTTAGGTATAGGGAATAAAAAATATAAATACTTTCTATACAATAACCCAATGATGTTTATCAAACAAAATGTCAGAATTTAGAGGTTAGAATCGGTCAATTATCTCATTAAAACCACCGAATTCCTGAGATTAGCTTGAACCACTGTTATACTAGGTTTATCCCATGAACCTTTATTGAAAAACTGAAACAGGATTGTTAAACCTGGTTCAATCGATATCGCTGGATTATCCTCGATTGAACAACCGGCCCTTATGTCGATATTTCCGTTTACTATTCAATGTAGAATGTTTCTTTCTCTGGAGGGTGGAGTAGACGAAGATTTATGTTTGTCAGTTCGATAGAAAGCTAATGAAGCCTCAGAATGGTCTTGACAATAAGAATTTATACGAGAAATGAAGTTTATGCTTTTGATTAATATAATCATCAAAAAAAAGTGATCTAGCTTACAAAGGAACTCACTAATGCAACTTATCTGTAGTACCCATTCCTCCAAATGATATTAGAGCAAGAGCCGGCGAATGTCAGACCTTCCTTATTTCATGAACGCTGAAAGTTTCTCTGCGCATGTCCCCAACACAGGTGATAACGATGAAGTTTGGATGATGGTTACTTGATCAGATACCAGGAAGCAAAGATGTATGAATTAATATCAATTTCGTTGATGAAGTATAAAGTTTAGTTTTTTAAATTTTTCTTCGGAAGGATAATAGAAATCCATCCATTGCCGGACGCTTACTATGGTTCCAACTACAAGCATTATTAAATTTCAATTTTAATTTCCTTTGACAGTATTTGAAGCGTTTTTGTGATGCCATCTACCCAATAATGTCGGTATTTCCGTTTATTTAACAATGTACAATAAGGTTATCTTCTCTGAAGAAGTAGGTGCCTATATCTATTTGTCAGTATGACAAATTGGTTTGAATGAAATCAAATCAAAAATTAAAATACGCTTTTTGCCTGAAGATTTGCATCTTATTGACAAAGTACAAGAAATACAAATGTAGAAATAAAAAAGTATTAAAAATGAATATATAAAACACTATAATGTGAAATAACAGTCATAAATAATAAATTGTTATATTATTCTTGAAAAGATTCGCTAAAATATTCCTCCAAACTATCATAGGGTATATCAACAAGTAGGTGTTTTACAGCCTTTTTGAAATGGATGTTGCTCAGATTTGAAGATCTTATTTCTGATGGTAAATGATTGAACAATTTACTACCATTATAATTTATAGTCTCTAATTAGACTCGAAGTCGGGATGGGAAGTCTAAAGGTAATGCTATTACGAGTAGCATATGGAGTAGAAGCAAAGTTGAACTTCGATTGATGTTTATAGATAAGGCAAACCGTCTCGAGGATAAAAAGCGCGGTGACTGTCAAAATTTTATTGGTAGTGAACAAACTCCTGCATGATACTCTGGGTTTGACTTTACAAAGACACCTTAGAGCCCTCTTCTGTAATATCAACACAGAAGAGAGAAGGGATGAGTTTCATGCTCCCCAGAACGGTATTTCATATCGTAGCTGAGATTCAATAAGAGCAAGGTAATCGGTTTTTGCGATATGAAAACCCAACTCATTGGAAACCACTCTCACTGCCTAACACCTGGAGGAAATCTTGCTCTTGAGTTGTTTAAGGTGTTCATCAAATTTTAGCCTATTATCAATGAATACACCGAGAAATTTTGTGTGTAATTCATTTTGCAATGTGGCAGAGTCTATTGGAATTTCTTCAAATGCCGACGAGAGCGTATAAAGCTTCAAAGCAGTGTCGACAATAGAAGTATATACAGGAAATGAAAGTTTAAGCCCCACAACACTCATGGAAATATAGATGATCTACGATATTGATGAAATATTCCACTTCTGTTTCTGAATCAATCGTCACCTTCTGGCGTTATGTTTGAGTTATCAAGAAAATGTGCGATTGAAGTGAAGAAAAGTAAAAAAACACATGGCTTGACATGGTAGTTTGTACAACAGTGGATAAGGTGGCCATATCGCACGAGGACGAAGTTTGAGCTCGATGCCGATGTGGCATCCATAGTTATACAGTTGATTTTTTCTTCGACCAGGTAAATACTTCAGAACTCTCTTTCAAGTACCATAAATGTTCAATTTCTGAGAGATTAACTGAAAGTATTGAAGCAGCTCCAGATCCCATGTTTTACATGAGTGGAATACATATCGTTGATACATTTGTTTTACACGAGGTAAATTTGGACGAGCTGATTGCTACAATAAAACAAATCAAAAATAAAGCGGGATTGATAATTTCTCCATAAAAATTATTGAGAACTTACCAGTCTTCGTTTTGGAACTCCTGGTTTTTCTCATCAATGATTCTTTTGCCAAAGGAATATATCCTAATTTCTCAAAAACAAGCATTGTAATTCCTCTATACAAAGGTAGTGACCCTTCCGATCCAACCAATTATCGTCCAATCTCCCTCATTCCAACTCTTGGTGAAATAATCGAGAAATTGGTTAAAAATAGACTGATGAACTTTCTAGCTCTCCACAATATTCTACACCGGCAACAATTCGGTTTTCAATCTAACAAAAATACAGGAGACGCTATCTTGCATTTTCTGAACAACCTATATACAAAATCAAACATGAAAGAGACGAGTGTTGCAGTGCTGCGTAAGCTTAACCACTACGGGTTCAGAGAACAAAGCTACAAATGGGTTGAATCCTATCTCAATCAAAGAACACAAATCGTGAAAATGGGCAGCCTCTCTGACGTCGGGTCGGGCTCCGTTCTTGGGCCCATCCTATTTTTACTGTATTTCAACGACCTTGGGAATATTACAACTGATGGAATATTTACTATTTTTGCTGACGATACAACCATTTTGTGGCATGATAAGAACCCACTTAGCCTTCATGAAAAAATAGCTCTCGATGTTGCTGCTGTTAAAAAATGGTGCGATTCTAATCTACTTTCGTTTAATATATCTAAAACACATCTAATGTCATTTCAATGTACTATACCAGACATTCCATTAGGAAGACATGTCATCTCGAATATCAATCCAATAAATTTTTGGGAATTTGTCTTGGCGATAACCTGAACTTCCGTAACCATGTTGAAGCACTGAACAAAAAGTTGTCCTCAGGGTGTTATGCCTTACGTGTGGTGTCGAATGAATTGGGTAGGGCAACGGCTAGATAGATAAGGCATCCCCTTCTGGGGAACCTGCAACAAGCAGTGCTTCAGCATGATTTTCACCCTACAAAAGCGTGCTGTTCGCTATATCTGTAAGGTGGGGCCTAGGGTCTCTTGTAGGGAACTTTTCAGAGAACAGAAACTCCTTACCCTTTCTTCTCTTTTTATACTGGAAACGGCATGTTTAGTTCTTAGGAACTTACATATATATAATATCAATCTTGGATCCACCCGGCAAAACAACAACATAAGACTACCTATTCCTATTTCAAATCTAACAAAGAACTCGATCATTTACAATGCAGCCAATATATACAACCATCTTCCAGAAGGAGTCAAATTCATTGAGTCAATAGTGTTGTTTAGGAGAACTGTTAAGATGGATTCTCTTAGAAGAGGTATTCTATGAAATCGATGAATACTTCAACAAAAGCTTCAACTAAATAAAACTTTATACTCGTTTTACCTTTGTTGTCCTTCTGACTTAAAAATTACATGTTTTTGTAATGACCAAAACTTTCTTAGACTTTGTCAATGAGATGTAAATCTTCTGACAATAAAGCACATTTTGATTGATTGATAATGATAATCAATTTTAGATATAGAGTATTGCATCGATATTTATGAAAAACTCAAAGGAAAAGAAACTTCATTAATTCAATATTTTATTCTTGTCGACATCTTCCGGAAATTCCAAAAATTGATATTTCCTGAAAAGTTATAAATTTCAATCGTTGACTGGAATCACCTACTTATTCGCCTACAATCAAAAACTATAAAGAAATGAGCCTATTAATGGGTGGGAATAGAAAAAATAATATTTCCTGTCCAAGTAACCAAGATTCAAACTCCTTAGTCGCTGATTGTTCTCATCTATGTTGAAGACATGCGCAGAGAAACTCAGATTTTATAAAACAACGAAGGCCTTACAGTAGCGGGCTCTTGGGCTTAAAAAAATCAAAAATATGATTCGAAGATTTTCTCATTTTTTGCTATGGCTATTTAAGCTTATTCAGACAAGCCCAAAGGCAGCGCGTCTCGCAAATAAACAACTCGAACATTTCCGACGAGGATTTCTGGAAAATGCAAAGCGAAAACAGCCCCGAAACCAGAGTCGAAATCGCCAGCCGCCAACAGAAGAACAAAAAGGGCGCAGGCAAAGAAGATACGGCGGTGCACAGATCTGTCAGGTTGTTTTCGAAAGACGGCCGGCCGCTGAACGTCAATCAAGCCAAGCTCGACTTCAAATTCAGCGACGAAGACCCGAAACAGTTCGTTTTAGACATCGCCGTGTACAAATTCTTGGACAGTAACCTGATAGAAGTCGATCTGCAACCGATTTACGTGAAAGTGACTGTCAAAGGTAAACCATCCCAAAATTTGAGACCAATCTATATATAAACGCGTATATGTTTTCGTCTGTATGGACTAGAAAACTACGTCTAATGATTATTTCTCTACGCAGATGGAAAAGATATACGTCGAATGTCCTTTCTTGACAATCCAAAATCCCTTAACTGGACATTAATCAGAGTTATTTATCAAACCTTCATTTTGTTCCGAATCTTGCCACATTTAGAAGTACCATATATCCCCTATCAATAAGAAACCGTTCTTAATATTATTATTATATTATATATTAGGGATATTGGGTCCTCAACACACCCTTAAGGCATACTATTTATTTACTGTTACTCCCAGTCTAACAGGCCTATTCCGTAAAACGCCGTTAATGAACGATCCGTTATCAAACGACTGTCGGTAGCTAGCTCTCATAGCTAGCGATCCATATGAACAATATGTCAAAAATACCACAAAACTACAAGTCGTTGGCCAACTGAACCGATTCTATTCCCGTTAACAAACGATATATTTTGTCGTTCACTACCGACTTGCAACGATTTTATATTTTTACGGAATAAGATTCGACACAAATATCGTTAATTTAACGATAGTTGTTGGATAACGACATCGCTATGAGTTACGGAATAGACCTATATGACGGTAAGAAAAGTGTAAACTGTGTATTTATCCCATACAGCACCGATTCGTATGAAAATTTGGATATAGGTTCTACTTACCCTCTATTTCAAAATCTACCCTGTCCCGAGGGTTGCTTTTTTGGAGAGGGGGTGAAAACCACCCCTATTCGAAAAAAATATCAAAATTTTAGATTGGAGCATGTAATGAACCGAAATCATATTTATATCAGTAAAAACAATCAATTGATAATTTTTAATATAATTTATGGTTCAGTAATCAGTGTCAGCCCTTAACACCCCCCCCCTTATGACAGAATATCACCAGAAAATAATAATTAACATGTTTATATATATATATATATATATATATATAGTTCCACTAGGCCTAAAATATAGTTACTATGTGTATTCTTAATATACCAATGTACATACTCTAATTTCTACAAAAATTGGTTTTGGTTTTTTTCCTATAACTCGCTTAGTCTTTAAGCAATCAAATCCACCAAAGAAGTATTTTGTAGCTTTTTTCGAGAGCTATAAGCTCATTCACATGATTTTTGTTTCAGATTATATTTTTGAAAAGGTTCATGCTGAAAGGGCTCAAAAAACCCTCACAATATTTAACTGGCCATATCTTACTCTATTTTCATCCTGCAGAAAAAATGAAACACAAAAAATTTCAGAGAAGAATAACCTTCAATTTTGTACTCTAGAAAATTTTGCATGTGATCAATACTTTTCGAGTTATTTCGAAGAAATGGTGATTTTTCGCTGAATTACGTATATGATTATTTCTCTTCAGTCTAATTTTTTTTCCAAAACTACCTACTTTCAATTGATGAAAAACTCAGAACTCATTATAGGAACATAAATGAAGTGAATTATGAATTAACGATTCTTTTCGAAGGGGGGGGGGGGGAGAGGATGAGTTGTTTACATTTTTTTTTCAACGAAAAAATAGGATTCAACATTATTTTCTTCATACCTCGGTCAGTTTTGATGCTAGAACCTTTTATAAATAACAAAAATGAAGGATTTTTGAGGACTTCAAAAAAGATCCAATGAGTGTTTCCCGAAAAATGCATTGATTTTTTGGTTATTGTATACGTAGAATCTTTCCATTTTGGCGTTTGAAAATACCAATCAACTTTCAACAAGCAATTATTCAGTTTGTAGTGGGTTTGCATGCATCACAAATAAACGATCGCCTTTGTTTTTTTCAAAAGCTATAATTTTGCTCTCCGCAGGTTTTTCGATTAGATGCATATTTTTTTCCAGTTATTCGCGAAAAAGGATCTGAAAACGTGTTTTTTTTGCCTGAAAACCGACAATTTCACTCGCGAATAAGTCGAAAAGTATTGCTTTTCAGAAAAAACTTCATTGAACAAAAAGTGCTTACAATTAGTCAAATCTATTGATTTCCGCACTTTTTTCCAATAATTTTTTTTTCACCCCCAAGAAGGGGTGGCATCCACCCCCAGGGAGGAAGCAACCCTCGGCACAGGGTAGATTTTGAAAAAGAGGGTATGTAGATCCTAAATCCAAATTTTCATGCGAATCGGTGTTGTATGGGATAAATACACGGGAAAATGGTCATAGACTGGACTATGTGGTACAATTGTGTTATATGTTCACGCACGTGAATAAAAGATGACGGACCAACAAATTTCAGGTAGTGACTGCACTAGTTCATTATCAAGAAATTAATTAGAATAATCGGCAGTAACAAACAAAGTCCATAGCGGACCAAAAAACAACTAACCCTAGCTTTAGATTTAGTATCAATTTACTTCTCCTGAAGATGCTAACCTTGTTAGCAAAACGCGCGTCGAGTGCAAAAATATCAGTTTGGTGTTAGGGTAGTTGATCTCTAGGGAAGGTTTCAACTTTCGCACCAAAGGTTCCAAACTCATCGTTTATACATTTAACATGCCCTAATCTTTCAGAGATTATATCAGTGGATTTTTTCAGGTAAAATATTTCAAATTGTTTTCCCAGAAGAAATATTCACGGACAAAAGTATCGCGCAGAGATCGCAGACTACGGGGCATTTGGTATTGAAAATGCCGAAAGTGAACTACCGACCTCCTGTTGTCCCAAAAATTATCAGCGTCGAAAAGACGAAGACTGAAACTGAGAAGAAACCCGAATATTTGGAAGTGAACGAGAAGAATGACATGGACTTCAGCAGGATTGTTGAAAACAATAACAGAGTCAAAGATTTGTATGAAAATCCTGAAATACCACCGCTAGAATATTGTTAGAGCAACATCTTATTGTTATCAGTTTGAAATTAAATTGTATGCAGTAAAATATTGCAGAAAGCAATACATTTTTAGATGACAACATCATTCAACTAACAAGGGACTAAAATGAATGCTTTTCACAGACGCTGGAGTGTAGAAAATAGTCTTTTCCTTTCATTTGTCTTTTCCTTTTATTTGGAAACTTTTCAATATGAAAAATTCAAATTTGGTTTCAATTTAGCACATAATTGTAGGGGGCACCACCAACAGGTCTTGGTCTCTTTTGGGAAGTCACAACTTTGTCGTGCACGTATTTATCACATTTTCGAGACGAAAAATCTATTTGTTTGTTATTTTTCATTTTAACATGAAGTTATGATGGTCAAAAGACGCTACAAGCAGCCGTTTTCGAAATATTTTCATTTTAATTTTCGATGCATCCAATCGAGCGACTTTTCTGAAAATAAAAGTATCAAGTAGGCTTGTAAGTTCATTTCAATTTTTTTATTTTGTGCTGTCATGTCAAAAATAATATATTGACGCATAGTTGAATAGTTTTGTTCGTTAGTAGTGTGATATTCACGAAAAACTGAAATGGAAATAAATTTTCATTTCAGTTTTTAAGTGGATAAAAAAATGAATTTGTATTTACCGATTCAGATTGGTACTAACTACACATTTATGGTTATTCATTTTGTTATCAGTGACGTCATGAATCAGCTGTTACATGTCATAGTTACCACCGCAAAATGTTGGTTACCTACCTATGGGGCAGTTTTATTTTTCCGGTTAAAAGTTTTGAAAACATTTTTCGCGGGATTTTGCCATTTTCATTTTTGAGGTTAAGATTGTTGTTTATATTATTTGGACTACGATCTTTTTGCTGAATATTTCAATCGTATGTTAAAAATCCCATATGAAGCGGGACATTTTCGATCAATTACAGCGAATATTTCCATCGTATGTTGAAAATCCCATATGAAGCGGGACATTTTCGGTCAATTACAGCGATAAATTCCCGCCGAGACATTTTCGAGCTGGTAAATACCCGGTAGGTATCGAAAAATACCCGCTCGGTCCGTGTATCTATAGTAACGATTGTTAAAATGTACATTTGTCATGTTGATAGGCATAAATACTGAATTTTAAACGTCGTTATTTCAACTCCGGAAATATTCTACCGAATTACACTCGTGCATCAAAATAAACCTGATAATGATAATAAAAAAACTGCATTCGGTTATTTTCATATTTTGCTAAAAGAGCACTCCTTCGGAGTCGGGCTCTTTCGGCAAAATATGAAAATGAACTCATGCAGTTTTTAGACAACATGCTTTCATGGAAAATTATCGGTAATTTTGAAGCACTTGTGTAATTACTCCCGATAATTGTCCTTATGAATAAATACAAATACTGTTTTTCAAGTTGAAACTACGAGGGTAATGGTTACAAAATAGAGGTATCGGACCTTCACATTGCAAATATGCTTCCAAATGATAGGTATCAAAATATTTTATCCAATTATGAATTAAGCTGATAAATTATGATATAGTATTTACTATTAATAAGCCAGGGATCTGTTTCGGAAGTTTTAGGAATCATATCCTTTTTTCGTTTAGAAATAATTTGGCCAAAATGTTTTCTAAAAAAAAGCTGTCCACTCATGAATACAGCAAGTTTTTTGTTATTCCCCATTATTTCATTTTCCAATTGATATTTAAAGCAAAAAGAAGTAGGAAAGGATTTGAGATTGGAAATAACGTTAACACAACAAACACAGAAATATAATAAAGAATTAACGAAACCAGTCTAACCAAACAAATAAATGTAGTAAAAACCCACGGATTCAAGTGGTTCTAATAAATGACGTCATCAAGTTGCACGCCTTCTTGAATTAGAGCTCAACCACGGAAAATACCACAAAATTTAGATTTGTCGCATAAACTTGCTTCTTGTATCTCAAAAATAAAGCCCATGTGTTAATGAACTTTTCACCTTGTAAATAACCAAGGAATCGTCCTGTAAAATATCGGACACTTATTACACCACACCCTGTATTATTGTCATTATCCTAATCCGACCACAGTGCTTTGTGAGTCCGACCGCATTTAGAACATTTCTTTTCCTAGTATAAATTCATGAATTAATTATACATGATCCAATTAACACCGAACTTTCTGTTTCATTTACATTCTACAAATAGGTCTACTTATCTTTAGTGAAAAGAATGAATCCCAATCTTATTTCTGTACCCATTAAAACGGGAGAGGCTCACAATGGATACGAAGAATCCGAAGACTTTACCGTATCTACTATTGAAGAAGTGGAAATTTTTTCTTGTGCGAATTGCCATTTTGAGTCGGACAGCATCGACGAACTTGACGATCACATAGTTGAAAATCACGATATTAAAGATTCAGATTTTGAACTAGTACGTGAAGAAGTCCCGGAAAAGAAAACCACTCCTTCTTTTTGCGTATCAACACCTAAACTCTCAGGAGCTGTCAAGAACAACGGGCCCCAGATTGAAAATTACACAAATAATTCAGGAAATAGTTCCAGCAGAAAACGGCCCGCCGAGTTTTCTATAGATAGTGAACGTTCTAGGAAAAAGGCAAAGAACGATACGCTAATATGTGGGTGGTGTAATTTTTCGACGCAGGAAATAAATGAGATGAAGCTTCATCGCCAGACACATTCCACAGCGGACCCTTCCACTGTATATAAATGCCCTCATTGTCAATATCAAACCAAAAGGAAGAACGACATGCCGAAACACATGTTGGGGCACTGTACTGATGTCGAAATGTACCACTGTCCAGAATGCAGCTACAAGACGAAGAGGAAGTGCGACTTGCCCAAGCACGTGTTGCGTCACAAACCTGCTGGTTCCGTTCCCTTGTACCGATGTGATTTCTGCTGCTACGTGACCAAAAGGAAAGGCGACCTGTCCAAGCACGTCAAGAACCATACCGAAAAGTCCCAATCAGAATCGTTCCGATGCGTAGAATGTGATTTTTGTACCGGGAGGGCAAAAGACTTGCAAGACCATATGCTGATTCATGCTAACAGGCAGACCGAAGGGGTTCTGAAGGGTCCTTATGTTGCTGACGAGGTACAGGTTCGCTTTTCGGAACCTGTACAGAGCACATGTCATGTCAGCGAAGATTCAGTCAATCAAGATGACCAAGAGGGGATCCACGTAATCCTGGATGCTGAGGACTACGGAGAGATGGAGCCACTATCACAGGTGGTGGGAGGCACGGCAGAAGTCTGCAATATTCCCGTACAGGAGGAGGGTGTCGAATACGTGATAGAGGCATTTTATACGAATGCGGAAACTGGGGAAATAATTGATCCTAGTCTGGTGGAGGAAGAAATGTATGTCTACGAAAACGAATATTATGAGGAAAACCGACAAATAGTTTATATAAACCACATAAACTTTTAGATATGTCATCATTGTATACGCTTAAACTCTGTACCCTCAAAAGAATAATATAAGGAAAAACCAGTAAATAGTTTATCTACACCCGTACTCTAATAATACACTTATATGCCCACAACCCGTTTTATAATGAAATCCATTACGATACAGATTTTCATTACGATACAGATTTTCAACCAATAGAAACCCATTATTTTTCAATCAAGCATGATGTGCAAGCTTTGCATTTTGACGTTTGTCAAGTCAAAATCGGTGGGTATTGAATTCTTGAAGAATTTAGTCAATTTTCGATAATAGTATGAAAATGTCTTATAGCAGGGATATAGAAGAATTACCAGCGACCCTCCACAGATGTCTTAGACAAAAAAAAATACAATCGAAAGGATTATATTTTTCATTTGACAAATGCAAGACATATGTTTTTATTTTCTACTTAATTATATGAGCTCTCATGTCCGAATGGTCAATGGCGCCGGTAGTGAATAATTACGTCCAGGTTCAATTCCCGACGTCGGCAGAATTTTTTTTTCCTTTTTTTTTCTTCTTGTCATTTCTCATTGTTGTATTTTCCGTGGTTATACCATTAATTATAATTTTGTAGAATTTTTCAAAGAAATACGATCGATTACCTACTATTATTGTGTTCAATATAAATACGTATTAATACAATAATTTTAGTTCTTCATTATTTATTGGGTGTAGATAAAATAGCGTATGCAACTCTCATGTAATGGTTATTAATACACTCGCATAAACCATACGAAACTCACCTTCGGCTCGTTTCGTATCCCGGTTTATGCTCATGTATTAATAACCATCATTACACGATCGTTGCATAATATACTATTATATAAACGAAATAAACTTTTAGATGTCTTCATTGAATACGTTTAAACTCTGTATCTTCATACAATTTGTTGAAAACAAACTAAAACAATCGAATTTTATCTTCGAAATTATTTGTGATCAGCACAAACTTTCAACCGGGTATTCCAAAAATGTATCCGTGATGATATTCAAATCTAACATAGGACGACAATCAATTTATCACACAAGAATAATTTTGTATAATGGATTACCGAATGCAATAAACACTCCGTTTGAAAGTCAACTTGAAAAAATATCCATTGAAATGAAGATGTCAATCAAGAAGACAATTTTCCATTAATTTTTTGTTATTACCCTAATTCTGTCATCTTCTATACAAGGAGAACCTGATTTCATTGGGTTTTTTCCTTGAATTTGGAGTTTATACGGCGGTTTTTTTCTAGAGTGGAGATGTTTAAAAAAATCGCGTCAATAGGGTAGATATTTATTGAGTTAGTGACAGTCAAAATGTAATATATATGCATCCGTGGAGGTTAGATTGCGTTATTGATTATTATTATCGATTTTACCAGTCCTATCAAAAATTATTGAAAAATTCATGGGGTGTAGATTGTTTAGCTATTTGGAAGATAATGATTTTTTTTACAATCATCAGTATGGGTTCTCAACTTTCATTCACAATTGGATCCAAACGAAATATGTGGACTCTTATCACTTTGAGATTTGAGAAAGGCTTTCGATACTGTTGACCACAGTATACTCTTGAAAATACTATATCACGCGGGGGTGAGGGAAGAGATTCACAATTGATTTTCAGATTATTCAAAAAACAGAAAACAGTATGTGTATATAAGGGAACAAATGAGTGGGTATAAAACTGTTATTTGTGGTGCACCACAAGGCTCAGTTCAAGACCCTATTCTATTTTTAGTTTATACAAATTCTATAAAAGATTCGGCTCTGAATGGAAAGTCATTCTTATTTGCAGACGATACTAGTTAATTCAGAATATAACTCCGAAGAAATAAAAGAAGGTATAGCTGATAATCTGACGCTTTTATCGTCGTGGATGTCTTCTCATCAATTGAGTCTAAACTATGGTAAATATTCGTTCATGTTTGTTTCGGGAAAAACAATACCCAACTCTTCGAGAATTCCGATTAAATTCAAGAAAGAATCAATTGAATATTCCACAAAATTTTTGGGGTTATATATCAATCAAAATTTATCGTGATCAAAAACCATAGAAGTATTGAGGAAGCGAATTTCGCCAATTTTGGGAATTTCATATAGAATTAAGAAACGAATTTCAATACATTATAGAAAAACAATATATTTTTCATTAATTCATTCAAGAATCCAATACCTCACTTCAAAAATGTTTCGTGGTATATTCATATCGATCCGATCCGAAAAAAAGTATCACCAGTCATTGGAATTTTGTACAAGATAAGGAGCTATATACCTTTGAAATATCTAAAATTGATTTATTTTTCACTAATTTATTCGAAATTACAATATTTAATCAGCATATGGGGTACTGCGTCGAATACCATTCTGAAACCACTGAAGTCTTAACAGAATAAAGCAATTGAATGCATTTTTCATTTACCTTATTTGGAACCAACAAGGAATATTTATAAACCAAATCGTCTCCTCGACATCAATTCTATTTATAAACTGAAAATATGTACTATTTTGCATTCTATTGTGACTAATAAGAAACATTCTATTATGAAATTTTTTGAATCTAACACAAAACCACAAAACAAGGCAGTTCAATAATTTGTTAACAAAAAATCTCAAGACGGTATTTTCCAGAAAATCTATTTTCTATAAAGCTGTTATCACATATACTGGATTACCAACTGGAATGAAATGTTTTTCTCAAATGACCAAATTCAAAGTTGCTATGAAGCGTTTTTTGTTAGAATTTTTTTTTTATCATTTTATTTTTTTTTATTTTCGAGTATGAAACAATTTTGATTGAGCTTTTTAATAAATGTATTATATAAATATTCCCTATATATAAACTGTAGTTTCTTGGGAATAAATAACTGTTATTATCATCATTAATTTGTAAAGGGCAACTAACCTCACTTACCAATGTGCTCCAAGAGCGACGCGAGATGTTGGGCTTGTTCGCTTTGACCCTGGCCTTGTTGTTCATTCTGGCTAGCCTGCGCTTGCTGAGCAGGCGTCAAACTCCGAATGAGAGGCTCCAACTGTGTGGCCAACTAAAGCAATTGAGGATAATTTAAAAAAATTACGAGTGCCGACGATAAAAACGAAAGAAGGCTTCGATCAATCTCGAGGAACGTACCTGGCTGAGATGTTTCAGTTCGTTTCTAAGCGTATTGACATCCGCCCTCTGACAGCTGAAAACTTCTTGCTCTACGCGCAATCTCCACAACTGCTCCTCCCAAGACGCGTCGAACACCGAAGCCATCCTGTCAAGTTCTTGCTGTTGTCTGCAATAATAGTATATTCGCGATAGAAAATAAGCGATACGCCCCCTATTGACTTTTGCGAGAACACTCAATGTTTATTATTATTAATATTATTATCACTCTTTATTAGCAAATAATGCTCTTTATAGTACAATCAGTCACTTATAAAATACCAATCATATATAAATAGAAACAAGTCACATTGTTAAAATAAAAATCAAGATTCTTTATTGATGACTATCAATTGAAATATATTCAATGCATTTTCTTGAAATATATACAAACAATTTTTAATCAGCTAATGTACAATATATTTTATATGTAGTCAACAGTTATATGTTTTTTTACCTCCATTGGTATTCATCAGTTTTGAAAGCCATCTCATTTTGACTGCTTACAAATATTTAATTTCGTTAAATGTATGGATTTTTTTTCCTTTTACTTGTGAAAATTTCATTTATTGACTATGTACTTGTGTGTTTTTGTCCCTATTCATAAACATGTAATGTTTTTTGGGATAATAAAAATTGAATTGAATTTAATGAATCACAGTTTTTTATATGACTAGGCAAATTATTGAATGCAATCAGACCAGAACTATACAAAGAGTCACAACCTATATGCTCTCTGTTGATATAAAAATTTCCTATACTATTTCTAGTGGAGTGTGTATGAATACTACTTGTGTAAGTTAACTGATCACTAAGATAATTTGGCAACATATTGTGTTTGATTTCAAAAATAAATATTAGTATATTCAGTGTTATCTTTTGTTTTGCAGGCATAAGAGACAGTGATTCCAACATGTATTTCACAGGTGTGCGTTTATTACAACTTAGTATTGCCCTCATGGATCTGTTTTGAAGCTTCTGTAGTCTGTTGAGATTTTCATTGCTTACAAAATAGAGCAATGTACTGCAATAGTCAAAGTGGGGTGCTATTATTGTATATTGTTAATTTTGCATATTCACTTATTTTATTTTTCAATCTGTATAAAAGATCAATTTTAGTAGCAATTTTCTTCTGAATATATCTACAGCGCGCTTAAAGGTTCAATTCTTGATCTAATACCACACCCAAATATTTGAAAGTTACAACCCTCTAAATGATGACATTATTAATGCTAATATTTAATGACTGCTTTTCATCTTGCAGTTGTTTTAAACGATGTTTGCTACCTATTAACATGAATTTTGTTTTATTAACATTCAACTTGAGGCCGTTGTCGCATAAACTTTCGTTTATATTTGATAGTTCCTCATTCAAACATTCTGAGATTTCATTTGGTGTCCCAGAACAGTACAACATAGTGTCGTCGGCAAACATTTTTACCTTACATGTTTTTACATGCATCATATTGTCATTTATGTACAGTAAGAATAGCAGTGGACCCAATACTGACCCTTGAGGGACCCCTGAGATTACATTTGAAGTACTGGATGTCACTTGATTTAATTTAACCAACTGCTTCCGGATAGATCGCCATACTCTAGTTTGCATATGTTTATGTGGGGCTGTTGTGTTGACTCTTCGGTCATTTTGGATTTTTATGACTTTTGTGTGTGTTTGAGCTGTAATAGCGATAGTGGAGATTTTCAAGAAGTTTGAAAATACTCCAGTGAAATAATTGAGAGGTTTGCTGTTTCCCATTTACTGTGAGCGTATATTTTACTGTGAATAAACTTATTATTATTATTATTTTCTTCTTGTTTTTTTCTAGTTCTGGATATAAACGAGTTAATCTTTGATACAATCTCTACAGTATGGTCGATAATGTATAATTTAGTGTGTAATGCATTATTCTAATTAGGGTGAATCACATCAACCAGCTGAAAACTGCCACTTCTGATACTTTATTATTGCTTAAATATATTGAATACATTTTATATTCAAGTGATCAAAGTAAATTTTCAACTGAGAAATGAAATTTTCAATTATTTCAGGAGTGCATTAATCATTAAATTATTCAATATTCGTTCAATAAACCCGACTCGATAGCAGAAACTTATAAATTCAAGTTTCATCTGGAGACAACCTTGTAGTATTTCGATGTTTTGATAATGAAAAACATTCGAATGGGTCCAATGAAATGTTCTTTAAGTATTCAACTGTCGATTGAGTCCCTTCTCACAGAGAAATTGATAAGAAATTGAAAATTTCACGAACAAAAGGAACACGAGAACATCGAAGCTCCACATGCAAATGTAAACATAACAAATCATCTTTCGAACAATCTGTTCAGGCCAGTCTCAAATTACCTACACAGTAGGTTTCGGCTGGCACCTGTCAGAAAACAACTACTCTCCTGGCTAATACCACGAAGGGCATTGAATTACATAATAATAATAATAATCCGACCGGTGCCAGTGCAGGTTTCTTCACAGAAGAAAATCCTGCATTTGCTTTCGTCGATACAAATGAAGGAATTGATTTTCAATTACTTATAGGGACGGACTCACTTGCAGACCGGTTTGGCGGTTTGGGGCTATTTGGCCACTCGTCAGTACAAGGCAGTGCCATCATCAACATGAAGTCAATGACTTCCCATAATTAAAAATTAAGATGCCTAGGAAACCCTGATGTATCTAGTGACTCGATATTGTTTAGAATTTCTTGGCGAAAAACAATCGACGATTACAAAAGCTTTCTAATTTTTGTATAGGGGGCGTTATATGAGCATTTTTGAAAATCTGTCAAATGTCGGTTTTGTCAGATTGGCGTAACTTTGAGGTTTATTGTTGTCAATAAAAACTATTTGAAATTATTTCTTCGCACTCAACAGTGTTTAAAAGTCTATATAAGTAGAATAAGTTAAGTTATTACAAGTAATTTTTCACGATGTGTAGAAGATTTTGTATTTTGTGTGGGCAGTCAAAATCTGGGGATTCAGATATTCGTTTATATTCAGTACCTAAGGTAAGTACAAAACAAATCGCCCCAAAAAAAATAACATGAATGTAGCGTCGTAGCTAATTTTATTCGTTTCAGCTTGAGCGAAAGTCTTATATCGAGGAGGAAACACCTATAGCTATCAATGAGATATTGAAAAGAAAGTTTTGTTTAAATAAAGGAAATATCGATGTGGTACATATTTTGAACCTTTGCATAACTGATGTGTTTATCACAAATTCCAAGACAGTCAATAACTTTCAATACACTAGAATGTTTTTTCACAGAAGGCAACTTTTTCGTACATTCTCAGGTGAATGGGCAAAGTATATTTTCTCGGAATCAAAGTCTAGTCTTACAAACTGATATAAAAACACTGAAAACTTGTAGAGGTAGCAGGTGACAGTGACAGGATTGACAAGTTGTTAACGGTAGGTTTCCACGTTACATGCACGTTTTCTGAAACGCATTTGATGGGCTGTCAGGGCTGTCGAAATCTCAGTAAGCAAATAATAAACAGTAGTAGAATATTCGGTTGCACATTTCTCTTCAGTGAAAATTAAGCTTCATATGGTATATGACTGATCGCCATCTACAATAGCGATCTGAAGTTTTTATGATCTCAAAAATCAAGCAGTCGGTTTTCGCCAAGTTTATCCCAAAATTATTCAGGTATAAGTAGATACATCAGGGTTTCCTAGGCATCTTATTAAAAATCAAACACTTTTCATAGCATCAAGCCCCGACCAAAGCTGATGTGAACAACGAAGTTATTGCGCCATCTACCAATGCACGAGGTATTCCAAAAGCAAACCGAATTCGCCCATTCCTCCTGCGAGGAAAATGTAAAAACATTCGACATAGTCAGTGGGCATACTTGAAGACTGGCGTTAAATCGAATCATCTTTCGAACAATCCGTTCCGGGGCTTGATACTATGAAGGATTTTGATTTTTAATTATGGGAAGTCATCGACTTTATGTTGATGATGGCACTGCCTTGTACTGAAGAGTGGCCAAATAGCCCGAAATCGGACTGCAAGTGTGTCCGTCACTATAATTGAAAATCAGTTCCTTCATTTGTATCGCTAAAAGCCTATGCAGGATTTTACTCTGTGAAGAAACCTGCACTGGCACCGGTCGGATGTAATTCAATGCCCTTCGTGGTATTAGCCAGGAGAGTAGTTGTTTTCTGACAGGTGCAAGCCGAAACCTACTGTGTAGGCAATTTGAGACTGGCCTGAACGGATTGTTCGAAAGATGATTTGATTTAACGCCAGTCTTCAAGTAGTATGCCCACTGACTATGTCAAATGTAAACATACAACGAAACGAGCAGAAGGTGAGTGTGTGTATTAATAACCATTACATGAGGCTTGCGTATGCTATCTCTTCTGCATCCAATAAATGATGAAGAACTATGAATATTATATATGTATTGTGGATTGTGGGTCCTACTGATCTGATTTCCAATTGATTGAAAATCTGTATTGTTATGAAAAATCTGTATCATAATGAATCTCATTATGAAACGGATTAAAGGGCATATAAGTGTATTATTATGATACGGGTGTAGGAAAAAAGTATAGCAGTCGACTCTCGCTTCGCCCGAAAAACATTCGAATCTCGCTCACCTATCCAAGTTCTGATCCAAATGCAAGCATTCTCTGATGAGCACCTCATATCTGGACAGCAAAGGGGGCGTCTGCGCCTTTCTCAGAGCCGCTATATCCTTGTGCAGTTCTCCGACTTTTTCCTTGACCAAGTTGAACTGTTGGTTGAGCTCTCTTATTTGGGATTCGAAAGAACGGCAGTGAGAAGAGAAAGAGCTTTCTCCTTCTAGGAGCTTGTGTTTCAGGGCAGTTTGCTGTTTCTTTGTAGCGGGAGGTGCAGTGTCGTATACTCTGGAAGCTGTGGGACGAATCAAAGGCATTATGAAATACACTAAGAGAGATTTATATCATAGATATTCGAAACATGTTCACCCCATGGCTTCTTTCAACTGTTAAGGAGGAGCATGACTTTAATATTGCCACCACTTGTGGAATATGTGGAAAAGCACTTGAGGACGTTGATGTACAATGGGGATGACGGCTGCAAAACTCTACCACTAGGAGCGCCACCACTGCATGTACCTTTGAGAGCCTCTCAAGTCAAATGACAACAATTCAAAACATTAAACGTCCCTTCTTTGCAATAATTAAGAATATAAAGTTTTGAAATCGACATAAAATGGTCTTATGTAGTGCATTCGGATGTAAAAATGTAGGTACGCATTTATTTCCAAAAGAAACAAAACTGAAAAAGCAGTGGGAAGTAGCCCTGAAAAGAAAGAGCTTTCAGGCTTCTGAACATTCTAGATTATGCTCCAGTCACTTACAAAAGAACGTAGCAGGGCTAGTAGATGGTTATTATGATGATTTTTAACGAAATACCTCTGTAATCAGTTTGAATTTTTTACCTTTCACTCAGATCTTTTTTTTTCCTTTGAGGGATCCGTCACTTTCCCTCAACAAACTTTTCAGTTCTGGTACAGACAAACATCCATATCTATCGGTTGTAGAAAACGTCCTTATGATTCTCAAGTATCTTTTGAAAATATTCATTAAAATAAAAATAAAACATAACCTGCAAAATCACTCGTTAGGCACATGCAGTCATGCTGCCACCTACTGAAAGCTTTGGGCCATCTTCCCCATTACGTGACCACTGCCATCTAATAGGCAAAAATTTCTAAAAACCCTAGTGTTGCAATTGATGTGATATTGTTTAGAATTATATTTGCGACACTTTCACGTCATTTTTACGTATCGTGGAGTGTTTCCCATTTCTCGCATCTTTGTTTTTGAACAATTTTATGTAAATAAATTCCTTCGAGATATTTCCAACAGAGGCGCACTTCATGAATCTGGTAACGTAACCCCACATTTCCTGCACGCCCGATGGCACTTTTGTAGGTTATAAGCATTTTAAATCGCTCGCCTGAAAGAACTATTATTCCATGATTTCAAATTATTGTTTGTGCATCCTTTCTACTAGGCATGTAACAACCATTGTCACTAATGTTGAAAAAAAACATGTTGAACTAGAAAAGTCTGGAAAACAATCAGTAAATCACACAAATATAACTTCCACCCAAGTAGTTGAGAAAGGGCATTCTAGGGTTTTTAGAAATTTTTGCCTATTAGATGGCAGTGGTCACGTAATGGGGAAGATGACCCAAAGCTTTTAGTAGGTAGCAGCATGACTGCATGTGCCTAACGAGTGATTTTGCAGGTTATGTTTTATTTTTATTTTAATGAATATTTTCAAAAGATACTTGAGAATCATAAGGACGTTTTCTACAACCGATAGATATGGATGTTTGTCTGTACCAGAACTGAAAAGTTTGTTGAGGGAAAGTGACGGATCCCTCAAAGGAAAAAAAAAGATCTGAGTGAAAGGTAAAAAATTCAAACTGATTACAGAGGTATTTCGTTAAAAATCATCATAATAACCATCTACTAGCCCTGCTACGTTCTTTTGTAAGTGACTGGAGCATAATCTAGAATGTTCAGAAGCCTGAAAGCTCTTTATTTTCAGGGCTACTTCCCACTACTTTTTCAGTTTTGTTTCTTTTGGAAATAAATGCGTACCTACATTTTTACATCCGAATGCACTACATAAGACCATTTTATGTCGATTTCAAACCTTTATATTCTTAATTATTGCAAAGAAGGGACGTTTAATGTTTTGAATTGTTGTCATTTGACTTGAGAGGCTCTCAAAGGTACATGCAGTGGTGGCGCTCCTAGTGGTAGAGTTTTGCAGCCTTCATCCCCATTGACATCAATTTTGGTTCCAGGATTGTCAAAACTCTTTTATTTTCGAAAAAAGTGTTGAAACTATCATATAATATAATAATAATATAAGTTTATTCATGAATAGATATTAATAATTACAATTCGAAAATTTTATGAATATACATTTTTATGAATAAACTGAAAAACAAACCTCACGAAGAGAACTTGTTGTAAGGTTAACTAAAGGTAAAAACAATTTACAATCAATACATTTGAAGTTACATACCTAGATAATCATCAATTTAAAGAAACCAATTTTATAAACTATTCAAAAATGTGTCAAAATAAATTCGAGAGGTCTTGATAATCCATAATTTTGTTTAAATGATGATAATGATTTAATTTTTTTGATTTCATGTGGTATTTTGTCATAAAGATATGGTATCATAAACTTGTAGTTTCTTTGTGCAATTTTCTTTTTAATTTTCTTTTTAGATGTAATTACAGTTTTATTTCGAGTTTCATATTTATGTTCATTATAATTTATATATTTTTTATTTCTATGAATGTAAATCATTATTCTATAAACATATAATTGATTTATATCCATTTTTCTCACTTTCTTTGAATAATAATTCAGTTGAATATTTCCAGTCCTTATTGTATATTATTTTCAGAATTTTTTTTTGTATTATTTTCAGTTTATGTTTATATATTTTAGACACCCCGCCCCAGCCTAATATTCCATAACTTATTTGGGATTGTATTAAGGCAAAATATAGAATTTCAAGTTGTGGTATTGTTAAAAATCCTTTCGATTGTCGAAATTTGGGAAGAAGAATTCGAAGTTTTTTTACTATAACATATATTTGCTGATCCCATTTCAGACGTCTATCTATCATTATGCCAAGGTATTTGATACAGTCACTATCCAACTATCCATGATTTGTACAGTATTAGTAATTTTAATATTTTCTAACACTAATAAACGGTTAACTGCGGTAGCTACTCAATATATTATGGAGATGGATATTAGATTTGGCACTATTAACATCACAACAACTCATAATGCATCAATATAAAAGAAATAAGAGGTTAAAAATTCACTCGACAAAAGCAATGGTAACGAAAAAAAAAGTCGGAAGTACAACTTGAAATGAAAAGAACAAAACTAAATGGAATAGAATTGAATAATGGGTTTATTGGAACTTCCAAACGCACTCAAATTTCAAAAACTTCAAAATCGAAGTATCAAAGTGTCAAAACTTGTCTGTAATGGGTTAGCTCTCTATAAGGTGGCCTGTCTACACAAATTTTGTGTACTAATGATTATATTGGTGAACAAAAGATCTCGCCAGAGTTTAGCCAAAAATACCGTCGATATCGAAACTCACTCATGAGCTGTCGCTTGATTGGAATTGCAGCTTTGAAAAATCGCATTTGCGTCATCACCTACCGTAGAAAAATGTAAGCTCTCACTAAGATTTTTCGGATCGAGAGGAATTGACTAAACAAAAGCATATCAGTCAACGCACCAAGGTTTTTATGCATCTTGGAAGAATGTAAGACCTATATACCAGAATCTGAAATTCAAAAGCCTCTATTCTCTGGAGTAACTCTGAAAATAATATGTAGAAAGAGATGAAACTTTTTGTAGAGAACAATTACCCCAACACCAAGTTGATGTTATTTGCACTAGACACATTTTTCGCTAACAAGGTTAGACAAAATGGTTGAGGCTTTCGCGGCCGAGGTTTTTAGTATAACTACTTTTCTTCGGGTTTGAAGGCCGTCGTTCTTTGAAATTTTTTCCTGGCGTTTCGCTAGCGCGAGTGGCCACCCAGACAGCACAGTATATTCATTAGACATCCAATGGATATCCTTTTTGGATATCCAGTATATCCATTGGATATAGATGGATATCCAATAGACGTCTAATAGATATCCATATGTCCGCCTATATCCAGGATTTAGGAGATATCCTGTGGATATCTATGGAGATATCTACTGGATATCTCCTGATATCCAATGGATATTGATAGGATATCTTATATTCACATTTGGTATATCCACTGGATAAACAATGGATATCCTTATAGATATTGAAAAACTTTTTTGTAGCTCTAGCTGTCGAATATTCATTTTATTGAAAACTTGATATACAAGCAGGTGGTGAACAACAAAGACTATCACTCTGGTTTTCTCCCTTGATGTCTCACTTTGATGTGACTGTTGAATATTTTCTTCAATATCTTCAGTTTTTTGTCTCTTCATGCATTCGTTAGTCACTTCACTCAAATAGTCATCTGAAGCCTCATCGTTTGAATTACAGCTCAAATTATTTTCATATTCACATGATGGTTCCGCTCTCAGTTCCGCTGATACGTTGTTTTGAATATAATTAGTATCATTTGAGATGCCTGGGTTTCTAACCACCAGGCGACGAAGGTATCTCGTCGACATGTCCAGAAGACACTTTCGTTTTCGTGAAGAAATTTCCTGTAATAAAAAATGTCTAAATGTAAAACTATCATTGAGCACGAAAGCAGAAGCTTCGGTACTAATAATTATAATGTTACTTAAACCAACCAATTCAAAGCAACCAAACCAAGCCACCACCAGTTTACCAAAAAAGTTAAGTGATATCTACTCAACATTCTTACACCACAATGCTACAGTAATCATATCAATAAAATAACAGAGACGAAAACATGTTAAGATTAATCCAACAAACTTACCTTCTCCAAATCTCGAGCACTCCAAAGTATCAAAAACAACCACTTTGCAATTTATTAATTCACCTACATGTGCAATGTGCACCGTATACCAATTTCACTTTCCATTCAATGCAAAACAAAATGGAGTAATGACAGACTTAACAATGAACTTTGGTCATAGATATTTGACATATGAACTAATGGACTTAACCCTCATCTCAGCTTTTCACAAATAACGATACCTATACAAAAGGAAGAGAGTATATACACCCTAATTGTGAAGGACCAAGAGAGAATGATAATTTTCTACCCGAAATACTTTATCCTTCACAGCCTCTCTTTATCGTATCGTTCGCGGTTCGACTTCGAGTTCTAGCGCAGCCTGCCAGTTTTCCGCCAATCATAGACACACGGCATGTTCTACTATCTCTCTTTCGCGTGTGGAACCAAAATCAAAGTGATCACTCCATAACGCCTAGCTATTGATTCATTGTACATATTCAAAGACCAGTTCTGAAATTCTTCAACAATAAATTCCATTAGTTCTATCACAGTGAAAGAACTAACGGAAGTTACTGATAAATTTCAGAACTCGCCTATATTATCAATTATCATATTCCTTATGTACGCTGTCAGGGAACGAGTTTTTATGCCCTAATCTTAATTTTACCAATGCATATATTCCTTGCAATATTGTATCTCGATCAAAGATTCAATTTAACTTGTTGAATAAGACAAAAACACATTTAGCACAGACAAAATTCACAGCTCTTCTCCTTAGGAAAATGTAAGCCCAGGGTGTTGTAGACAGAGAGAATAATAGATATCCATGGATATCCATTGGATATATATTAGGACATTCAAATATTTTTATGCGTTGAAGATATGTATTGAAGCTTTCTTCTAAACTAGTTTTCATACGATTATTACTTATGATACCAGATAAAAATAGAAGCTCATAATATTTTTTAAAATCCATGGAATATATCCACTGGATATCTATTAGATATCTTCCATGGACTGGATGTTCAGTGGATATTGGGCTATCCATTGGATATCTGATGGATATTGTGTGCTGTCTAGCTTCTTCAGAGGCTTACTCATTTCCGATGACTAAACGTTCTCTATTTCTTGAGGCGTATTTATATTGATGCAGGGAGTCTGGAGTGTTAATTACTTCTGTCGGATTCGGGGAATAATCATCATTACTAGTTGCCGCACTACCTGCCGTGATTTCATTAGTGATTCTTGATTTCCTCGGAATGGGATTCCAAATTCTGTTTAGACTCAACGTTTCTTCTTTTCTGTTGAAATTGTCTGTATGTTTTTGGATCTCTATCGCCTCCCGTACCAGTCGGCTATGGTAACCCTGGTTGGGGGCAATCAGTTTAGCATTTTCAAACAGAATCCTGTGGTTACCTTCACTCAGTGCGTGTTCCGCCACCGCCGATATGTCAGTTTGCCCTAGCTAGCAGTTCCTTTCGTGCTCTTTGAGCCTTGTTCCCAAAGATCTTTTCACGATAGGAACTGCAGGCTGGGGCAAACTGACATATCGGCGGTGGCGGAACACGCACTGAGTGAGGGTAACCACAGGATTCTGTTTGAAAATGCTAAACTGATTGCCCCCAACCAGGGTTACCATAGCCGACTGGTACGGGAGGCAATAGAGATCCAAAAACATACGGACAATTTCAACAGAAAAGAAGAAACGTTGAGTCTAAACAGAATTTGGAATCCCATTCCGAGGAAATCAAGAATCACTAATGTAATCACGGCAGGTAGTGCGGCAACTAATAATGATGATTATTCCCCGAATCCGACAGAAGTAATTAACACTCCGGACTCCCTGCATCGATATAAATACGCCTTAAGAAAAAGAGAACGTTTAGTCATCGGAAATGAGTAAGCCTCTGAAGAAACTAGCAACTCGCGCTAGCGAAACGTCCATGATAAAAAACTCACCTGGAACGCCCACTTGGAAAAAGTTTCACACAAAGCCAAACTGTCCCTATGGACTTGTCGAAGGATTTGTGGTAAATCTTGGGGTTTAGGTCCCAAACAAGTTCATTGGATTTATGTGACTATTGTCAGACCAATGATTACCTATGGGGCAATTGCCTGGTGGCCGAAGGCTTCTCAGAAAACGGCTCAGGCAAAGCTCTCTGGCTTACAGAGACAGGCCTGTTTGGCTATCTGTGGTGCCATCAGTACCACACCGTCAGCGGCCATGGAGATCCTTCTAGATCTACCTCCTCTCCACATTTTTCTGGAGAGAGAGGCTAGATGGACTGCATATAGACTTGTGCACATCGCTAATTGCACAAAACAATCTAATGCAGAGTATACTAGACTGCTGGCTGACACTAGAAGTCACAGCATTCTGGGAATGACCTCTGACATTATGACTCCAACTGTGAACTATGAACTGCCTTATACAGTTCTTTTCCCGAGTAGAGAGGACTGGATCCTCCGGGAGAAGGAAATACTGAGAGCAGATAGTTGTTGGTTCACAGATGGATCAAAAACACCTTCTGGTTCCGGTGCAGGTGTTTTCAGTCGCAAACCCAGGACAGAGATATCAACCTGCCTAGGGACCTATGCGACCGTATTTCAAGCGGAAAGTTATGCTATTGAACTGTGTGTGGAGAAATTGGAAGAATCCAACCTCACACACAAGTCAATAAAAATATTCTCGGACAGTCAAGCGGCGCTGAAAGCCATCGGCTCTTACCGATCAACGTCCAAACTGGTAACAAATTGCCAAAAACGACTCTCCTCAATAGGAAGATTTAACAAATTGTCTCTGGTCTGGATTCCGGGCGGTACTGGCCTGGAAGGCAATGAAGCTGCTGACTCCCTTGCAAAGGAGGGTGCTGCAAACAGCTTCATCGGACCAGAACCTGTCATTGGCATCGCCTTAGGCTTTGCCAAACAAACATTAAATACCTGGATGGCGAGAAGATTCATGGACTTCTGGCAAAATCTTCCAGGATTGGCTCACTCCAAGGCGTTTATTTACCCTTCGAAGTCGGAAACCAAACAGTTGTTGGACTACAGTAGGGACGAACTACGATGTCTAACTGGTCTTCTCACAGGTCACTGTCATTTGAATCATCATATGCAGAGAATCGGACTGTCAGAAGACAGCCTGTGTCGTCTCTGTCTGGAGAATGATGAAACAGCAGAGCACATAATTTGTGCCTGCCCCGCTGCGGACCGAATCAGGTTTTCAGAGTTTGGCAAGGTTTCACTTTTACCATCTGACCTGAAAGATCACTCACCATACAAACTAATAGGCTTCGTTAAGAAGCTGGGTTTATTTGGTCGAGTTTGAATAGGTGTGAGCCACAATAAACCCTTGTTGGTTGCAGTGGAGGGCCGAACAGACCCACTCACTTCTGACCTAACCCTAACCTAACCCTAGCGAAACGTCAGGAAGAAATTCCAAAGAACGACGGCCTTCAAACCCGAAGAAAAGTAGTTTTGACAAGGTTAGCATCTTCAGAAGAAAATTGATACTGGGTATCTCTATAAAAAGTTTCAACTTTCACACCGAAGATAACAAACTCATCGTTTATAAATAGGGGTTAGTTTTATAGGTTGAATTTGAACTCATGATGAAGATTGAGTCTTCCGAAACTACAGAAGATGCATGGAAAGTCTTTAGGATTCTTCTTTATCTCCAGAAGGGGTTGAAACTTAACCTTTAAAACTGACCCAAGAGAGCACAATATGAATCTGACCTGCAGCTAATTCTGTTTGATGCTGGCTGACTGCAGCTGGACCGATCCAAGGCTCGAGACTCTGCGCAAACTCGCTTCGGTAGTTGGTTTTTATCTGAGATGATTGCAGAGACCTGGAATGTATTCATTAATATATTCTTTAGTCATATTTTCATAGGTTTGATGGCAAAACTTCAGTATAATCTGGAGGTACTTCGACCTGTGAAGAACAAATTCAACAAATCGCTAGGATTGCTTGTAAAAACTCCGTTCCACAAAAATAGTATATTGTTTACTAGGTAGGAAAATTCCTGGACGACTGTGAAGATTGCTAAGTCGAGGCGCAAGCCAAGACTTAGCAGCACAGAGTCCAGTGCGGTGAAACAGGGTTTACCACATTGATTACGTTTAAATCTTCCTTGATCAAAAATGCGTTGTTGGTACAAATATACTTGCGTTAAAGTATCTGAAAGATTTTCAATAACATTTCCAATAAATTATATTTACTCAAGAGACTCACCTAAAAGAGTGACAAAACACCACACGACAAATGTTTTACAAACAGTTGTATGAATTGTTAATTATTTAAAATGAGGAAGCAGATAGATAGATAACTATTAAAAAAAGTATGATAAAAAGTACGCTTCTAGACATTTTTTTGGAATGTCAAAATTTCGTAGTGATTTGCGGAAAATCGTGTATTACTATTATTGCTGGGATTGGAGTAGTTACCTTACAGGTTGGCTCAAATTTCCAACAGCAGCAAGCCTTTCGATGAGAGAAGGGCACAATTCCAAAAACTGATACTTGTTAGCTGCTGTGGTGAAAGTTGTGCAAAGAACCAAATGCAACTGGAGAACCGGCATGACAGTACCTAAAAACATACACTCATAACCATACAAACTCCAAGTGAAAAGCTATTGGAAAACAATTTGAATATGAAACTTATATTGTTGGATGTTTTTCAATAAAAAATTACTAAAAACAATTTTGTTCAGTTTTGATTTATACAACAGAAACGAGTATTATTTCCTATTAACCTTTTACCTTAACCTTTGTAAGTATAGTTAAAAATTATGAAAAGCTAATTTGATGAAATGTTGTTTATTTATCAAATTGGCGCAGTGCGTATGGGTTACTTGCCAAGAACTATGAGTTGACTTCTGTAGATGCGGTCTTTGCTTTCGAACTGACGTTGGACTTCCATGATCATAGTGGCGTGAGTTTTGGCCATAGCTTCCTGCATACCTTGACAGAAAGTGTTTATTGTGTGCTTCTCGCTGTCCATGTTCCTTCTCAACTCGTCCATGAGCCCTTTTAAAGCTATAATGCCATCTCTCACTGATGTCTGCAATGAAAAGTTTGTGATCTGTTTGAATTTTGCTCTAGTTTTTTATGCTGATCATCATGAGAAAATTGTGATCTTTATTGAAAAAATAAATATTGGTATCTAACGTTCATCTCTTTGATATTGGTTAGTCTATGGAAATAAACTCTGGACGTTACATTGAAATGATCTAACGGGGTAAGATCTGGAGATCTTGGTGGCCATTCTATTTGTTCCGCGTCTACCAAACTAGGAATTTCGAGAAAAAAGTCAAGGTCGCATCAGTGATCATTTGAGAATTTTTAACTGCATTTAAAGACTTACTGGAAATAGATCCTTCGATTTGTTCTTGGTAGTTTTCACTACCTCTTACGAAATTAATACCTAAATGCATAAATAACTAAAAAAAGACACTCAGGTCATTGCTCTGATAAGTATAACCCTGTATAGTGAGAGTATTCGTGTGAATACCACAAACTGAATGACGAAGAAATTCGAAAGGTATTCAAATAAGAACGAGTTGTGCTAACCTGCAAATCCATTATTGCGTTCTGTCCTCTCTCCAGCCGTTTGGCAGCTTGGGCATGCGCAGTATCGATATCGACGCATTGTCCTCGGATGTCGCTGGGAGAATCTCTGAAGCAGTTGACGCACAGCATAGCGTTTTGCGACGGCGAAAACATAATGTAATGTTCACCGTGATGTGGGCACTATAACAGTTATAATATTGGATAAATCGACAAAGACAATAGTATATTATGCAACGATCATGTAATGATGGTTATTAATACACGAGCATTGACCGGTATACGAAACGAGCTAAAGGTTTATGCGAGTGTATTAATAACCATTACATGGGATATTCTATTCTATTCATTGCTCTGTTCATTTTGTGATGTTACGATGGCAACCATAGGCGTCGCGTGGACAATTATTTTGGGGGGGCACAACATGCCTAAAAACTGGAATAATGTTTAAACTTATCTTGGTAAAATTAAACAACGTAGTAATACTAAGCTTGTGTTAAATATGAAAATCATTAACAAAACTGTTTTTCTTCTTTGGATATATAACAATAAAAAAATTGAACGCTTCAATTAGTTTGGGGGGCACGTGCCCTCCCGACGCGACGCCTATGATGGCAACGATGTAATCTATTTAGTCAATATTGCCGGCAATGGCTTTCGACTGTATTGATTTTGAAATCTTATTCACAAAATTAAGCCACTACGGTGTTCGTGGCACAGAACTGAATCGGTTGAAAACTTTCATGTGCGGACGTATGCAATCCTTGAAAATCAAGGACCCGAAATCAAACCAGACTATACAGTCAGGGCCCATCGAGGTATTCCGTAAGGTAGTGTGCTCGGACCACTAATTTTCATAACATACAATCAACGATCTAAGCTTCATTATGGAAGAAAACCAAACTATAATTAACTATGCATATGACAGTACCATCTTCCTTTCAGCACCAAACTTACCGGAACTTGTATTGAAAGGAAACTCAGTGATCAGCAAAGTTGAACACTGGTTTTCAAACTCAAAGCTGATACTCAATCAAGATAAAACAAGCTCTGTATATTTTGGAACCAGTCGGAGTGTAGATACTATAACTTTTAATAATCATCAAATACAACTGTCTAGTTATATAAGGTGCTTGGGTGTCTTCATTGATGAAACTTGTTTTGCCAAGCATATAGAACTTCTTTGCAAGGATTTGAGTCGTGTCTGTTACGGCCTTAGACTTTCATCTAGAAATAATAAGGACAACATCACAAGAACATTTTACTTTTTCGGTTTTTACACTAGAGCCAGATATAGGATCATTCTCTGGGGTGGAAGTAGTAGTATAAGTGAAATTTTCAAAATACAAAAAAATGCGATTTGCATAATGAGAAAACTGAAATATAGAGACTCATGTAAAGGTCACTTTAAAACTTCAGGACCCCTCACTATACCAGCCTTATATATTTACGAATGTATAAAATTCATTTTCAATCGCCGACATTACTTTGAAAATTTTCGAATTACCCATAAATACGGAACTAGGAATACTATGGATTTCAACTATCCCTATCACCGCCTGTCTCTTATAAAGGAGCACTCTACTCTAGCATCAAATTTTTCAATCATTTACCATCAGCTCTCAAGGAAAATCAGGATTTCATCAAAGTGAAGAAATAACTTGTAAAAATTCTAAGTGATATTGAGCCATATAATACTTCAGATTACTTGAACGCCAACTTAAATGTGTAAACGAATAATATATCTCTTCATAGTCTTCATCAAAATATTTTCCAAAAATATAATATGTTTCTTTTGACTGGCTTGTACATTTTTGTTCAATCATGTATCTGAGTGCAATAAACTTTATTATTATTATTGTTAATAAACTCATCATTACTATGTAAGATAATCTTCCACGTATAGCAGTTGAAATGGTTTTCAAATCTGATAAAGAAATGCAAATGAAAAACATCTCGACCACTGTATGACGATGAATTAGAGAATTTTGAAGACTGGAGAAATAATTAATTTTGTTCAAAGTGTCATCTTTCAATGGCTCGTTTGTAACGGAATATTATCTGAAATGGAAAAGTACCATAGTATAATCACTTCCGCACAAGTTATGTGCACTGTAATGTTTCCTAGGACCCCATTATATTGAACGATATGTAAATATCAGATCGTGTATATTAAGTTGCCTGACTAATCTTCCATTACAGAAAGAATACTTATTAGATACAATTGGGGAAAAATAACTATTTGGAATCCTCTTTACGCAATATACTATTACATAAAGTTGAAATAAAGTGGTGCAATTATTGTATCCAAGTTATTTTGTTAATATTAAGTTATTCCGTATTAGGTTAGGTCATGTATCTTTTGTAGTTACCTTTTTAGGCTCTTTCATGCATTTCGTCATATGAACTACATCGTGGGATGAAAACATTTTGGCTCTGTGTGTGTTATCTCGGCAGTGTGAACACAGAGCCTGGCCTGAAATATTATCATTCTCAGAAAATTCAATGAAACTCATGAAATGAATAATAATGATTATGAAAAACTATAAAATTATATACAGTGTTTGCAGTAGCAGCCTGAACCTTGAAGAAATCTCTTGAGGTCTCAAATAAGGAAGTTACTTATCAAACATTTGACATTGTAAATTGTTTTTTGTAGATTCAATTTATAATTCATTGCTTATATCTTCAAATTTACAGAAATTTTCCCAAAGAGTTATACATACCTACAATCAAATATATCATTATATTTCAATATAGAAGAAATTAAGTAATTTTCTTTTAGAAATTAATTGAAATTCAAAATATTTCTTTAAAAATAATATCATTATAAATACTATTCTTTTTACAATCAATTTGATTCATTTCCTAGTATTCAAAGTTACTGTAATCACTGTATAACAGAAAAATTATATTTAAAATAAAGTTAAAAAGAAAAAGCATAGGTATAATCAGAAAAAAATTGAGAAATAAATCAACACAAACCTAAACAACTGTATAACTAAACTGTAATCACTGTATAACAGAAAAATTATATTTAAAATAAAGTCAAAAAGAAAAAGCATAGGTATAATCAAAAAAAAATTGAGAAATAAATCAACACAAACCTAAACAACTGAAAACTTGAATAATAAAACGAAACTTTCAATAGTACCACAAGTATTGCAGTAATACATATTTGCTCTATCACGTTTATCACAATTGGAACACGGTGGATTTTCACTATTAGCAATGTCGATTAGCTGTCGCATCAAAACATCTGCTGGTGGTAGATTGGCACCATCTTTCAACATCGTTGGTTGTCTACAACAGATGATTTATTACATCAAAACGGAAGGGGAACTATTTATTGTGGCGTAGCATCTAGTTTTGAAAAACTTTTATACGAACATAAGATATTGACATATGAAATAGAATAGAAATATGCTTTATTGTCCAAGATTAAATTCTCGTTGACAAAGAAAATCACAAAAATATAAATATATATAAAAATAAATATGTACAATACATAAAAATACCATTAGTCATGTTACTACAGATACGAATATACAAACAGTACCCTATCATATCAGAGATGTGATTAAATATTTTCTAAAATCAAAAAAATTGTGATGTGTTGAGTCAACTAGAAGAAACAAAAAAAAATGTGTGTCACTTTGTTCAATTGGACAGTAAATTGGACTAGGTTGAAATTGAAAAAAAACGCCAAAATTAGCAAGCTATCAAAAAGCATTATGATGAAATGGGAAAAAACCAGATGTATTCCCATCACTTTTTTTAAAAGGACAAAAATTAAGTTAATTAGGAAGAAATCAATAAGCTTTCTGAACACATCTGATGAAGTGATGATTGAAAAACAGTTTTGTTCTTATCACTTTATATCAGTGAATTAGAATAGGTTAAAAAAAAGGAAAATTTGTCAAAGGTAATCAGGCAGTTATCAATGAGTATTAGGAATACATCTAATAATGTGATGATTAAATAACAGGTGTTTTCATAAGTTGGCTTTCTTGAATCTAACTTTTCTCATAGCAAAAGTAAAAGATTATATTTCCTATATTCCTTTCCAAATATATTTAGAACTGAAATTGGTTTTTTGAATTTTCCCTTGTCTAGTTTTCGACTAGATTTATTGTATTATCCGGGACAATCAGCTGAAATTTTCATTCAAACTAGATACTATGATTAAAGCCATTTTACTAACTGAAGGAATATAAATTTGGTTCTTGAGATATCTACCTGCAAAAAGGACAAATAAGGCGTCGATCTAGTTCCCGTCCTCTCAAACATCTCGCGCAAAAAGTATGGTAGCAGCTGAGGATGCAAGGTTCAGTAAAATAATCGTGGCAAATGGGACACAGCAATGGATTTTTTGGAAATTCCAAACTACTTTCCATTCCTGGTGGTTCCATTTCCAAATTGCAAGCACTGAAATCGGCCCTTTTGCGTTATATAAACAAGTATTTACAAAGGAGAACATTGATTCACTAAATTACCTGAGGAAGTAGATAATACCGAAGAAAATGAATGAAAACTTCACAGACTTTCCTCAATTTCTTGATAGCTGCAAAACTCAAAAGCAAGAACCGAGAACCGACAGTCAGTTTGACAGTGACATTAAACTTTTGCCCAACTCCCCACCCAATTCTTCTTCTTCATTGCAGGTTTTGACGTTTTGGTTTGGGGATACCAACTAAAAATGAAATATCGTTTTTCTTCATGGTATTCATAAATTTTTCAGCTGACTGATTATTTAGCATTATCAACTACTGTTCGTTTAGAATGCTTGAACTTGTCTATGTGCTTGAGCTTAAAAGACTGATGTGTAGTTGGAAAATCATATTTCAAAAATCCTAATGTAAACCTGCTGTATAAACACAATGTTGATGGTGCTTTGATTTTTAGACTTCCCTCAAAAATTGTTTGAATTTGAAAAAACTAGTAATCAAACAACATCAATAACTTAAAACCAGTTTATTTACTCTCAGATTAGTTATACATACAAATACAGACCCATATATTCAGTATTTTTACAGTTATCATATTCCTGAAACATGCTCCATGCATACCAATTATATTTCAACATACAACTTTGGAAAGGAATGTAATAAAACACATTTATACAAGTATAGGCCACTCAGATTTATAGGCCCAGTTAACACTAATTATTCATGTGAAAAAGTAAAAAAATGCCTGCTCTGAAACTCCTTTTTAAACATAGAAGAGACGCACTTTAGAAGTACTGATTAGCTGGTCATCATCTAGAAACTTTGTTTCGATCACAATGTTGCCACTGAAAAAAAAAATCACATTAGATGAGTATGAATTGAAATCCCAGAATCAGAAGTAATTCTTGATACCAAGCTGTCAACTAATATAAGAATTCCTTTTGGTTTCTTTGATATGTGATCTGTCTTGTGAAATGTTTAACTGATGTATCAGATTCACAGGAGGATTTACATATCATAACGACATCAATTCGCTTGTAATTCCAGACCAGGTTGTGCAAAGCCAGAGTTCGTGATTCCTGTAGACCTCTCTTTTATGAACATAATATATTGCCACTGACTTGCCTTTTCATATTAGAAACAGTCTGCCTCGTGAAAAAAAAGTACAACAAAAGTATTGTGTCACAATCAAGTTATGCTACTCGTCTCACGCATAATATCACTCTTCCTATTCCTTCAACATCATGCATAAGGAACTCAATATTTTATAACGGGAAAAAACTTTTCAACCATCTTCCCCTTTCTATAAGGAAAATATCAAGTGATGTATTTTTTCGGAAGAAAGTGAAGGAACTTTTGTTGATGAAAGTTTATTACACTGCCGAAGAATTTTTCAACGACGACTTCACAACTTATGTGGTAAATGAAAGATAGTCAGACCTATATACATCTATATTTTTAACGTGTTGATATTTTATAGTGAATTTTATTATATTTCAATATTTCTGTCTATATATTTGTTTTTACTTTCACGACATATTATATATGCTATTGTGCGTTTATGTATATGTGTGCATATGTGTGTATGTATATATGTATGTGTATATGTGATGAATGAATACATTTATTTAGGAAAAATCACTAAAGTTGATAATTTTCACTCTTCTTCTATTAACTCTAAATTTGGTGTACAACAAGGAAGTGTCTTGGGCCCCTTACTATTTCTTATATATATTAATGACATAAGCTTATGCCAGAACTGCGACTTTATGAATTTATTTGCTGATGATACTCTGTTAACCACATCTCATAAAGATTTGAAGGTAGCTATGACAAAAATGAATATCTGCTTGGAGGAAATTCATGAATTCTTGAACATCAACAAGTTGAAACTAAACGTGTCTAAAACAAAAGCCATGATTCTGACCACGTCATATAAATATAAAAACATAAACTTAAAATCATATTCTTTGGAAATTAATAATGAACAAATAGAATTTGTAACCGAATTTAAATATCTGGGTTTCATGTTAGACAACTGCTTATCTTTTAACGCACACTTCGAATACATAACTAAAAAAATATCAAAAAAACTTTACTTTCTCACACGAATCTCTTATCACTTGTCAGTTACTTCCAGGGTTACCATATATAACACAATCATTCAGCCTCATTTTGATTATTGTAGTACCTTACTATATGGTTGTGATCAAAACAAAATTTCGACTCTACAAAAACTACAAAATCATGGGATGAGAGTAATACTCAAATGTAATCACTATACCAGCATAAGGTTTATGCTTGATGCATTACAATGGTTATCAATAAAGGACAGATTGTACAGATCCGCAATGATATTTATTTTCAGGACTATTAATAATATGTTACCATCTTATTTTGATGAATTCATTACTTATCGTTATACTACTCATAATTATGAGAAGACAAATTTAACATTTTCACTTGCCAAAATGCAATTTGACCAGCTCAATGAAAATATTGTTTTATAAAGGTTTGAGGCATTTCAATGAGCTTCCGGAAGACATAAAACAGTGCAGAAGTATTTATACATTTAGGTCTAAACTGAACGATTATATCAGAACAAACACCATTTTGTAGAGAAAGATTGATGCAGAACAACAATTGTCTTAAATATCAACACTTATTACCACTAGAATGTTTCAAATTGTTAATATAGTTTCTAAGTTAATTAGGTAACTTTTGAGTTTTGTTCGCTTTTTCTTGTTATTTATATTACTATTTTTCAAGAGTTATAGGTGACATTCTGATACATGACTCTAAATTATTGATGCTTATGATTACTGTTTATTGAATATTATTATTATCGTTTATATTTATTGTATGTATATTAGGATTTTCCTAAATAAACGTATTCATTCATATGTGTATATATAAAATTACTTTTATCTTTATACAAGCTTTGTCAATGAGAGTGTATCTTAGACAATAAAGCATATTTTGATTGATTGATTGATTGATTTTTTTTGTACAAGATAGTATACCTAATTGAAAGATGGACTCAACTTGGGAATACAAACAAATTAGTTGAGGCCAATGCTGACAACATCCTTCTGTCTACGAAAACTCTCTCAAAACCAAAATATTTTTGTAACTAAAGCACTTTCTACTATGATTTGATTCCAAATCATATAAAGATGATCAAGTCATTAGTGTCTTTCAAACTACAGATTAAAAAATGGATTCAAGAATCACGTCGAAATTTATTTCATGAAATCTCTCACTTCAATTAAGAAAATTAGTTAATTTTTCAATATTATTTTGTTGAATTCTACAAATTTATCAAATATATTATACATAAATGTAATTCGTATCTCCCGCAACAAGTTTTCAACTTCGCGGGTGTAATTGAACTGTTTATTCACCTTTTTACAAATTCATGTATATGCTCTTTTTTATGAATTTTGAATAAACTTTATTATTATTATTATTATTACTTACTTCAAGACAGAAGCAGGCATCATTTGCGATTCTGGCGCTGCTTCCATAATAGATTGCCATGTATTTGTCGACTCTGGCATAACAAAACCAAATTCGAAGTTCCATTCCTCAAGACATCTTCCTTTGAATAGAACCTTTTGTTCCAGCCTGAACTTCTCAATCTTCTCTTTGGAACTAAAATTAAACTCTCGAGATACTGCACGACATTTGAGGATGTTCTTAGGTACTCGAGCTTCATGTTCAACGTCGGGGTAACTCAAATCCTCGGAGCCCTGCCAAAAAATCTTTCCTCCGTCTGCGTCACGAAGACAGATCCAATTTATCTGGAAACCTTTTATAATATCCTCTGGATTCACGCTTTTCTCTGACATTGTATTTCCATTCTACGTAATTTGTCCGCAATTACTGAGTTTTTGAATGTGGGCAAAGCAAAACACTGGACGACAAATACTGTCAAAAGCTTGAACTACACTACACCCTACCAAAGAGTAGGGGTATACAAGAGGGTGCACTAAGCGTATTCATGAATGAAATAGTAAAAATAATCCTATGACCTCGGAATTTCAGAGAAGAAGAGTTTGGAGTTTGGAGTTGACCTTGAATCGACCAATGAGAATGAGTGATGTTGGAGTTACCAATCATATTGCATATCAACATTGACAACTGACAATTCTTCCACAGACAATTATCGCGATAAGAGTGAACTTTTCGGGCATTTTCGTTTATACATATATATGTTTTCAATTTAATTTAAAATATTCTGAAACTACAGAAGGATATTATATATCATTTTGTGAATAAAATATGCTATCAAACTAAATAAATCGAATTGAATTTTTTTCCCTAATTTTAATTTCACCAATTTCTTTGACCGAAGCTAGTCGGGGATATTCGTATTCGGTTCTTTTGATGTACTCAAATACAAAAATTAAACCAAACCCAAACAATCTCCATCCTACCTAACCCAAAATAGTTAAATATCAATCGGAAACAAATATACGAAATATGATGTCCCTCGAACTTTTTGGCAACTTATTAAATGAAGTCAATAGAACGCAAGATTATTCCAACGTCTGATGAAGATAAACTTCGCCTTAAATGATCCTTCTCAATGTTAAGGTAGACAAGTGAGTCGGTTTCTCAATTCCATCTATATTTGAATATATAAGAAAAGTAAAAATAACTTGAAAAATATATTCCTTATTACATCAATTTTATCTATATTTGAATGAGTAAATGTAATAAAAGTAAAAATAACTTGAAATGCCCTCTCCACATTTATAAATATTCAAGAACTTTCGAAATGTACCTACCTCATTTTTCTTAAAAAAAAATAGGAATTTTCAACCAGTTACATAAGGTGTTTCCTGGCGCTCTTGTATTTGAAACGTATTCGTCTCCCCATCTTTCTTTCACTATCTGGCTGTCTGTAAGTGAGAGAGGAGACAGACAAATACGTTTCAAATACATGAGCGCCAGAAAACACCTATAGATTTTAGTTGATAAGTCATTCTCATACTTATTTCAGGTTATGCATTCTCTGAAATTGAATGCAAAATACTCACTTCATGGATCATAACTTATAACGATGGCACAGTCAAAAAAGCTCAACTCCATTGCAGAATTCTTCACCAGATCTGACGCTTCAGTGGGTAAATCATTTGGATGTGTAGGAAATGATAATGGTTCAGCAATACACATGACTCTCCCATTCCAGGGCCAAGCGAGCACAAAAAATATGGTGTATGCCAATATAAAGGGGACGAGAAATTATAACTTTCATAGCATGTGATTCTAGTTTTTGCAAAATTCAATGGTACCATCTCAATTGTGTTAGACAAAAAAAAATTCCTGATGGTTTATAGATTTGTTAAGATTTATGACTAGGATCTTTATTAATTTTCAGGACAGTTTTTATCATATACATGTGAAATGTTTATAAATCAATAAACTAATCGCTTCAAATGATCTCTTTTCATCATTAGACTTACTAATTTCAATTCCTATCAATGGTATACCATGAATATTATTCAATTTGCTTTTTACCATGCAATAATGTTCCCATGAAGAAGGAGAAACCTAAGTATTAATTGATAGTCAAACAAAAGTTCTATATGAATATATTTATTCTACAATTTCAATACAGTTGTCTTATCATTGAAAAGTGTATCTTAGAAAACAGGATTTCACTGGTTGCTTACATATGGCATTTTACATTTAAGTTATAAAATATTTACAAAAAAATGTTAAATTCAAATACATTTTTAGTTATGAACAGATATGTCTATGTACTTCCAGAGATTTGAAAATTTCATTTGATATTTGAAGTCGAATAGTTCCTAGAATCTTGTTTCTCAGGGCACATGAAACAAAAAAAGCAAGGTGGAACAAAATATAATTTTACCAAATTCTGTTTACTTACAATGGGATTTTGCATCCCAATATCATTTGTTTTTTAATATTTGCAACTTCTTCAATTTCTATAAATTAGGCTGTTTAATATTCAGTCATATATACTATTTATGTTTTAATATTTGCAACTTCCTCAATTTCTTTATTCTTCTTTCTGAAATCTTCTCACTCTGAAACTTCCGATTATAAAATTTAACAATATAGAATAATCTCATCCTAATGAATAATTTCAACATATACACAAACGGAAAGTTCAAACATGGATGTGAAAGAGGTATAACTTTCAATTTTTCAAAAAGTTGTTCAGCAGTTCTTTCCCCAGCAACTGATTTTATATTGTTCATCAGAAGATTTTCTATTTTTTCAATATATGCCACAAATGAATCGTCTGCCATCATCAACTTTCCAAAGGTTCCTTCTCTCTTCCCATATTTATCAGTATCACCTGAAATAACGTTGTCTTCAATCAAATAAGGTGATTAAGAAATATATACCCTTGAAATGGCAAAATAATTTTGTTGGTCCTAAATCATTTGTTGCTCTTGCATATCCCTGACAATCTGTACATGAATGCTTTTTCAGACACTTTCTCAAAAGGTAACCGCTTATATATTGTTCCACATTTCTTGATGGCAAATCATTTCTTCTGAAGTCCACATTTGTAATCTAGAATATGGACAAATTATCATACGAAATATAAAGGGATATAGGACGATAAACTCACCTTACTTATATATACATATATAAGCAATACACTTTTCAATAAAAACATTCGAAGTCAGTGGTGTCAAGGAGAATTTTGGGTCTATTGGGTAATGTTTAGATGAGAGTTAATGGGTTAACCGCCCACTGATTCAAAGAATATTTTTATTGACTTCTCAATGAAAATAAAGATGATAGCAGGAACAAAAATGTATATTCATGCTAAAAAAAAAATAAAATAAAAAAAACAAAAATAAAAAAGTAGCATAAAATGTTCAAAAATTAAAAAAAACTGCTATGAAAATCAAACTTAAAAACCATCCAATACCTATCAAGTATTAAAAAAAATAATTACAAAATTGCTTCCAGTTCAAACACACTTTTACCTTATATGCAGTCCTTTGTGACCTTGATACAAGGGTTTTTGACTCGACTGGAATTTTTACTTCTTCTATACCCATCAACAATTCATCTACGTCAGCTGCACAGTTGAAAGTATCCACACAATCCAGTAAATCCATGCAACACAATTTTTTGAATGCATTCATAAATTGTATTGGTGTTGGATTAACTGAATTGCCACCCTGCTGCCGTATTTTCCCAAAAAAATTTTCAACACAGTCCTGATTCAATCTTCTTGTCTTCATTTGTTTCATGCCTTCCCCTTTCAAGTCCTGCCATAAAGCCTTCACACCTTTTATAGTGATCTGAAAACAATTGATGGTTTTAAATGTCCTTGTTACATCTTTCTTACCTGCAAACACTTTCATTTCCTTCAAATTATCCAACATTGAGATTAAAAAAGTTTCTTGTTCTACAGTTCCTTTATATGGTTTTTTATATTGATTAGTGGTTTTGGTGGTACTTGAATTAAGAACATCAAACAGATGGTCAAACTTTTCCAATAAATTAGCTGTTGCAGCAGCGGCAGCATCCATTTCACCATTTGCAATATATGTGGACATTGCTAAAAATATTTAGTATAATTTCAATTTATAGAATGTTATAATCCTATTATTGTGATTTGTGATGTAATCAATAAAATTCAATCTCACCAGATACCACAGTTGAACTAAAAACTTGGGAGGCATATTTCACTTTCATTTTCTGAAAATTTGTTGTGTAAATGTGGGCATCAGTAAGTTTAGTAACCATTCTCAAATCCTTGTTTTTTTCTAATTCATATAATTGTTCGATGTGTTTCCAGCTTGCCTCATTGCCTTCAAATTTCACTGTGTATTTCATCAATATATTCCTCATCCCTAAGAGAAAAAGTTAAGTGATGACACAAAAAAATGATATTTCTTTGATACCTTTGAGTAGATGAGGAGTATCAAAAATATAATAGATTTTCCTGTTATTCACTTCAAATACACTATTCTCTATAGTCACACCCAAGATCCCAGCAAATTTGGTGAAGTTTGAGCCCATATCAGACACAAGAGCTCGAACATCAAGGCCAGCTTCATCCATTTTGGTGATACAATCGATCACAATGGATTTAAGATCTGGTGCGCTGCATACAGTATTCAGGAAGAAATAACCCAATGGTTGCTTCCAGTTATCATGAATTCCTCTTGCCATTAATACTAAAGCATTTTTTGCTGGAACAAGTTGTTTCCCTTTCCCTAAAACATTTTCACTTCATTCAATTTTCAAATCAAAATATGAAACTGACTATTATTTGAATATTTGTTTTCTACCAACCCAAATCATGAAACCCAATTATTTCATCATTTTTTGGATCATACTGCATACCAGACTTTAGTGAAACTTCATCCATCGTAATGATACAAAGTCTGTCCAATTTGCTTTTACCCTTCATTCTCAGCTTGAAGCTCCTGAAAACGAAATCATTGAGTCCAGGTTTTTTTTGAAGGTTTCCTGTCATCCTCCGCAAGGTTGAAACTGATGGAAAATGATAATTCTTAACCAAACGTTGGTAAGCCCTTGGTCCACTATAATACAATGATAACGCTTGTTGTTTGAATTCCTTGGTATATCTTCTTCCTTGGACTTCTCTGTCTTTGAGGTCACTAACAATTTTTGCAGCATTTCCTAAAAACTTTGGAAGATAAATATCACAGGCATTCTTGAATTTTTGTTTCGATATAATATTTTCCCCTGCTGAAAGTTCCCTAAAGGATTGTTCCAGTTTTGCCATCTTAAATTTGGTTTCTTCCAGTTTCTTACGCTTGTTCTAAAATTTTTTGAGAGAAGATGTAACTATGAGACATTATTTGGTAATCTTATTTAACCTGGACTAGTGTTTTCAATTTTCTCTTCCTTGGTGTTGATGCTGATAGTTCCATGGTGGTTTGCGTCTGGCTGTTCCACTGTGTTGAAACCTCCGTTGAAGAAACTGTTTGGCTTTCTTGATCTGATGTATTCCTCATATCAGTCTGAGTCCCAACATCAACATATCTAATTTCGGTTGCAAGTTCTACAAAATTTGCAACATCCATGTCACCCATATCAGTCCTAAAATAACAATGATCTTTCAAATGGCTCTCTGAATCCACCTGAAACAGATTAATTGTAGGAACTGCAGTATGACTTAATTTATGTGATTTTAAAAGATCATTTTCAAAATGCACACTACAGATTCTGTTATTCAAATACAAAAATGATGGATCCTTCTCCATAATTTCTTCATCTCCGCATGCCAATTTCCACTGAAATAGACGTTCCTCTTCTTTTGGATTAGGAAATCTGAAAAATCTTACAGTTTTCGCATCCTTACGCCTAGAATAAAAACTGTTGGGACAATTTTTAACTGAACACCTGGAACCCATGATGAGCATTTGGTAAAATCTTAGCCTAAGAAAAAATGTACTATCAGTCAGATCAAAACTAAAATGCAAAATCATGCAAAACAGGATCATGCATAAAAACACATGCAAACAAAAAGCTAGTAATTATAAAACCCAACGAATAAATTTGTCAGAATATGTAACATGCACTCTCAACAAAATGAAAATATTTTTTCAAATATAAAACAGTGGTATTTCCAAAGAGAATAAACTTTGGTATGTCGCTTTTGGTTCGGGTAGAACTCGCAATATCAGAGGAAATTCGAAAATAGCAAATCGGCACAAGCTGATATATTGATTTCTGATTTTTTGAGGTTATGGTTGTGAAAAGGTAAACAGTAGTAGTAGTAGAAACTCAAGGTCAACGAGACACAAACGTCAAACAATCTTTGTGATCTATCTTGTTCGTAGAACATATTATCTTTGACCCTACCTACACCAAACAAATCGAGTTCGAGGTTATGTTACAATTATCTTCTTCTTTCGGGAAAGTTGTCAGAGGAGATGTTTTAGTCATTACCCAGCCTCACGGATAATAGAGTATACGGTCGTTCAATGCCACGTCATTGACTTGTACATGTCACTGGGTAACCAATCAGAAAACATGATTGTCAGCCGGTGTCATTTTTAAACGTCAGCCCTGCTCAAATCATGTTTTCTGATTGGTTACCCAGTGACATGTACAAGTCAATGACGTGGCATTGAACGACCGTATACTCTATTATCCGTGACCCAGCCTTTACTTGATACGAAAAAAGACCTACTCTCTGGTTGTCCATTTTCGACAATAGAGGACTTCTGCTAAGAAATCAGTGTTGCCAATTCCGAATAAATCCCTAAAAAATTACTAAAAAAATACTGACGCTTTTTTTCATAATTTCGAATTATTCAAAGGTGCTTCACGCTTCGAAATACCCTGTACAATAAACGAAATGGTGCATAATAGTTCGAATTGAAAGATATTGCATAAAAACAGATTTATAGGGACATTAATTTTTTTGGGGACTTTTCTGTCAGCTTTGGCGCCAAATTCAAATCTTAAGGGTACTCTGTGATATCAAAATCTGCATCGATTTGTCAACAAGATATCGATATTTTCATTTTTATCCAATATTTTTTTTTGTATGTTCAGTACAGTGATGGTTTATCGGTGTTATTATAAAAATTGTGAAAGTGACTGAAGGACCATTAAAAATAAAAGAGTAAAGTTTTACAATTATCCTAAACCTAAAAGAGATTTAGCTAAGTGTCTGAGATGGATAGCACTTTGTGGGAATGAAAATTTTATACCATCTAAAATAAATAGAAATATTCATGTGTGTAGTTTACATTCCATTAGAGGAAAATACCGTGATGAAGGGCCAATACCATTTATCAGTTCAAGAGGTGAAAATTCAATGGACAATATTAATCATGGGGCAGAACAGAATACCGAAAACACTATTTCCAGTTCAGCTATTGAAAATGTGAATAATGACAATGATGGAGCCATTGTAACAGATATCCAGAACCCCAAAAATATTTCATCAAACATTAATGTTGTAAGAGACTCGAACTTGGCCATTGAAACAACCACCATTCAAGATGGAAAATCTCACGTAGAGTCGCATACCCAGACATTGGAGCTTGTGTTGTGACGAAACAAAATATATTTTCATATGAAAACTTGAAAAAGAATCAAAAACATTTTGAATACTTTAAGTCTATAAGAAACAACACAAATGGCATAGGTATAGGTGATAGGTTATGGTTGATGGTGTTTGAAATCCCCCTGGGGAAAAAATGAAATTCCCTAGCAATTTGTTTTTGCAATATCTGAAAAATTAGACTATTATGCAGTTTGATATCAAATGAATAGTAATTATTGAGGTGTTTTTTATCCGAACATGATGACTGAAAGCAATAAAAAGCGTCAGTATGTTTTTTAGTGATTTTTTAGGGATTTATTCGGAATTGGCTACCCTGATTCCTTAAAAGAAGTCCTCTATTCGCCTACGTTCGTATTATTCCAATGTCTAGTCATTACGGGTTATAAGCCAAAGCACGGGTTATAAGCCAAGGCATGGCGTAAACGCAACGTACGTTACGCAGAGGGCTTACGTAGAGCCAAAGACAGGCTTAAAGCAAATGTTTCTGATAAGTTGATTGAGTAGAGAGTAGAGAGCGCTGTTTGCTTTGTTTTGTTTTCATTGGGAAACGTTAAATTGTCTCAAGCTTTTAAATTGATTTTTTAATAAATATTGCCAAAAAGAATGGACATTTTTAATGTGTGAGGTCATTATTTATATTCCGATTTTGTACGAAATTTCATAACTTTCTTATAATTTGGGGTTACGCTTTCACCTACACTACGCGTTGTAAAGATACACCGCTCGTAAAGCGTATAGTACGTTTGGGATTTATTGCACATGCGTACTTCATCAAAACTTACGATATGTCCAGTTACGTGTTGTGGCTTACAACCACAGAAATATAGTTATATTTCTGTGCTTACAACCCCTATTCAGGTACTGCCAAGAAGGTATAGTCATTACCTATATGTTCTTGATAGTACTGTGCAGCTGTGACAATAATGGCGAATGTTATGTTTGTAAATGGTCTTGAGACAATTATAACTCTATACACGTTATTTTCATTGTGATTCTCGTATTTAAACTTCACATCATTGATTGATTGAACAATTTTACCTGGGATACTCAATCGTAATTATATAAAGTTGTATTGGTCATAAGGAACAAACAGAATTAAATAGATTTTGGCATTTACAGGAATGACACGAACACGTTCAGATACATTCGTTAAGACTCGAATCATTGTCCGCAACATATAATGGCAGAGCACTTCAATTTCTTGTTCATAGATTAATTACTTTTCCTTTAAAGAAAGATAAGTACGACAATGAAAATAGAGTGAGTTTTAACCCAAAAATAGTTGAGAAGATAATCAGAAAATGTAAATTTAGGAAAACACTTCGTCAATCTTCGACTTTTCAAAAAGATGAGAGTAATAAAAAGCTTATAGTAATTTCATATGAACCTCAATACGCTACTTCAACAGATATTCGATGAAGTAAATATGAAAGTTACATATAAAACTTCTGAATTACAAAAGCTTTTTGGAAATCCAAAAGATATATTAGAATAAAAACAGAAGTCGAGAATTTACGAAATCATTTGTCAAGATTACAACAAATACATCGCTCAAAGTCGACGAGCTATTGAAACCCGTTTCAAGGAACATTTTGCACACATGAAATGCGATAGGGTAAAAAAATCCAGTGTTGCTCAACACGCCCTAAACCATGACCACAAAATTGGTGGAAGTATACACATACATAACACAATGCTACTCGATGCATGCGAGAGTCTATATAGAAATAGCAAAATGTAAAAACAGCATGAATGGTAACAAGGGACCTATCCCTTACTGCCCACTTTTGAATTTTTTGTTGAGAAATTATTCAGAATAAACAGTAATAACAGACAAAGTTCATATGAAACCAAAAATACATTGCAGGTAGTGGATCAAAGAACTTTAGGTAAATAAACAGCTAAACCCAGTCTTTAGATTCAGTATCAATTTTTTTCTCCTGAAGATTCTAACCTTGTTAGCGAAACGAGCGTCAGTTTGGTGTCGGGGTTTTTCTATCTCTAGAAAAAGTTTCAGTTTCATTGATGGCTATCATATCCATCTTCAAATCTTCAGATATAACTACTCACAGAAATATAATCCTGGGTTATTTTTCTGTGTAACTACTCAACTCACTACAGTTCATTGGATGAATAAAGAGAATATGTACACGTCAAAACGTGCACTGAGTCCATTATTCCAACATTTCCAAAGAGAAGAGAAGAAGAAAATTTTACATTGAGATTTGGATTCTTTTTTTCATCATAATTTTGTATTTGGCCTCTGATTCTGATTTGGCTCACTCCTGAGCTCTCAGCTCCCTTATCTGAGAATTGTGAATATTGTGATGTGATTTGGGGAATTTACGGTACCCCTACTTCTGTTATTATTACTCATGCTAAAATATTTTTAGCAGAATTGTTTTTCATATATACAATGAAACATCATTGCCTCTGAAGAATAAAACAGGAGTTTTATTGGACTTGCACATCAATATGGCTTCAGAAACTCACAGAAAGGAAAACCCAAAGAATTCAGGCTTGAGAAAGTGTTTTACAGCTCTTGTTGATAGAAAACAAGTTAATTTGGATTTGGAAGTCCTAGAATTGATGCTTAAACATGAGTTATTTGTAAACACTGATGATATTGATGAAAACTTGTCAAAAATAATGCCTTTTATGCTGGTATTATATATAAGAAACTGGCCTGGATGGCAAAGAAGCAAAGAATTTTATAGTGGCAAGTTGAGTCTCAAAGAGTGGTATGAAAAATTCAGGCAGTATATTGTTGTGCGTTTGAATTATTTAATCAAGAATGGATATACTCAAGCACTGGAAATGATGAAACAAGATAAGAATGAAGAATATAAACGAATGCATCCTGACTCATCCCCTCAGACTCACAGTACCCAGACAGATTATTTAATTCCAAAAGATTCAGCTCCATTCTCAGTAGCAATACAGTGTCCTCCTAGAATTCTTAATTCTTTGGTTTTCACTGACGTTGGAGGTAAGAGTTCTAACATTCTATGTTTGTTGTCTGTTTCAACTCATGTACTATTGTATTATGAAGACCAATAACTTAGTCAAATTGCAACAGGAAATTATCCTTGTCTGATGTCAAGCTATATTCAATGTAATTTATCATCAGAAAAGCTGCATTAAGTGTTCCATTATATCTTTTATCTCCACACCAGAAAATTTGAAAATGTATTTGAACAAACTCATGTATTTTTATGTGTAGAAAACAAATCCTCAAGTATGATCAGAGAGTTATGACCATTTAAAGTTTGGAGAAAAAGCATATTATGCCTTTTTCCCCCAAAAGTCTGATAGAATACAAATTTTCATTCATCAAATGCTCTCTATGTTTCATTTCACCTTCCCCAACAGTTTTTCGGAATTGAAACCCCTTTTCACTATATAACCAAATAAATTTTGATGAAATCCAGAAATCCCACCTGGAATCCTTCAAAAAATCCTGAAATCCACTAGAAATCCTGATTTGATGTACAAATTTTACAGAAGTGAAACACCCCTCGTATATAACTCAAATTGAGTGTTTGGCAAAACTAATATTTTGTAGTTGAAATTCAGAAAATTGTGTTTAAGCTGGAATGAGGTGTAGAGGACACTTCATAAATGAAACATATTATAAGAACTTGAAGCATTTTCCTTTTCATTTTCACGGAGAGAAAACCCAAAAAATGGATTCCAAAACATGAGTCTTCTAATCCTAATGTGATGGAAAAAAATGCAGAATATGCCCCATTACGATCTCAGAAGGTCCATAACTTCTGAAATGCGGAAGAGCCACATTTTGTTTTCATAGATAGATAGATAGATAGATAGTTTATTTGATCATGTTATGTGTAAATTACATTTATGACAAGTCAGAGAAACAGATGGGTACTAGGTACAAAGTTGTGTATAAAATAAAAACAAAACAGTAAAATTTGTGACGGTACAGCACATCTAAAGCATGAAAATCCCAAAATCATTCTGTATATGTACAGTTCATGTAATCTTGTAAATTATAAAAACAGTTTTTAATAAGATATTTTTTCACCCTCCTCTTGAATACATTCATACTCAACAACACTAGATCAGAAGGTAAATTGTTGTAGAGTTTGATATCCAGTGAATTGTGCACTGACATTTCTAGCTTGACCCGGGGTTGGACAAGTTTTTGTGCATTTCTGGTAGTGTAATTGTGGTAATCTGAATGGGAAGAATATATACTTTTGTTCTTGTGAATCTGAAGCAGTGTGTGGTAGATGAAAATACAAGGTAATGGCATGATTTTGAATTTTACAAAAAGTGGTTGGCAATGTTCATTAAGTGGGACACCTGCTATAATCCTGAGAGCTTTTTTTTGCATACGGAATGCTCTGAGTGCATAGGAAGACCTACCCCAAAGGAGTACACCATATGTTAAGTGAGTGTGGAATAGTGAATGATAAGAGGTTATTAGTGTTTGGGTGCTCAGAACCTTCTTCAGTCTACGAAGTAGATAAAGTTGGCTGGCTAGTTTTTTACACAACAATTCAATGTGATTTTCCCATTTGAGTGAATCATCCACAGTTATGCCAAGCAGTTTAACATGATTGTTATTTGTTAAGCGGTTATTTGATGATATGATGATATTTTGGGTTTTATACCTATTTAGCTTCAACTTGTTTCGTGAGAACCATTTTTCTGCCTTTTCTTCAAGTTCTTGGTTTGCTTTTAATATAACTTCAATGTCGGAACTTTCATTTAGCATCGTCGTATCGTCTGCAAAACATATTATTGTTTTGGGAAGCATATAATCAAAAAGGTCATTTATATATATGACAAATAATGTAGGTCCCAGAACAGACCCCTGAGGGATGCCATGAGACATAATTTTTGTATCTGACAGAGTACCATCCAAATAAACCGCCTGTTTCCTCGAGGAGAGATAAGATATAAAGAAATTTAAAGATGTTCCTCGGATTCCATAGTACTCTTGCTCAGATCCCACATTGTTAAAGAGGTGTGTTCGCCACGTTCCACGTTGTTTATTGCATTTTGTATTATTTCCATAATTGCATCAATTGTAGATCTGTTTTCCATGAAGCCGTATTGATGTTTGTGGAGCATACCATATTTATTCATAAAGTGCATCAGACGTTCTTTTACTATGATCTCTATTATTTTTCCCAAGATGGGTATAATAGAAATAGGTCTGTAATTGTCAGGTGAATTTGGATCTCCTTTTTTGAAGATAGGAATAACTTTGCTAAATTTAAATACATCCGGAAAAACCCCCTCAAGAAAACAGCGGTTGATAAGGATAGTTAACGGTTTGATGAGATAATTTAAAGTTTCTTTGATGATAATGCTATTTAGATAATATATGTCATAGGAGTTGGAGATCTTGAGTTTTGTAATGGAGCGTACTACATCTTCATGGGTCACAGGTGACATAAAAAAAGAGTCTCGAGGTGTAGGAAAGTTAGAGTAGCATTCTACCATTTTGATATCACAGGATGGCAAGGATTTGATTACATCTTCAGCTATATTGGAGAAAAATACGTTAAATTCATCAGAGCTGATACTATTTGGGGTGACATTTGAGTTACAATTTCTATGCATGATATTTTTAAGTAGGACCAAACATTTTTTCAAACGACTTGGGTGTAGGTAAATGACTACTACCAATGATTTTGATATCTCAACATTTTTTCAGACGACATCCACTTGAAATATCATGATGAACTACCATGGCCTAAGTTGACTCTAACAGACCTTCTCAACTGGCCACATGTCGGAGTTGAATTCATGTCTCCAGAATTATCATTTAGCCGATTCAACCGCAGCGAATATATCAGATACTTGAATTTGACAAGTAGCCCGATTACAGCTGAAAAGACAGATTTCATCGAGCAAGTCGAAATATTGGATCCGTCTTGTGCGAGGAGCTGCTACACTCTTAAGCTGTTGAAAAGTTATGCCACCCAGTATTTTGACGTCATAAAGACTATGGAGGATGTGGGTATATTTTTTAATCATTCTGTGGTTTCATATGTCAAAACATTGCAAATGTAAAATGAGAGTGTTTGATGTTCAGTTACATTATTTTTTGGGAGACTAATTTCTCTATTGTTGATTGCAGACATTTTCGAGAGTGTGCCTGCCAGATATGAAGTGATACTAAGGGCGGCTACTTTAAGACCTGATTAACAGTCCGTTAATATAATCGGTGCTCAGGCTGTGCTTTCACTCTAGCAAATGACAGGATGTTGTGTCCATTCTCAGCACTGATTATTTTAAGGGACACTTAATCAGGTCGTAAAGTACCCATCCTAAGAGATGTCTAAAAATACTGGTGTTGGGATAAATTGATGGAAGTAACTGTTACTTATCTGATAGAAGATCATAATGAAAGTTTCAATAAAATCAAAATATAATAATAATAACGATTTATTTCCCAAGAAACATATACATGCTTATTGTAGGGAAAATTAAACTGATGCCATACAATAAAAGTAAAATAGAATACAAAAAATGAGTAATTGGCAATGAAAAGAAAAAAAAATATGATATCAAATGTTTTTTTAAATTATTTTTGAAACGAAATTTTCCATATTCCTTCAATGAATTCGGTAGATCATTGTTTAGTTTTATTTCGTTGTGGTAAACAGATTGCTGTCCTATATTTGTCTTAATTTTCTGAAAACTGTTGAGTGATTGTGTTGATCACTATTCATTTTGAACATCAAATTTTTGAATTTATTTTTGACCAGGTGAATAAATGTGCAAATTTTAAACGTGTACAATGAAGGAATGTCTAAATGTTTTCTTTGTTTGCATAAATTAGCTGTAGGTTATTTTCTATCAAGTTTGTATATACACTTTATAATTTTATTCTGTAATGCTTTCAATGGTTTCATTACGGTTTTTGGAGCTGCCCCCCAAATCGAAATCAAGTATTGAATTTTGGAATATACTAAAGAGTAATAAATTGTTTTCAGACATAATAAATGTAACATATTTCGAATTTTAAAAATTATTCCAATAATTGGAGAAATTTGTTTTCTTATTTGTTCCAAACTAAATGTTCATCAATAAACATTCCTAAAAATTTCACTACAGAATACATAATATTTTCATTATGGAATCTAATAGGATCTTTCGAATAGATGGAGGTGGATTTTCTTGAGATAAACATATACGAGGATTTTTCAATATTCAATGTTAGCTTATGATTCATCAGCCATGATGATATTTCATGGAGGTCATTGAGCATAAAAGTTTTGATTTCTAGAAAATTGTTCCCGGTGTATACTATTGTAGTATCATCAGCAAACATTTTGATTTTACCATTCAACTCCAAATTAGATGGAATTTATATATATGAGGAAAAGCAATGGACCTAGAACAGATCCCTGAGGAACACCGCATACAACTGTTCAAAGTGAACTATTTTTGTCTCCAATCCAAACAAACTGTTTTCTATTAAAAAGATACTTTCGAAACCAACTGTAAGTGGTTTCTCTTGTTCCTATTTGATGAAGTATATTCAGTAAAATTTTGTGATCTACAGTACCAAATGCTTTTCGAAGGTCTAGTGATAGTAGGCCACATTTTTTATTACAATCTATGTCAAGTTGAAGTTGGGTAATAACATCAATTACAGTGATTTATTGTCCAAGATACACTCTTATTGACAAAGCTTGTATAATGATAAAAAGTATTTCTATATATACTTACACAATGAATATGCAATAATATTTACAAAACTAATTTGACATATTGCAAAAATTAATTTATAGACACAGACAGAAATGTTGAAATATAGGTCTGACAATCTTTCATTTACCACATGAGTTGTGAAGTCGTCATTGAAAAATTCTTTAAAATTTTCACTGGTGTTGTGAATATTTCGGGTAAAATTGGCTACACATGCCTGCCTTGACAATAGACTTTATGCCGTCTTCTATTAAATTAGTTCAGATGGCGCTTGCAATGAAAAGTTACAGATTTAGAACCATAATTTCCTAGGAAATCCATAGTCGGCTGACCAGTCAGCTGGCTAGACTTTTTATTTTTGCATGATGACTGATCGTATTTGATGATACGATGATCAACAGCTAACTGAAGGCAAATTCGGCTGGAAGTGGAACCCATATTTTCATCTAACAATTAAATAAACATCAAATCGATGTTTGAATTTCTGACAGTGGCGTCATCTAGCGATGAAATTGAGAATATGACATGATCCGTCGAATTGTCGTCATGAAATCAAAACAATATCGCATCAGTTGCAACACCAGCGTTTCGAGACATCAAGTAATATTAATTTCGGGCAAATTTTCATTACTATTCATGAAGAATTTTTTTTACATGAATCATAAATGTTCATGTTTCACAGTGTAAATAACTATCATTAATATTCAAAATGGTCTGTACTACTAAAATTTCAGTTCGCTCCGAGTTTTTTTGAAGAATTTGGAAAACAAAATTAGATAAGATTGTGTTGCATTTTATGAAAAACTATCATTGTTTGACAATATTGTTGGTATTACTTTTTCCTCAGGTATCTCAGAAAGCTATAGAAAACTCTACACTAGTTGTCGGGGAGTTTTTCAAAGACATTGAAGAAATAGGAATGAACAATACCATAGCATCCAACACATCAGTTCTCTTCAATATCGGACGGTCATCTTTTCTTCGGAACAAAAAAATCGCCAAGTAAGATAACTTCCTATAATTGCAACACATCTCCTGTGTGAGAAAAGTTTTCTTCGGAATGATGGCGTATCATACCCTAGGACGACTTACATTACATTACGCAATTCAAAAGAATACATAACTGTAACTTACCTGGAATTTTAAGAGAAATGAGAACATTAAGTAAGTCTTCTTTCGATGTTGGCAGCGTGAATTCCGCAGGAAACTGTACTTTAAACGCAAAATATTGGTTGAAAATTTGATTCCAAAGGGATTTTTGTAGTTTGTTGGTTTGACTCACTTAAACCAAGTATAGAAAATCACTAGTTATCCTTGGAATGAACGATAACCTTTTTGCAATCTTTTTAGGAACATGGTCTTCATGTATTAATGAATAATAACAGGTCATAACTCGCAGAAAACTACATCTCTGGTTTTTCGGGCTTGAGGGCCGTGTGGTGGAATTTTGACTTCCGGAGCTTTCGGCTACATCTGCGGCAGCCATCTTCAGCGGCGTGGTCTTAGTTGAACTCCTCTATGTGAGTTTACTACGACTGGTTGCAAATCTGGAATTGACTCGTTATCATCTTTCGGTCCGACAGCGTTCTGTTGGTCGTCCGATTCCCTGGTTCTATCTGGCTTTGTCTTAGCTGTTCTTAGTACTGAATACCAAATCTTGTTCAACTTTAGTCCCTCTTCCTTTCTATTGAATTTATCCTTGTGCTTATGTATCTCAATCGCGTCCCGGTATAAGCGAGTGGAGTATTGCGTCGTCTTTGACAGAATTGAAGTTTTGTCGAATTGTATAATAATAATAATAATGGTTGTTCAGGAGGGCGTGCTCAGCTACAGCTGATTTGTCCGTTTGTCCCAACCGACAATTTCGACTGTGCTCACTGATTCGAGTCTTAAAATAGCGTATATATATACTTTTCCACATGAGCATGGAATTCTGTATACCCCAGCATTGGATAACGGATCTCTTGGATCTTTAGCTGACCTCAGTTGTTCCTCTATTTTCTTTGTTGGTTTGTATATTGTTTTTATATTGTGCTTTTTCAATATCTTTCCAATTCGATCCGTGGTACCTCTTAGATAGGGCAAAAAAGCGGTTCCTGAGGGTGGAGTCACAGTTTTCGTTTGCGGGTGTGGATTTGTAGTTGGCTTGGGTCGTATTGCTCTATCTATCTCTCTGTTTTGGTAACCATTAGCTTGCAAAGAGTGTCTAAGGTGGTTGAGCTCTTCATCCAGTGATTCAGGTTCGCAAATTCGCTTCGCTCTATCTACTAGAGTTTTAATGATTCCTTGTTTCTGTCGCGGATGGTGGTGTGAATCCTTATGAAGATATCTGTCTGTGTGAGTTGCTTTCCGATAAACTTTGTGACCTAGCTTCCCGTTCATTTGTCTATTAACCAATACATCCAGGAAAGCGAGGTGTCCGTTTTGTTCCTTTTCCATGGTGAATTGGATTTTTGGATTGACATTGTTCCGGTGACCAAGGAATTTCATTAATTCCCCCTCACCGTGATTCCAGATCACGAAAGTGTCATCCACATAACTTAACCAGCATTTGGGTCGTTTTGTGGCAGTTCCCAGTGCTGTTTCCTCGAATTTCTCCATGAAAAAATTGGCTATCACAGGACTAAGTGGGCTTCCCATTGCTACTCCATCTTTTTGTTCATAGAATGTACCGTTGAATTGGAAATATGTTGTTAGTGTGTGGCGTAACAGTGTCATCATCCGGAAATGTGTCCTCTAGGTACGTGAGAGCCTGCTCGAGAGGCACATTTGTGAACAATGACACTACGTCGAAACTGACTTGGAAATCTTCCGGGGATACTGAAATGGTTTTGAGTTTATCGATAAAATGTTTCGAATCTTTGACATATGAATCCGTCTGACCTATCATTGGTTGCACCAGTCCTGCTAGGTACTTCGCTAAGTTGTACGTTGGTGATCAGGTTTATGAATTTTTGGGCGTCCATATAGTCTGAGTGTGACAGCTTCAGATTTGCATAATGACTTCTGTGTTTCTTGTGGGATAGATGATTGCTTGATCAATCTGTTGGATGTTTGTAGGATTATTAGCGTAGGGTCTCCTCGAAGTGTTTTATACGTGTCAGGAAATACTATTTTGTTGAAATGAATTCGCGCCTCCCCTGGTCCAAGAAGTCCAAGACTGAGCCAAGACTACATATATTTTTTGAGACCAAGACCAAGATTGATCAGTCATTGACTTGGTCTCGCGAAGCCCTAGCTGCCTGTGACCCTAACCTTTCAAATTTTTACGCGGGAACGGCTGTTAATTATGAACTTTTTTTTGTGATCGTTGATTCCAGGAACTACTTTCTCACCGGACCCAAAGCCGAAGTGGGATACTGCGAAAAGTACATCCCGAAAATGGAAATCCAGATGCACTTTTTCAAAGGCATCCAGGACTTGAGCACGGAGGAGGTGACCTTCTCGTATCTCAACATCCTGAAACAGGCTCTCGCCATCAACCCCAAAGCGAAACACACGAGGTCCTCGGTGCCGACGGTGCGCTTCACGTGTCTCTTCTGCAAGCAGTTCTTCAACAGCCCCTCTGCTATACAGAAACACCTGGAAACCGAACACAGAATGGAACCGAACTTTTTGTGCACGAAGTGCAGGAAATCCCTGCCCGTCACCACTCTCACCAAGTGCAGGTGGAAACACCAGTGTAGGCTGATGGGTGCGAGTCAGGGCCCGAAAACGCCTGCCGCTAGCAAGTAGGGTATTTGGTATTTGATGACAGTGACGCTAATAATAACGAGTTTGTAATAAAAAATGACAGTAGTTTTTTTTACCTGCTCACCTTACTATACAGTCTGGTACAACGAGTATGCTAGGAATGGTATGTTTTAATATTTTTATCATTATTCATATATATATACCGTGTGTCACAGACTCATGGTACACCCCCGTTTTCTCCTTTGTTTTTCTAGCTATATTTTTGAAATTCGGAACATTGAATATGCTCACTGAACAGCATTTCTCGACATATCTGAAAGAAAAAAACATCTTTCAATTTTTCCGGAAATGACATCAACTTTTGATTCTTGAATGGGACACCCTGTATATTGTTACATGATCGGCTAGGGATGATCATGAGGAATCCAACGATACCAGGTTTGATGATGTTATCTCCAATGACTGCGGAGATATCGCCATTTATATTATCCATAAGCTCAACGAGTAGGAGAGAGAAACTTTTTCTGACGGGTCAATCCAATTCTTTCTCCCACTCATTGAGCTTATGGATAATATAAATAGCGATATCTCCGCAGTCATTGGAGATAACATCATCAAACCTGGTATCGTTGGATTCCTCATGATCATCCCTAGCCGATCATGTAACAATATACAGGGTGTCCCATTCAAGAATCAAAAGTTGATGTCATTTCCGGAAAAATTGAAAGTTGTTTTTTTCTTTCAGATATGTCGAGAAATGCTGTTCAGTGAGCATATTCAATGTTCCGAATTTCAAAAATATAGCTAGAAAAACAAAGGAGAAAACGGAGGTGTACCATGAGTCTGTGACACACGGTATATATATATATATATATATATATATATATAAAGTATTTTTATTGGAGGTGTACCATGAGTCTGTGACACACGGTATATATATATATATATATATATATATATATATATATATATAAAGTATTTTTATTTATTGATTGATTGATTGACAATTAGTCGCAAAATCAAAATTTGAATACTGTCCACAGTTAGTGCATGTTCGTTAAGAAGGTAATAATAATAATAAAGTTTATTCAAAATTCATAAAAAAGAGCATATACATCAATTTGTAAAAAGCTGAATAAACAGTTCAATTATACCCGCGAAGTTAAAAACTTGTTGCGAGAGATACGAATTACATTTGTGTATAATATATTTGATAAATTTGTAGAATTCAACAAAATAATATTGAAAAATCAACAAATTTTTTTAACTGAAGTGAGAGATTTCATGAAATAAATTTCGACGTGATTCTTGAATCAATTTTTTAATCTGTAGTTTGAAAGATACTAATGACTAGATCATTTCTATATGATTTGGGATCAAATCATGTAGAATGGCAATAAATATTTGGAATTTTTCTGAGATATTGTTGTTTTAACTCTATTTTTCAATGTGATATTATTTTTATTCCTTGTATTATAAATATGATTATTGAAATTTATATTCAATTTGTGTTCATGGATATAAATCATGATGTTATATCCGAATAATTGTCTTATGTTCATATTCTGTGTTTTTATGTACAGATTTTCACTTAGATACAAATAAGACTTATTATATATTATTTTCAAAAACCGTTTCTGAAGAACTTCAAGATTTCTCATGTGGGATTTCATGACCCCTCCCCAAGCCAGAATCCCATAATTCAAGAATGTTAAGGGTTTTTACGCTTATAAATGTTTTGAGATACTTGAATTTTGATAATAAATTTCGTAATTTCTTCAAAAGGAACGCTATGTGTTTGTCCCATTTCAGATGTGTATCAATTATAACTCCTAAGTACTTGATACTATCAGTTTTTTCAATGCTAGTATTATCATGAAGTATTAGTGGTCCTAAGTCCAGTAGGGAAATATTATAAAATGAGCACCTTTTTTTTGAATTTTTTTTCTTGTGGAACTTACGTAATTCGGTCTCCTCTACAAAATATTCTAATAAAATTTTCGGCGGTCTCTTATAGTTTCGGACATTGAACACACAGAATTCGTCCTTCTTCTGATAAAACACCACACACTCTCTTATTTACACGTTCTCGACATTTTCAAGCAGGAAAAAGGATTATTTTTTTAAAAATTGCGCCTCTTTTCAAATCATAACCTATTTAATTTGATTACTTTTCCTGCTTGAAAATGTTGAGACCGCGTAAATAAGAGAGTGTGTGGTGTTTTATCAGAAGGACGAATTCTGTGTGTTCAACCGACAGAAATTTGATATGAAAAATTGTGAAGTTTTACAACAAAATGGACCTTCATCTCCGAAACTATAAGAGGCCGACGAAATTTTCATTTGGATTTTTTCTAGAGGAGACCGAATTACGTAAGTTCCACAAAAAAAGGTGCTCATAGCGACCGAAGTATTACCGATAAGAATAATAAGGTGGATTTAGGCAACAGTAATTTCACTTTCACTTTTTTGTAACACTTTGGTCGCTATGATCACCTTTTTTTTAAAAAGGTGGAAGGTGGAACTTACGTGACTCGGTCTCCTCTACAGAAAATCCTCATAACATTTTCAGCGGTCTCGTATATTTTCGGAGATAGGTCCATTTTGCTGCAAAACTTCACAATTTTTCACATCAACTGTCTGTTGTTTGAGCACACAAAATTTGTCCTTTTTATCAAAACATCACACAAGTCCTTATTCACTTGTTTGTAGCATTTTTAAGCAGACAAAACCATTGTTTCAAAAAATTTAACCTTCTTCAAAAGTCAACATAACTATGTTCAGTTTTCAAAAATAACACGAGAACAATGATGGCGCTAATGCTGGCAACATCGCAAATAAATCGATATTCAGCTTTGACATCCCAAAAAAAGACGTTTTTTTTAAAACAATGGTTTTGTTGTCTTGAAAATTTTTAAAACGAGTAAATAAGGACTTGTGATGTTTTGATAAAAAAAATGATAAATTTTGTGTGTTCAAACAATAGAAAGTTGATGTGAAAATAATAATAGTTTAACAATAAAATGGACTTGTATCTCCGAAAATATACGAGACCCCCGAAAATATTACAATGTTTTTTGTAGAGAAGACCGAATTTGATTTCCACAAAAATTTCTTGATCAGTTTAAGATGGCTTTTACCAATTTTGTGGTCATTGTCTGGAGCGCATTGGGCGACACTGGATACTGTTCCGTATTTCATGTGTGCAAAATTCTCTTCGAAACGGGTTTTAATAGCTCGTCGAGTCTGGCCAATGTTGTTGTTACAATCTTGACAACTGATTTTGTAAACTTCCGATTTTTCTGTGTTATCTGATTCATCTTATTCATCTTTTGGGTTACCAAGAAGCTGTTGTAGTTTGTAAGAAGTTTTATATGCAACTTTCATATTCACTTTATCAAATATCTGCTGAAGTCCTCTAGTGTATTGAGGTTCATATGGGACTGCTATACACTTTTCATTTTTCTCATCTCTGTGAAAAGTGAAAGATTTACGAAGTGTTTCTCTAAATTTACACTTTCTAATCAACTATCTCTGGGTTTAAAACCGTTCACTTCAGCTACGTACCTAATCACTCTCCTTTCATTGTCATACTTATCAGTTTTCAAAGGAAAAGTTATTAACCTATGGACAAGGAATTGGAGTGCCGCCATTTTATGTTGTGGACAATGATTCGAATCATTTGGAATAAAGACACGACGTAATAATGGCAGATTTTCTTCAACTTCCGTTTTTTTTAGGAAATCACATCACCGTTGGATTTTCAAATGAATCACCCTGTATATTTTAACATATACAATGATACCCCATAGTTGATATTTGAATGCAGGATTGGAACACATGATGCTGTCAGGTGGCCTCCAAGATCACCTTTAGATTTCGTCTAGGTCCTCGCGGGTTGTCGGGCAAGTTGATATGATACAAAAAACAACTTTCGGCGTTTTTTTACTGTTATTGTTAGTTTGTTACTGAATACATCTTCAGATATCATATATTGGTCGCCCAGAAGGTAGAGCTGTGATGAACCTTTTAAAACAGTACTAAGAACTATACAATATAACTGCATCACAAAAATGAGCACAGGTCAGCTGGAGATAATTGAGGACAAGGATTCAGTTGAGTTTATGAGTTAAACAGGTGACATATTTCAGAATCGTGCTATTCTGTTTATTTCTGTTCCAAGTAGTTCTTTGACATTTTGTGTCAACAAAGATCTCAGATCTAAGCACTGTTGCCAACATGTGAATTGGAAACAAACCCCCCTTAAAAATTGGAACCCAACATTTGAAAAATTAATTTGAATAGTTTCGCAGTGAATTCAAAAAATTCATGAAGGAAACAACTTTATTTTGTTAAAACTTGCATTTGCCATAATAACCGAAATTGTGGACAATAAATTCCCCATTGATGAGGCAGTTTATTGAATCCCGTTCCTCTGAAACAGATATCACCTCAAAAAGATCTTGATTGGTAACAGTATTGCAAAAAACAAGTAGCAGAGGCAAGAATACAAACGTAAAAAAGAAATATATGTATATATACTCGAAACGATTACATGAAAAATAGAAATAAAACAATCCCCCTTTGAAACAATTACGTCGATCACTTTTTTTTGCCTGCGCTGCTCGACTTTTTGCAGTTGTGGTGCCACCTGTTGTCCGTAAGGTTCGAAATATTGAATTGCAGCTTGCACTTGAAACACAGCACCGGTTGCTCCATGATGTGAGTGGTCTTTAGGTGGATCCAGACGTCAGCCATCTTGCTGTAGGTCATATCACAGAACGTACACGTGTAGGTGATGCTTGGAAGCAGAGTGCTGGGACTGATGCTGAGCAAATCTTCGAACGGTTGGGCGCTGTCAGTGTCTCTGATTCCCGTGAAGCTCACCAAAGACAGCAGGAGCTTAGGCGTTATACACTCTGCGAAACATATGGCTTGGTCACTGAAAAAAAATACGGTATCTTTACATATTGTAGACTGACATCACCGATGAATGTTTTATTCTATTTCATTTATTTTCATTCATTTTTTTCTTTTCTATTTCTTGTTATCATTTATGCTAGTCTGCACTAATGAAATGCATTTCTCGAATGTAATTATATTGGCAAGGCCTAATGATAGCTGAATGATTGATATTTGAGTTTGCAGATGGTTTTTGCTTGATTAATACACGCGTTTTTTGAAACCAATTAGAATCATGCTTATTAAAATAATCAGCCAATTATGCTTCATCTCGATATTCCCAATAAACGAAAAATAGGTGCTTTCCCAAATAAGTGATGAATATGCATTTCACCAGAGAGTGCTATGAATGTTATTTTTTTTTAATGCAGCTGCACACGAAAGAGAAGCCCGGTAATGTTCAAAAAAACACGGCGCGAATCAAGAAAAGAATTAATACACTTAATTTTTTGAAGATGATTGGCCTCAGGAAAAAACCTCCTTCAGTAAGGATTTCCAAAATTCGGGTGTTCTACTGAAAAAAGGTCCCTGAGCGAGAGGGGTTCGACAGGAAGCAATTTACAACCAAATGTGAATAAAATAAGTGTGTAATAAGAAACTCACTAACCTGAAACCATCAACATATCAACCAAAAAAGTTCTAATTCAAACAAGAATATGTGAAGAAAGTATCAAAAAAGTGAATCTATCAAAGCATAAGTCAGGTACCTATTAAATAATCACTAAACAAAATAACTTATTTTTTTTGTTAAGAACATTCCAACAAGATTAAAAATTATTGGGAATTATATATTTCTAATACCAGTGCATTCACAAACTTAATGCTAGGCTGGTATTTTGATATGACTTGCAGATACAATGCTTTTCAGGATGTCCCTTAAGGAACAAAAATCTAGAAAAATGGCTTAAATGTGTTCATTGACCTCTAATTTAACTAGCACCAATCTTATTTGAGCTATCACAAATAATCAAAAATAGAAACAGTGAGAGTAAATTCTCTTCAATACAAAGAAGTAAACTGACTTACCTAGTTTTAATACTTTTATTCCTTGCGTAAATTGAATTGCCGATGTTGAACAAGACAGATGTATTTGTTGCTATACTATTCATATTTATGTCAACTATATCTAAAACGAAATCTTCTAGAATACCCTCTATTTCCCTTATGCAACTCTCTGACCAATCCTGAAACAACACAGAATTCATAAGTCTCAAAACTATGAAAGATTTTTCAAAAATTGAACACTTACCAGCATAGCCTGGTGGTTTCGCAACACTTTCAAATAAGTGTTACAGTACTGTTTGATTGCATTAAGTGTGTAGGCTTGCCTAGTGATTTTTTCATCTAGTATATCTACCTCTTCGATAAAAGAATCTGACTTTTTGAAAACTAGTTTCTCCGTGCTGAATGTGAGGCACCTTTTGAAGTCGTGTTTGTTGCTCCTCTTGAAATGCAGATACTGAGACTTGAATTCAATGTCAATGAAAGGCCAGTTGATCAATTGATTGATGGTCAGCTGTTGATTCCAAGAGGTATTTACTCGATATTCCTTCACCAAAATGTCATCTGGAAAGACGTGTAATGAGAAGTAATATTTACAGATTGATTCACAAACCTTGTAAACTCTCGCAGAAAACTAAGGAGTTCAATACTTTTGCTGGGCCAGTAATTTCAACTGAAAATGGAGCTGCCGGCTTTTCTCCACCTAAATTAGTCTGGGTACTGTTATCTATTTTAAAGAGGCAATCTTCCACAGGAAGAGACGTCTTCAACATTGCTACAGCCTTATCAAAATCATTTTTGATCATATAGTTCACTTTGTATATTAAATATTCTTTGAATTTTTCATACCAGTTTTCAAAGGATATTTGTTTATTAACATAATTAATGCTCTTTTGCCAACCTGGCCAAGCTTTTATGAACTGAATCAGCATATAGGGCAAAATGATTTTCACTTTGGGCTTAAGCAAATTGTAATTGACTTGTAAATTTTGCTTCAATATCCTATTGAGAGTATTCAAGTCCAGTTCAAGTTGTTTTCCATCAACTATGTGTCTGAAACAGTCCTCCAAGGTGAACTTCTCAGTATTGATATTTCTCTTTACATTGGCCATTTAAGGTAATTGCACAGGAAACCTTTTGATTGAAAGTTTGTTCAAACTATATCCCATGAAATTTTTCAGTGATTGTTATGAGAAACTTCAAAAACAAATCATTTTCATAATATTTTTGGTTACCTGAATGGTTGTCAAAATTCTTCTTCTCTTTATTTTTATCGTGCTAGGATTAGGTTTATTTAGCCAGTTCTTCTTGAAATGGGGGCAAAAGCCTCGTCTGATTTGACCACATTTGACCATTTTTGTACCAGTGCTTAATACAAAGTTTGTTTTTGTTTCCGGTATAATATTTCGAAAATATTCAAATCAGTTGTAGGGGAAAAGATTTACGCGAAACATTTCAATATATTCTCTGTTTGATACGTCTCAATCAGCATTGCTACATCACATAGAGGAAGCATCTTGTTCTACCCACATTTCGTTACATCCACAGTCTCTGAGCATACCGGAATAATTAAAATTTCGCAAAATTCATCTTTCTTGTCGATATGCCCACAAAGAATTCTTTAGGATGGGTTAGCTTAGTTATGTTGGGTTAATAAAAAATTGCAGAATATTCAGTGAATTTTGCAACAGGCATCATTCGGGTTTGTTTGGAGACTGAGGGTGAGAATATCGCACAATGACATCGCGGGGAACTCACAAATGTCGTACTCAACTCGATAGCATAGGGATGTCCCATTATTGCGATGTCACATGGATACAATATCAGGAGAACAACACTTCATGCAGTGCAATATCACAAAGTGATGTTGCAGGTACATCAGGGGTGGCTTTTATCCAAATGGAAATTGTGAAACTGAAAATCCATTCATTGGAAGGTTTTTGAAAGTGAGAGTCAAAAGGATCTAGAAATCAATATAAATCAAATGATGAAATAGTTTTGAGATTCCTTTGACACTCATTTCCTTATAAATTCCCATTGGTATACAGCTATATCTACAATTTTCACAACGATATGGCAGACAAAATCTTTCAAATAGGCTACAGGCTACACATTATACATCCCGTGTTTTATGGAGTACCGTCGACAGCCTGATGACGCTGTTATCAATGTGACATTGCAACGATTTCCTGGGGATGTAACTATTATTTTTCCCATTTCGAGAGGGCTGCAGGCGTGGCAAATTCCCTTTTTGATGTACCAAAACGTTTTGAGTAACAGTCTTTCATCAGGATTAGGTATATATGCCTTTGCAAATCTAAATGAGCGAGTGACATTGAATTTTTTTCTGTTTCAATCTTATTTTTCGGTAGTGTACATCACATGCTTGTTTTGTTTGTTCAATATAAACGTCAAGATTCGGTTGACACTAGACTTTATATATTCTTATATACCACATTGTGATTTTGATATGTAGTTTGCTTGAGTTGAGCTTGTTTGAGGAAGAATTTTTATTTGCTTTCACTTTTTAACGTCTGCGTCATTTTATCGGTATATAAACCCGTTTCAGATTCAGACACGGGTTTTGTTCGTTGATTGTAGTTTATCTGTACGATAGTGTTTTTTCCGAATTTCGGTATGACAAGTGTGAATCATTTGTAGATTAGACGCTTTTTCTTAACCTCAATAGATTCATTACGATATCATATTTTATATCATCGTAAATACATAATTAACTTTAACATGTATGTTATAGACATGTTATTTTTTTGCCGCAATATGGAATGAAATATGGTTCATACCAGCCGGAATCCAAAGATCAGACGGTTATGATTGTCCTTATCTTCAAATTATATATACCACCAAATTCAAAGAATAAGTAGAAGCTCTTGTTAGCGAAGCACACGTGAGAGGTTTTGTAAACAAGAAACTGTAGATGTAATTTATGATCTTTATGTTGCGTGACGTATCTTTCAATATTTTCTAATATTAGTATGTACATTTTATGTTGAACTCATAGTGGGGTGTAAGTGTTGGATTAGAGATAACTTTCACTTTTCTATAATAGAGGAAGGTGTTGTACCTTGGGTCAATATATTCATATTGTTAGCGTAACACGTGCGGAGGTTCTGTAAACCTTGTAAACAAGAAAATATAGAGTTGATTTATGATATCTATGCCGTGACGTATCTTTCAATATTTATTGTTAATATTATGGTACATTTTATGTTACACTCACAGTGAGATGTAAATGTTGGATTAGAGATAACTTCTTGTCTATGGCAGAGAAAGGTGTTGTACCTTGGGTCAATATTTATATTTCTAAATGTAACTTTTTGTTGAATAAGTCAGAAAATGAATCTTCAGTGAACTAATAAAGTAACCAAACGAACATCACAGTTTTCATTCCATAGAAAGTATTTTTTTTGAAAACAGGTGCAAAATGATCCAAGATACAATAATGTAGTCGTGAACCTTAGCCCACTCGTGTTAATATTGAATATAAATGAAAAGAGGAAACATAACTCAAAAAACATATTTGAACCAAACACTACATAGTTGATAATAATAGATTATCAATTCACATTATAATTACCATATACCAATATATCCAGCAAAAGGTGGTGGTGAAGTCGTGAGAATGCTTACAAATATCGTCCCCTGAAAAATCATCAGTTTCTGAAATACTATTCTACAGTTTTCTTTCTATATAGGCACTTCAACTAGAGCATATACTTACTCAAATAATCAATATTTTCCATTACATAATTTAATCGTGTTTTGTAAAATGCTAATGCTCCCTCGAATGTTTCGTCATCACTGTAACTAGATAAAACAATTTTTCCTCATCTTCTCTTTGGAATGAGATCACTTTTTTGGCTCCACCCCACTTGCTGCCCCAGGTAACCAGTTTTAGTTGCAGGAAGTTATCATTGTGGAAAGCGGTATAATTATTGTCGATTACTTAATGTCCGTAACATGGAATTATTATTGCTACCATATTATTGCCGGTAATTACCTAATACATCGCAAGGTAGCTATGTGAAAGTTACTCTATCGAATAGCAACAGTGCGAATTGAACAAATGTTCAAATTGAATCCATTTATTGAAGTTATATTCATGGATTATTTGGTAATTACCTCCGAGAGAATAAAATAAGTAGTCTATATTTGTCTTGCAATGATTACAAACTAATGTTATTCGCATGAAATGAGTATATGGCAAGCAAATTGAACTTATTTTTACATCTTTGCTACATAGTAAATCATAATCAACTACATTGTGTCACCCACATATGAAAGAACTAAGTTCAGATATAATCCAATCAAATAAACTGTTCAAGAGCCCAAAATGACGAGTTTCGCCTACCCGAAAAGAAACTGTGGATACAGACAGACACAGGTGTCCCTATTATCCCCTAAAGTTTGCGCCAGATTCTGTCCGTGCATTTAGCAACAATAAGCGGTTGAATGCCGGAAATCATTATTTTTTTTGTTTTTTGCTCATATAATGAAAACTTTTGGTCGGATCGAAAAAAGTTTAATTGAAAGTTGTAGGTAATTGAAAAATCTATCGATTAGCGTTGGCCCGATGCTACACAGCTACTTAGTAGGCGAAAATTTTACGAAAAAAGTTTATTTGATTGGACTAATAGGCAACGCAGCATAGGTACTTGTATAACCCAAAATTACAAGCCACTTTCCAGTAGCGGTTGTTGACATCAACCTTACAACAAAATTGAGAGGATTAGAGAAAACTGTGCAGAGTAAAAATACAGAATCCTGTATTATCGATGAGTTGAAGAACAGGAAACCAACGACTTTCGAATTATTTATGGGAACATACCTTGCAGTCTATATACAATGCTTGCACTGATAATGAGGGGTCAATAAACCCGGAACCGGTTTACTGTCCCAGTTCGTCATCTGGTTAACGGAAGGAACGATTTCACAACAATGATGTGAAGTCGCTGCAACTTATCGCTCCAAAAGATTCATGCAACTCTAAAAACTTAAGTTTTTAGAGTTGCATGGATCTTTTGGTGCATGAACACATGCAATTTTCGAAACATTGTCGAAACAGGCAGTTAACTATGTTAATTATTTGTGGCCATCCATATTGAAATTGTTTATAAATACCTTGAAACCAAGTGAGAACCATAATTTAATGTTTGAATTTGTAACACACAAAACATTTCCGCCCTCAAGGGTGTTTTCTGTTGTATATGAACATCGCCACCTAGTAGCCAGATGCTTAAATACGATATGTATTGTTACATCCTTAGACAATGGTAAGATTGTTCGTCCGAACGTCAACCCTTATAAGTCGAAACTTGTGCGAGCAATGGATTAACGAGGCCTTACCTTTTTACGTGTGATTACCCAGCACGATGGCCTGGCGGTGCTTAGAACCCCTGTCTTCCGCTTGAAAGGCGCACGTGCTAACCCCTACACTACCGGTCAATAGATTTTGTAGAAGTTTTCCGTAAATGGTCTAGACGATTTCAGTAAATTTGACTTCATATAGTAGATTCGAGCAAAAAAAATGGTCACGCTTCACACCATATTTAAACAGAACCTAAACAACTGGCCCTGAGTAGGTACGCTAGTATTTTTTGAACACTGTTGCCGTGATTTTCAAATGACTTGAACGAGAAGCGTGAATAGCGTCTTCCAAGACATGAAAAACGCTAAATCGAAAAATTTGACAATTGAAACTGAAGTTCTCTTCGATTGTCTCAGGTCTTCATCAACATATTTACTGGTATCTCATTCTATCCATTGGTGTTAGTCCATATGGCTCAACACAAGTTACTAATTCCCATATCACCTGCTCTCTCTCTATATATCTCTATGACTTTTGTTTGTAATCAACATAGCAACAATGATCTTTGTTAGTTACGAGGATCATAATCGCATTATCTTATCAAGTTTATGACAGTCATAAGTTTCACATTGTTATCTGATAACCAAAACTGCATTTTGCATCAAGATACAGTCTCTAATAAATTCGAGATAAAAAAATATAGAAATTTTTTTCAAAACATTCTCCTGTAGACGCAATACAGGTTTCTTCGTCATCATCAGTTCAATTCGTGGACCTGTCATCCAAGCATTTTATAGAAGACAAATTGGTCTAAAGGATTTTTATCCACACCGCAGTAATGTTTGAAAAGCCTTTTTTGAACCAAAGACTACATTTCAAATAGTTATTCCCTCCCTATAGGTTGTTGATGTTTGTAATGCTAACCCCTTACAATGAATTACCCCAGAAGGACACCAAGACTAGAGTAGATGCAGTGATGAAGGTAATTGTCTTAGGGTATTTGTTCTTTACAAATTGCTTAACTACCGTATTCACTTCTCAACGGTGTCATAACTTTCCCTTTATTTATATAGTGCTGACTGTTTGTTGCTAGTAATGTTGAATTTGTGAATCATTGCTTTCATACCGGAAACTACAATTATAATAATCAGAATCAGTCAACTGAATGCTTATATCTTGACGCATCCTGTTTAGAACGGAAATATTGACCAGATCAAAACCAATCGTTCGCATTTCATGAATAATTATCAGACGATAATAATATAATTTCATTGTTGTGTGGCTATATGAATAGATAGCCTTCTGCAATCTCAGGCAATCTAGTTCTCTGCCTTTAAAACCAGGAACAGCATAAAATCAGAAATTTATAGATATTTTTTGATAAAAGAATGTAATGAACAAATACTGCACATGTTAACATTATCATCCTTTGCACTGATTATATTTAGTTCAGTAACAAACCTTGTAGATTTTCAAAATTTATATTGCATTCATTACGGATAAAATGCTTTGCTTGTATTTATGGGTACATTTAGAGTTATACGAACCTATGGATGACGTTTTAGGACCGCATTTATTTGAATTATATGAGCTCATTTTGATATTGTAAAACAATGAAGGACTTATCTCACAAAAAAAAATCACTGACTGATATAATTCGAATATAATCTTTATTCCTTTGTCAGTATGATTTTGAAATGACGACAATCAAATATACTTTTACTTCAGAGATAACAAATTAATTATTATTGTATTTCACTAAACTTTCTACGGAATATTTTATCCCAAGAATTTTCACAACTACCTGGAAATGGGAGTGCCTATCAGTGGGAACAATTATTTACTTTTCATTTTTTCAATAACTATAACTTTGAAATTGTTTCAATTATGAGAGTGTATCCTCCAAATTCAACAACGCTTTCAATCCTCATACAAAGTGACCAAATGAAAAAGCCTGCATCAGGAACTCCATCAACAGGTTGGAAATACAAACCCGTAAATTTTCAAGTGACATTAAAAAACAACTGGAAACATTCACTGCTCGCTCACTCAGAACATCTAGCGGTAAATGGCCTCCACGGTGACCAGACTTGTGACCCCTTGATTTTTTTTCGCAGAAAAACTCAAAGAGTAGAATATACAATACTAAACTAACGTCTTCATTGAAACATTAATGAACTGATTTACCACAACGGAATAAAACTATACAATGGTCTACCGAATTCATTGAAGAAATATGGAAAATTTCATTTCAAAAATTATTTAAAAAAACATTCATAATTTTTTTTATTGCCATATAAAGATTTGTTTCAATCACTCATTCTTTTGTATTCTATTCTACTTTTATTGTATGGCATCAGTTTAATTTTCCCGAGGGGTTGACCACATGGGAATTCCGGTGTACAATTGATAGGAATTCCAGGGAATTCCGAGGGAATTCCGGTGTACAATTGATAGGAATTCCAGGGAATTCCGAGGGAATTCCGAGGGAATTCCGGGGAATTCCGAGGGAATTCCGGGGAATTCCGAGGGAATTCCGGGGAATTCCTGGGGAATTCCGAAAAATTTATAAAGAAACTAAAGGGATTATTAGTAGCTAACTTCAATTTTTTCGCGCAATAATAAAAAAGCATACAGTAAAATTTCAATATATAAAATCATAATTCAAAAACAAAACACCGTTGTGAAGTAATCCACTTCCACTGGACGAAGAAAGTTAGGAGCTTTGTTTTGGAAGAGTTTGTGGCGAATTTCCAATTTGAAATACATTTTGTTAGCGAAAAATAAGCCTGATGACAACAATCTGCACGATCTGATAGACATAATCTGAAATGTCCCTGGAGGGGTGTGTTGGGTAAGTTTTTGCAAATGAGTCAATAACTTCTTTCAGTGAAATAGTACCTCATTCTGATTCGAATATATAAATAAGGCATGTGAAACAACCCAAAAAACTTGTTTTATAGTTTGTGCGGCCTCGAGAGGGGTGTGGTTGGGGGGTAGTTTTTTCAAATAATCCGATAACTTCTTTCAGTGGAATAGAACCTCATTCTGATTCGAATATATATGAATTGGGCATGTGAAACAGCCCAAAAAAAATCTGTGTCGTAGTTTGTGTGTTTGTTTTTGGGGTCAACCCGAGGGTCAACCTCTGCGACTGCCATTATTTTCCTCAATATTTCAAAAATGACGTGTCTTGAAATTTCACTCTACAAGAAGAAGGGACACCCTTGATTGTGGAAGAGAGACTAGATCATAATTGGCAGACAAAACACAGGTTGTCATATTGTTGCCAGCGGTTACCGAAATTGAAATAAGACGGTTATAGCTCGCGTTATACGATCTGAGTTATATAGTCAATGACTGCAGTCTTTGTATGATTTCTGAAGTTTCTTTGCAGCTCCATCATGTTATTTGGACGGTTTTATATAATTTATCGGTTTTTTAAGAAAAAGATGATCGGATATATTGTGGTTCAGTGTCAACTGTTCTCATTTGAGTTTATACAGGGTGAACACACCGGTGAAAAATATTTTTTATTTTCCTAGTAGGTAATGTTGAAGGATTATCAATAATTTCTTATATTATGGAATATACGTTTTTAGGAAACAGTTTATTTTCGCTATATAAGCGATGACAAAAACGTATAAAAAGGATTTTCTCCACAGATTGGGTATCCCGTAATCATTTAGCGGTTGAAAATAATAGAACTTACTCAACAGACCATAAAATACCGTATTTTTTTCAATGACAAATTGTATTTATTCGATACTTATTTATTCTAACGGATTCAGAACTTGATTCTATAAGGAAAAATCTCAGGAAAAATGATGCTAATGAAACAAACCTGAGTGGAATCAGACGATACGTTCCCTTTATTTTACGATTGTGACTTGCATTATATAGATGATTTATTTTGTTTCCGATATAATAAATACCAGCCTCAATGAAAATGTAAAAAGTTTTGATATGTAAAATCCGATATTATTCAGATTGGGTCATAATCATGACATAGTCTACTTAAAAGTCTAAAGTTTATGTTCCACTCAGAAATTAAAAAAAAAACTTGTGCGAAATTTCCGAAATATATCTTTCATATTTCGTCGGGTACCTTCGGAATTCCCCCGGAATTCCCCGGAATTCCCAGTATTTCCGTCATTTAGTTTTAAAATTTTATCGATATTTCGGGGTATTCCGAGGAATTCCGGGGAATTCCGAGGGAATTCTGGGGAATTCCGGTTTACGGGAATTCCAGTGTACACATTTTTCCTCAGTGGTCAACCCCTCGAATTTTCCCTACAATAAGCATGTATATGTTTCTTGGGGAATAGATCGTTATTATTACCAATTATCTATTCTAGGATTCAAACATTCAGCGACTCGAAACAAACAGTTTGATGTATACATTTTTAGCTGAAATCACCCTTTATCCCAGACATTTCGAATTGAAATTTCAACAAAATCGACAGATCATTATGCTGTAAGGACGATTTTCACTTGTTCAACTTACAGGTGGGTATAAGTTGCCAGAGCAATAGGTCTAAATGTGAGCCTCATTTATTATTTGATTTGACATTATTTGGGTATATGAAATGTAATACTAGAAACACCACACGGTTCTATCATCAATTATCTGATATTTATTATCTAATAATACATAAGTGACATACCACAACCTCCACACACGAATCTAACTTATATACTATACGAAAAATAGACTTATCACAGCCTCAAAAATTCCCCGATCTATAAACATTTGGTCGAGAAGCATCAATATCAGGGAAGTTTTGGAAAAATCAACTTTTGTCCAAAAATAGTTCAGTATTACCGAATTTCGTGAAAGACTTCCATCAAATATAGAAAAAAGGAGCATAATACATACCTACAACTCTATAAAATGAACATGAAGTCGAAGAATATACAATTAAACGAGGCAAAGTATTAGTGAATAGTAAAATAAATATATTGAAATTAAATACAGTATTATTAAAGTGAAATATTTCAAGAAAGACAAATGAAGTCATACATAATGAAAAAATTGATATTTCTAATTGAATAGTACTCAACTGGAATGAACAAACATGAGAATATAGAATCGAAATTTCAAGCTGACTGTAATCACGAAATTTCTATTCTAACAATCGGAAAGTCATGAGCCCACTCATTTTTCATTTAATTAATTTCGAATTTATTTTCATCCTAATTTATCAAATATTCGATTCACTCTTTTATATTTCACTTCAATAATATTTTATTCAATCTCAACTCAATCTTTGCATTTCTACATATTCATTTCTCTATATATTCAGAAACTTTGTTGATGTTGTTTTGTTCAACTTTCTATATTTATTCCACAGATTTCCAACTGAATTTTATGGACAAACTGAATTCAAAAGGGGATCCAATACTATATATAGTTAATTTAAGAATTCAATGTGTAGTAGTAAAAATATAAGGCGTATAATAAATTTTATATATTATAATATCTAACAAAAATAATGATATATTATTATATTTCAAAGACAATTGTTTTTTTGGCGTCTTGTGTAAACAAACCTTGCAATACGGTTGTTTTCTTTTTTGTAGAATTTACGAAATTTTCGAACCAACACAAAACTTATTGATGAATTAAAAAAATTCCAGCCTACATTAAAATACTGTTTGAAAATCATTTTTTTTAAGGTGGATGAATTATTCCTCTTTTTTTGGGAGGAGGGATGGGGTTCTTCACCAACCACAAAAAATACAATACAACGTATTGAAACTTCAAAGTTTGTCCCACCTGCTCCTGAAACTGAGATTCGTATCCTTTCCCTGTATATCTATATGAACACATCATATCCCGGACATTGATTTCGAATGGAAAAAAAAATCCAATACAATTTATAAAAAAATATATGAATCTTCCGATTCTTTATTCTAAAAGAATATTTTGAAAGCCATCACTGATTCAACAGTTCACAAACTTTTCTATTATTCGGAGAAACAGGATTGTGCCCTACTTACTCATTTTGTTTAAAGTTTTGTTTTGCCACACGCTCTGGTGGGTATAAGGCATTCCAGACCACGTGATGTCTGGGGGGAAAACACCAGTTTTACCATGAAAATCTCACTCTTTTGGAAAAAAAAACCAAACTTCCTGGGGGGTCAGATTCCGCAATATCGATTCATTTGACAGATTTGACAACTATCTGGAATGCCTAATACTATTTTTTTCGATGAAGCATCTTGGTTCAATTCTATCACTTATAAAATTAATTTTACGAGCTGAAAATAAATATTTAGGATTTCAAAAATTGTATTTATACTTGGATGTATCACAATACTGTTGAGAAGAGTTGCCGTTCAATTTACTGAAATTTTAATTTATAATTCGAAAGTTTTGAAGAACTATTTTTTTATGCCCATTTTATAAGATATTATTTTCATACATATAGTTCAAAAATACATATCATTTATTTTTACATTAATGAAACATAAAATTCAATACCTGAAAGCAATTCAAAGAAATAACAACAGTCCATATGGGCAGTTATTTCAACAGTTCTAAATATAAAAACTTTCAACATAGATCCAGGAGTATAATGACTGGTTCATCGATCACACTTTTACTTTATCTTTTATTTTTTTGTCATTTTTGAACAAATACATCTGAAGTGGAATATTTTTTCAAAATTATAATTGTTAAAACATAAAAGGGGGGGTAGGTATCATTGGTAGTAGAACCTCAAACAATTTTGAAACGAATGAAAAAAATATTGAATATCTGTGAAGGCAGTTCACACGTAGACAAAAATTGAAATAATAATAATAATAATAATAATAATAATAATGATGTTTATTTCAAAAATTTCCAAAAATACAGCGAACAAATATACGGTGATGAAAATAAACATGAAAAATCACAGAAGCTTATAAGCTTGTGCGTGATATACTATTGGTAAAAAATCATAAAATGTCAATATGTATAATGTAGTATGAATAAAATGAACACAATACAATGAATTAAAATGTATGAACATAAGATTTTCAAGTGTCTGTTATTTAAAAGGATGAAAGAAATGAGAAAACATGATGTATATAGAGGCACTCTAAGAGTAAATGTCAGTTAAAATCACTTTTGGGTTACATCAGATCTCTAATATAAAAACAAATAGAAATAGGTACGATGTATTAAAATTACTTACTCACTACTATTTAAAAATATTACGGTAAAATCGTGGACTACCTTAGGAAACAATCCCAACAGAAACGACGAAAATATGTATTCCAAAATCACTTTGCACTTATCATATCATGAATACTTCTTCTTGGAATTTGGAGCACCCATTCCTTGAGAGTTTTTTTGTATGCTTTCAGTTCGTTCGGCTTGTTCGCCTGTTTTTGTTTGAGCTCATCGGGGAGAATGTCATATAATCTAGGGGCTAAGTAGACATAGTTTTTTTGTCCAATTGTTTTATTTGACCGTTTCTTTCGAGTTTTAAATTGTTTGTTTCTTGTTTCATAGTCATGGTGAGTAACATGATCTATTTTTATCTTTTTTTGAGCAATTTTTAGTAGAATATTGTAAGCAAAGAGTTGTCTAACATCTAATATTTCTGATTGCCTGAAAAGGTCATTGCTTGGAAATGACTTTTTTTTATTGAAGATTACTTTCAGAATCCATTTGTGTAACACATTCAGGTTTCGTAGATGAACATCACTGACCCCACCCCAACCCAAGATACCGTAGTTCAAATGTGATTGTACAAGCGAGTAGTAGAGAATTTTCAAAATTTTGGTAGTCATGAGTGAGTTCAGTTGTTTGAATTTGTATAAGAGGCCTCTTATTTTGGACATTATGTGCTTAACTTGAAGATCCCATCGAAGATGTCTGTCGATCATTATTCCTAAGTATTTTACAGATTTTGCTTCTGGTATGTTGGTGTCTTTGTCAATGATAAGTGGTCCTAAATTGGGTAGATTACTGGAGTAAGATGTAAATGGCAGATAATGCGTTTTAAGGCAATTTAAAGTGAGAACATTGAATTCAAACCATTCTTTAATTTTTTGGAAATCTGACTCAGATTTTTTCTTCAGCTCTGTCCAAGATTCGGCATCGTAAAATATCGCTGTATCATCCGCAAAACAAAGTATTTCTCCTGAGGAGTCCATTGATAGAAGACTGTTTATATAAACCGTAAACAGAAGTGGACCCAAAACTGTCCCTTGAGGAATTCCGTATTTGACAGTTCTTGATTCACTATGGGTATTGTTAATTTGCACAACTTGTGTTCGGTTCGACAAATAACTCTCTAGTAGATGAAGTACTTTACCACGAATACCGTAATGCTTGAGTTTGGTAATTAGTTTATCGTGACATACGGTATCAAACGCTTTGGCAAGGTCTACGAATATACACAAGGATGGTTTATTTTTATCTAAACTTTCGTATATTTTTGATATTAAGGTACCTATTGCGTCTTCTGTAGAAATGCCCTTCTTAAAACCATATTGATTATCGGAAAGAATCTTAAACTTTTTGAAAAAACTATCTAGTCGAACTTTTATGATTTTTTCTAGTATTTTGGCAATATCGGAGATCAAGGTTATAGGGCGGTAGTTTATTACCTCAGTTGTGTTTCCGCTCTTATGAAGTGGTTTTATAATGCCTTTTTTCAAAATTTGTGGAAAACATCCTTTGTCAAAACATCTATTTATTATTTGAGTTAGTGGCGAAGCAATTTGCACAGCTACTTTTTTTAGAGTTTCTGCACGAATACCATCGAATCCCGGAGATTTTTTTATTTTCAATTTATTTATGGTTGTTTCTACTTCTTGCTCCGTAGTTGGAAAAAGATACATCGTTTTTTCGCAGGTTGGATAATTTTCTTCGAAAGTTTTCGGAATGGTAATTTTTTCTGCATATTTCTCTCCAACTGTACTATAATGTAAGTTAAATTCATCAGAGATTTCTCTGTCGTCTGTTAAAATCAAGCCATTTTCCAGTTCAATTCTTTCAATCCTTGTATTTGATTTATTTTTTCCACAAATTTTATTTACTGTTTCCCAGAGCGATTTTGCTGAATTTTGACTTTGTGTTATTTTTGCTTTATAGAAATCATTTTTTGTCTTTTTTACCAATTGTCCCAGCTTATTTTTATATTTTTTGTATTCGGTTTCTAGAGTTTTATTATTTGGGTTTTTCAATAGCTCAATATACATTTCATTTTTTGTTTGTATCGATTTTACTAATCCGATTGTTATCCATTCCTTTCTCTTTTTTTCCCTACTGAGAATTCTTTTCGATGTTATGTTTCTCTCAATGTGTTTATTTAATGTGATAATGAAATTTTCCATTGCGTCGTTGCAATCAGAACTATATTCATATACCGATTCCCAGGATTCATTCTCCAAGTCAGAGTTTAGATTTTTATAATTAATGTAATGTTTGTATACTATAGTTTTTTCTTTTGTTTCATTGTTGAATTCTATGGGAAATATCACTATTGTTGGAAAATGATCCGTGATTTCTTGTCTATATATAATAGGTATTATGTCTTTTTCATTTTTGTGGAGTCTACTCCTTATGAAAAAGTGATCTATACATGACTTTTGGTTTTTCATTACTCTGGTGTAATCGTTTATGTAAGATGTTAAACCATGGGTATTCAGAATATTTTCATATTCTTGTGCAAAATCTGTTTGTGAACATAGGTCTATATTGATGTCCCCTACCAGAATATGCATATCTTGGTCTTCTAATCCCTGAAGGTAATTTAATAGTCCAACGTTAAAATCATGAGGGCTCGTGCTTGGTGACCGATATATAGCCGAAAGTAATAGTGTGCAATTATTTTCCTTGATTTCGACTTGTAAAGTATTTGATTCCCCAATTCTTATAGATTTGAAGGTGTAATTCAAATGTGATTTCAAATATATTGCTATTCCATCATTTCTGTTGAGATAATTATCATTTATTAATAAGTTATATCCTTCTATATTGAATAAATTCCGATCGAATATTTGAAATGTTTCCGTTAGTACTAAAATATCGAAGTTATATGTGAATTGTCCTAAAAATACTAACATTTCGTCAAAATTTTTATAAATCGAACGTATATTGACATGAAAAATTTTAAAATTATCATTATGGATGTCTGATACTTCGTTGAATTCATAAACATTATCTATCAAGATTGTTTCGATAGGGATATTTTCATAGTCCCTCAAATAAGGGTCCATATTCAATCTACTTTAAGAAATTTAATTTAAAAGATCAGTGATTGTTAAAATGAAAGCAGAATAATGAGCACCTGAGTTTTTGAAGTGTTTACTCACTTCCTGGTAAATCTTGTGTTGATTCTAGTAAGTTTTTTAGGCGTTTCTCCAGCAGAGGTCGCTGCAACTGTCTTTGGTTTGGGCCTCAGGTTCTCCTTTTTATTGTCCTCTTTGGGTTTTTCTTGCTGCTTGTTTTTGGAATGGTCGGCAGTAGCAATTTCCTCTCCCTCGCTCTCTACCTCTTTTGGTGAGGGGGTTGATGGTTCACTTGCTATCCGTCTTTGGGGAGGCGAAAAATAGTCGTTGTTACTGGTTTGCTTTGATTTTTCGATATCACTGGCTGTGTATTCTTCTCCTTGGACAATCAGGATATTTCCTTTTATGGTAGCTTTCTTGTTTTTGCTCCGAGCTTCTTTCAACCCTTCCACGAGAATCTTTCTATCCTTCAGTTCTGATTCGGTTAGATCCTCGGCTACAAAAATTCCAGTGTTTTTCAGCTTTTTTCCGTTTTTTAGAATTTCCTGTCGTTTTATATGCGTATTTAGGGAAACAAGTACTGGCCTATTGTGTCCTGACTTCTTACCTAGTCTAAAGATATCGTTGATATCGTTTGCCTGGAGATGAACTGTCAGCTTCTGGCTTGATATTTCCAGTAATGTTTCACACAATGAGCTCTGTGTTTCAGCTGTTTCCTCTCTTATTCCGTAAAATACCAAATTATTATATCTCAATCTTCTTCCTACTTTCTCCAATTCACTTTTCAGTTGCCTATTTTCTTCTTGGAGCGTCTGCACTTCTTCCTTTACTTCTGTCACTTCAGTTTGTAGGGCCTTGCATATGTATTGAGTTGACTGTTCAACCTTATCGATTTTTTCAGATAGATTAGTATTAATTTGTTGCATCAATAAATAGACGTCCTTTATGGTTATTTCCTTTTCACCCATTTCAATCATATAAATTGCCTAATATACTTTTCAATTGAGTGTCCCAGGAGAGCGTTCCAGTAGTCACTGCCAGAGTTTTTTTTTTTTGTGTCTCACTTTTTCCCCTATTCTGTTTTGAATCACTGACTGTTTTATACACTTTGTTTTTTGTTTTTTTTTTTTCTCACACAGGCATTTATTCCACTGTAAGTTTATTGATCAACTTTTTTTCATTGTCCGATCACACAATGCATGCAGCACATAGTCATCTTGAACGCAAATTTTTTTATCCACACATTCATATAAATTTCAGCTTTATTTTCACTTGTTTGGTTGCTGAAAAAGCAATTTATTTATCATTTCATATATCAGCATTTGCCCCTGAAAAAAGTGTTCGTCAGCCTGTAGTATTTGAATTCGTCTGGTTACGACGTACCAAACATCAATCTAGAACTTTTCGGAATTAGCTGTTGATAACCCGCAAGTCCAGCCGATTGTTACTGAGACTTACGGCGCGGCGGTTCGAAACAGCTGTCTGGTATCGGACTTGTAATCGAACACACCTGGTATATTGTTACATGTTCAGATTTCATATAGAATTTTCTAACCATTTCAGGAAATGTTGTTGCCAAGTTATATCAATTTATCTGAAAATACTAGTTTCCTAGGAAGATCAATTTACAGACAACCACCCAAAATTCAGTGGATCAAAATAGCGCTAGGTAAACTAAGTACTATTCAATAAATACCTACTAAGTATTTGCCATTTCTTGAAACTTCAGTGATCCCCTGACAGTTTTATAACAAATGGGATACCGATTTACCAGAAGAGATTAATTTCTTAGGAACATCAATTAAAAGACAACCACTAACATTTCGGTGTGGATCAAAATAACGCTTGGTAAAGTTAATAATATTCAATATAAATACCTATTATTTGCCATTTATTGAAACTTCATTGATTTCTGACGATTTTATAACGTATGGGATTTGCTTAATCATTATTCCTCAAAATATAATATACCTACTCAAGAAAATCGGTGTATCTTGGCAACGCCGCAACGTATATACCGGGAGTGATATCAACATTGGACGCAAAATCTGAACGAAACACCAAATACACAGGGTGGTCCGTTTAAAATGTTTCCAGATTTTGAATTGCTGTACTTTTTGCAAATATGCCTAAATAGCACTGTATGAAAGTATCAAGTATCGCCATGTATGAAAAGATCAAATAACTGAATCGAGTATTGCAATTTTTATCTGTTTTCTTTGAATCTTAATAAAGTTGATCCTGAACATAAATTAATAATTTTTTTATGTAATAGATGAGAAAAAAAACAATGAAATTTCAGTAATGCATTATACAAAGAGGTTTAGATAATGTAATTTTTGGGTAGGGATCTTAAAATTTATTACTTGCTTGAACCAATGACAAATTTGTCCACCTACATATTTCTTGGAGTATCGCGAGATTGGATATGAATTCAAAATTGGAATGTTTTTGATAAATTTATTTTCGAATGTTGCGGTTTTTTCGAATTCACACTTCGAACATTTAATTTTTTTTATATGTAAATATATTTCAAGTTGAAACTGCCTGTTATAATAATAATAGATTTCAAAAATAATTAAAAAAAAATGTACATTCATAAAATAATAAGTATACAGTAGTTTGATGAACCTTGAAAAAAGCTCACGAAGTGTAAAACTTGTGAGCCTATGAGAATTTCAACAAAAGAATATCATTGAGGAATACTATTATTTCGATAATTTTCAGAAAAATACAACTTTATATATATTCAGTAAATTGCGGATAATATGTCGATCATGTTCAAATAACCGATTTTTCATTTTAAATTCATACGAGTAAGGGGCCATTCATAAAATACGTCACAGTTAAATCAGCTTGTTTGACCCCCTCCCCCCCCATTGTCACGCTGGGTCACAGTTTTTGTGACGCCCCCTAGAAATATTTCGTTACAAAAAATAAGCCCCCCCCCCTGATGAGTATAATGAATTCTGAATGATAGTACCTTTGTATTATACAAAGATAGTACACAAATTCTATAGATTTGATTAAAAAATCTGACGAGTTTAGGAATTCGTTAGAAGATGTCGCACATGTAGATTTCTACCAAAATCTAATGAAGATTTATTTCATACCAAAATTTTTCAATTTTCGTCAGAAATCTACTAAAAAAAGTAGTGGTCACGCTGGCTAGCGCTCATGTCGAAAAATAATAAACGGCGAACGTCACGTTGCCGTATACCCCCCGTCCCCCCTTGTCACACTCAGCCAGACCCCTCCCCTCCCCTTGTATGCGAACGTATTTTATGAACGGCCCCTAAAGTGATTTTGTATTTTTTAATTCACCTGGTAGTATATCAAATAATTTTTTCATTACATATAATGTTTTGTACCAATATTTTCTTAATTTTTTCAACAGTTTTTTTGTTATTTCTTGTATCATATACATGATTGTTGAAATTGGTGAATCAATATTCTGCAAACAAATTATTGTACATCATATTTTTTATAAAGGAAATCAGATGAACACATTAATTTTGATTATATATTATTTTCGAAAATTGTCTTTGGATGACTTCGAGATTGTAGAGAAAATTTTATTTATAGTTGGTTAAAAATGGTTATATTATTTATTACCCTGAAAACCAATGAATTTCAATAGTTCTTATCACAATAAAAGAATATGGGCACTATTCTGTACAAAGATAAATCAAGATCCCAGGAAACAGAACCCTTTGTGTATTTTACAGTTTTTCCAACATTATCGAACTGTTTTTTTTCAGCATATCCCCAGGATTAGCGTAGTTACTTTGGATTTATCGAGTTTCTGGCAATACCCAATTAATTAAACATCATTACTTCTATCTACTTACCCGATATTTCAGTTCTGATATTGCCAAGAAAAGATTTGGAATCACTTTTTCCTGCATAAGTTGTGGTCTCGAGGTAAAATGAAATATTATAATTCTTTCAGTAATGATAAACGGATAAATCACAATGAAAATGCCAGAGAAACGACTATATCATATAATAATAAATCACATTTTCTTACACTTCTTGGAAATGACTCATGGCTTATAAGATCAACTCGACATATTACATGTATATATTTTCTAGTTTTTTAGAAATAATATGAAACAAATCAGTCTTCGATATTAGCGTTCAAGATTCAATTTATGAAAATATTGTATATTATTCATTTTCTTTCAATTCTAGAAATTTCAATTCATAGGTTTGAAAGTATGATAAAACATTTTAACATCAATATCTCTAAAATGTTACGGCTCCTCGGAAAGAAAATTGAAATTTATTTTTTGGCGCCTCTATACAGGGTGGTCGTAATTCAATTGCACACGACTGCTATGTCGGTAACGGTAGGATATAGAATGTTGATTGAATGGGACTAAAGTTGTATATTATATACTGGAATGGATTCATATCGCAAAATCCAGACTATCGCGAGCCGTTCTTGAAATGATCCATAAAAATTGAAATCGTTGATTTTTATTTCGATGCTTTGGTATCTTTATTGAACGAAATATGAAGCTACAGCATGTTCTCATTATATTTTCAATACGACGTTTCGTTTGCTTAGGGACACCCTCAGCAATTTTTTTTTTCGAATACGGACCTGTATTTTGCATTTATCAAATCATAGCACTTCAACCAGCTCCTGACGTTTTGGTACTAACAAATATCACTACTTGCAAAGAGGACATATCAAAATTTTGTCAATATACTGGCTACAGTTGAAGTCCTATGAAGCATTAGAATTTGTATTGAAAAATACAGGTCCGTATTTGAAAAATGGTTAAGGGTGTCCCTAGGCAAACTAAACGTCGTATTGAAAATATAATTAGTGCAACATGCCATGCATAGCAATCATGAAGTTCGATCAAATACCTCTTTACATTTTCATATCATGTATAATAAAGATACCAAAGCCTCAAAATTAAAATTAACGAATCAAATTTTTTAAGAATAATTAAAAAGTGACTCAAAATAGTCTATACTTCCCGACATGAATTCATTGTATTATACAGGGTGTTTATTAAATATGTGGCAAAAAATTAAAGGACTATTCCTTGGACTATTCTTAGGATATTTTGTCCTTCGATGATTTTCGATTGGGCGTTTTGTTTCGAAAATACGGGGCGAAAAGAAATTTCGACAAAAATGTTGGTAATGGCAAAATTATTAACGTAGTATCGCGTTATACACTGGACCTACCAAGTAATGAAAAATACTACTCCAGTGGAAGATGTGGAAGATTCGAGAAATCGGATAATTTCTAGGTGTAACGCAATCAAAGAAGATCCTGGTGTTTTTGAAAGAGTTTGAGAGTCGATGTAGATTCTTGTAGATTAACAAACATTACATGTAATTTTTTGTAATAAATTGTTGTGGAAATACCTTTTCGCACCGTATCTTTGAAACAAAGCGCCCTATCAAAAGTCATCAAAGGACAAAATATCCTCATAATAGTCCAAGGGACAGTCCCTTGAATTTTTGCCGCATGTTCAATAAACACCCATAAAATCCAACTTTCGTCCAATTTCACCAAACTTCTATCTCCTTCCGTTACCGACATAGCAATACTGTGGCACGGAAAATAGGCGTAGGGTCTGGTCTCGATACCTATAAACTGGCCAATCGAAATGTGCCTTTTTTTAACAAATATGGCAGTCAGACTACGCCTATAGGTCGTACCCGAAAAGAGCGCAGATCTAGTGATTTTGGCTTATTGCGAGCACATATAAGCGCTATTCAACGGATCACTATCCCTTCCCCCCTACACAATGGGGAAGTTTCTCATGCCAATGCACCCCCCAGAAATGTATCTTCTTATAGCCCGCTAATTGTCAAAATAGTGTTTTGTCTGTCAGCGAATAGTAAGTAAATAACAGGTAGTTTTCAGGCATATTGAAGCTTCTCAAGATGTCCAATCGGATGTATTCGGTTTAATCCGAATTGTTTTCCTCTCCTTCGGATCTCGCGACCTTCAGAAACACGTCTTCCAGCGACGCCTCGCTGATGTTGTAATCCTCGATGAGGTGCGGATTCCTCGACCGTATACGTTCCACCTCTTTGAAAATGGCGCTCCACCTCTGATCCGTGCCCTTTATGTAAAAATGCAACAACCCCGAGTGCTCGTCTTTGAGCTCGCCCCTCGAGTCTTTCGTGAAGTAATCCTTGATGTCTTCGACCGTGCGGAACGACATCGGATCATCGCTCGACGTTTCGGCCCCGTCGACATCGTCCTCACCCTTCCCGATGTCTTTGCGCAGCTTCAGCTTCAGCGTGAAGCCTCCGAAATTTTGCTTGAGCTCGCTCAGAGTACCGTGCTCGACGAACTTCCCGTCCTTCATGATCATCAAGTTGTTGCAGAGCGCCTCGCATTCCGCCATGCTGTGCGACGTTAGAATGAAGGAGAGGCCCTTCTGCTCCTGCACGCTCTTGATGAGCTTCCAGCATTTCCTACGCGACGAAGGGTCGACGCCGTTAGTCGGCTCATCGAGAAGCACGATCTTTCTGAAGCCTATGATGGACACCGCCAAGCTGAGCTTCCTCTTGTTGCCGCCGCTGTAGTGGCCGCAAGGTTGGTCTGCGTACTTGCCCAAATCGAAGTATTCCAAGAACATCTCGACTTCTTCTTCGTAGTTTTCGATGCCCCGCAGTTGCGCGATTACCGTCAGTATATCTCTGCCTGTCAGAGAGAAGTTCAGCGTGTCCGCCTGCGGACAGTAACCCAACTTTTCCAAGTACCCGTTCTCGTTGACGTTAATTTTTTTGGTGTCGCACATGAGATGTATGTCGCCTTCGTCGACTATCTCTTCTCGCGTCAGCATGCGGAAAGTGGTGGTTTTTCCGGCGCCGTTCACGCCTAAAATGCCGAGGCATTCCTTATCTTTGAGCGAGAAATTGATGTTTTTGACGATCTGCTTGCCAGAGTAGGTTTTCGAGAGACTGTTTGCCTTCAAGGTGTCAGTGTTACCTCCCGTTTCTTCCGTGGGAACGAGGTTTTGTCTACTTTCCCCCTTATTCTGTTGCCGGTAATTCCACGGCAGACATTGCCGGATAAAGGAAAGAGCTCTCTTGAACAAATGGCTATCGAGCAGAATATTTAAAAGAAGGAATATCACGCATCCACCGATCATAAGGCAAAAATTCTCCCTCAAGAGGATCACGTAATTTTTATACTCCAAGCATTTTTCAGAAGTATCGTCGCAGCAGGCATGATCATCCAGCCCGCACCTGACGCGTCTCTTGGGACCGGTTTGTAGATTGTAGACGTCCACCACCCTCCTAGAATAATCCAAAACGGAACCCGTCAAAGCTACTTGCGGCACGAACAATCCAAAGACGTACTTGACGTTCCGTCCCACGCCCATATAGTATTCGCTCTGCGATTCCAACAAAACGCCAATCACCAACGCCATTATGATGCCTAGGAATATCCCCGCGATGATGAGTAGCGCGAAAGCGCCGGAAGCGGATTGTTTGCGGGCGAAGAGGTACGAAAACGGAATGCCGCACGCGCCGTACGCAACCAGGATCGCCAACAGCACGCCGAATTCGTACGCGTGTCTGAAAGGTGGCGAAGCGATGCACACGATCAGAGCGAGAGGGAGTATCATCAGAAAGTAAACGAAGAGGTCAGCGACGAAGTTCGTCAGCCAGTAGACGAACGGTTTGACGCCGCACATGTACTGCAGCTGGATGAATCTGGTGGATATCTCGGTGTGGGGGAACATAATGAAGCTGCCGATGATGAACAGGCAGCCTATGGGGATCATGATCAGCCACAGCACTGCTACCGTCGTCTCGGAGTATTCCACTGGAGATTTGACGGCATTCACGGACTCCAAAGGCCAGTAGCTGGTGGAAATGGAGTACTCGTTGCCGAGTAGCGTCTTCGCGAGCGCATTGGTGACCAGGTTCAAAGAAATCGGCAGACTGTGAAGGGCGACCGCGTTGTACAAAGCCACAACCTCCAAGCCCGAGTTTTTCACGGAAAATTCAGCTGCTGCTATCATATGTTCCTTGTAGTAGGCGATGTTTTCCTGGCCCCTGTGGATGATTTCCTGGCCCCTGTGGATGATTGCCTGGCTGACGTCTGGCACGAACAAAGGATTACTCCCGTCCGCCTCGACCGTTTGTTTGTAGTACGTTCTCAACTTTTCCAATACTTCCTGTCCGTCGTTTGAAGGCTTTCCGCTGTAATAAACAGAAGTTTCTCTGTATGTTTTCAAGCGGAATGCCAGCAACGGTCCTTCGTCGCTGAAACTGTCATTCCCCTGACTGGTAAGGTAGACGGTCAGACAGAAGAACAACAGCGCTATCAGAAGCGGAATGAGATACATCCATTTCTTAGTTACCAGATACAGGTATCTCTTGTGCAGCAAAGCTTTTATCGTCATTTCGGTTCTGCGTTTGGTGACAGTGTCGCCTTTGGCATTAGATTTTTTGTCTAGTAGCGAGTTGCCTGCTTGGTCGCTCTCATCGCTGCACTTGTCTTTCTCATCCCTGCTCTGAACTCTCGCCTTCAAAAACACGTCTTCCAGAGTGGTGACCGTGACAGATATGTTTTCGATTCCTAGCTGTTCCTTCTTCGTTTCGAGCGCCTCTAGAAGACTCGATAGTTCAGTGTTGCTCTCGAAAGGCAACACGAACACCAAGTTCTGCCCGTCCTGAGACTTCAACTGGCTTCCAGAGATATACCTAGTGACCTCGTTTCTGATAAGTTTCACCTCTTCTTCGGTCATACCTCCCTTCACCACCAACGACAAGTGGTAGCCCGTGTCGTACTGTTTCTTCAGGTACATTGGCGTGCCGTAGCATTGTAGCGCCCCCTCGGCCATGATGGCTATCCAATCCCCCAGAGCGTCGGCTTCCTCCATGAAATGCGTGGTTATGAGGATGGTTTTTTCTCCGCGCCACGTCAGCAGCAAGTCCCACAACTGGCGCCGGGACTCCGGATCCATTCCTGATGATGGTTCGTCGAGGATCAAAACGTTTGAGCCGCCGACCAGGGACATTCCCAGACACAGCTTCCTTTTCATCCCCCCGGAAAGGGTGTGGGCTAGTTCGTTCCTTTTCTCGTAGAGGTTTAGGTTTTCTAGTAGTTTGGTTGTTTCGATTTCGGCTTCTCGGGACGATTTGCCTTTCAGTTTGGCGAAAAACAATAGGTGTTCTTTCACCGTTAAATCGGTGAAGAGGAGATTGTGCTGGGGACAGAGACCCAGGTGCTGCCTGACGTCATCCATGTTGCTTTTGATATTGCAGCCGTTGATTTTGATAGATCCAGACGTCATTTCAACCATACCCGTTATCATGGACATCGTGGTGGATTTTCCAGCACCGTTGTGGCCAAGTAAAACGGTTATTTGGTTCTTGTAGATGTCTAAATTTAAATTATTGACCGCCATTTTCGAACCGTATCTTTTATACAAATTTTGAATTTCAATCCCCTTATCAAGACCACGACCTTCCTCGATATTTTCCAAACGGACAGTTTCAAAATTCACCCCAACATTTCTGCTGCTTTTTGGGTTTCCGAAGCATTTCATCAAATTTTTTATAGGGAATAGCAATGACTTACGAACACCGTACTTGCCAGGGTTAATACCGTCCATATAAAAAGTGAACAATGAGAACAACAACATATCGAGCCATAACATCAGAAAAACATTGAGCATAGTTACATCATCTGCACCCCCACTACTCGACTGATAAAAGTTATTCCATTGAATACCTACCCCCCTTTCTTCATATACCGATATTGCAGAATACCCGAAGTGTAATGCCATGTTGGGCAGTAAATTCAATAAAATATTTACGAACCATGATAACTGGTTTGACTCTTGAAGACCTAAAGAATATTTTGGTATGCAATAAGATAAAATCCAAACCAAGATGCCAGTAACCATTGCTGTTGTTGGTTTGCTGAAGAATGAGCTGATGGCAAAGCAAAAAGTTATGGATGCCATGCAATAGAATAACAAGAAAAAGAATAATAACATAAAGTGACTGTGCTCAATGGGTGGATATTCACTCCCAAACATTGGTACTTTCATCGAAATTACTATAATAATTACCGAAAACACTATTGGAACAATCCCATAGATGAACCATCCCAGCCAGAGCATCCAGGACTCCATTCCTACCATTTTTAAGAGTTCTTTGATTCCAGAGTGTTTCTCTTCTACGACTCGCTTCAATACGGCAGGGCACAGGAATATGAAACTGAATAAGGTGATCAACGGCAAATACTCCAAAAATAAGCTGGTGATCGCAGTATCCACTACATATGGTGGATAAGGAAACTCCTGAACTGCTATGGAAACTTGGCCTATGTTTGAACTATTGAGAGTGTATTCAATGAATGACAGGTCCAAGGTTTTCTGAACATAAATCAAGCCTTTCTCCATGTAGGCATTTTCTTGTCCGGGTATGAAATGATCGAAAGATGATGAATACTTATGGTTTGTTGATATGTCACGATCATAATACGTTCCCTGTCCATGATATCTTATTGTGTATGCGAATGATTTAGGATCGTTTCCAGAAAAAACTATAGCAATGACAGTGTAATTATGATGGTTGTGGTAGTGTTGTAACATTTTCTCCTCATTGTAGAACCCGAACACTTTATCACTTGGCATCTGGAACTTGTCCGAAACTCTGCTCATCACACTGGCTGTGAACTTGTTTTCTGGAGTGTAAAATAAGTATGTGGATCCAACATCAATTCCGGTCGAAATATCTTGAACATAGTTGTGTGTAGGCTCCGTCACTTCAGTTTTACTCAATCCGGAAATTTTGCTCCTTCCATATGCAATCAGGAAAAACAAAACTATTGGCAGTAACGCCTCGAATATGGTGAGTAACCAATGCCTTTTTCGGATAATGCAGTTTTTCCAAACTACGACATGAAGTTTGTTGAAAACTCCCATTTTAACGATTTCTTTCTTGTACTTTCATCTCCATTAAATACTACTCCATATAAACAATGATGAATGAGAATGGTCAATGAAACGTCAAATGTCTATATGGCATAAAACAACACGTACAACGTACACCATATGAGGATTTGCGATTGTCCTAGACCTACTAGACCAATTAGGGTTCAAAATAAACACCCGGAAAACACTCCTAATCCTAAGTTGTCTATGCGACCTGCGACCTTAATTTGGCCACACAAACTGGTAGTAGAACTGATTCTGATCGTTGTATGATTGTCAATGAACTAGTTCAAGTTCCTTAGACTTTTCAATAATATATGGTTCGTAATCATATTTTGGATAATAAGCAAATATCTAGATTTGATAAGTAAATATGTACCGAGTTAAAGTGGGCTGACGTAAATAAGCATCATTATTATCATAATAGGAAATAGAAATGTATTAATTTATAATCTACAATCGTTTTTGTGGCGCCATCTAGTGACGATTGACGATATTTCAATGTACTGGAAATCACAACACAGTTTTTGTATGAAATGTTGACAGAGATACTAAAACTCTAGAATGGCGTGGAATTATAAATTTGTACCGGTAATGTATTTATCATTTATTGTATTCATTAGACTACATATTAGGATAACTACAACGTACAATTGGACGCAAATGTAAACGCTACCGAGATAGTTGATATTAATCATACCAATTACCAATCGCTATCTACTTCGATCGGAGTCCCACGGCATATAGGCCTTGTAACTAATTCTCTACGCCATACCTCAGGTGCAAGATGAATAGAATCCTTGGTGAGATCACTGAATTGATACCGTTTTGTCAAACACCCTAGACACAATTAATCAGATTGTGGAGGTTTACAGAAAAGTCGGCAGATGGTGCAAGAATCGAATTCCGTCATCTTTTGACGTTTGCATTAAGATATATTTAAAGAACTATCTGCCAGCCTCATTTATTTCTTTGGTCTTTATAAAAATATTTTTGCTTCTCCCGTTGATTTTTTTGTCTACACTCAACATTACCTCTTCGGCTTTATCTGTGAAGTTCCTAACTAGTCTAATACCATAATTATTATTATTTGATTTAGAACCAAGTTTTAGTTATTATAGCAGATTTCAAAGGTGTTCGATGAAAACATTTTATTGGCAACCTTATTCAACCAAACTAAATTGTAAATTATTGATTATATTTTGATATACCGGGTGATAACGAAACATTGTATGCCATCCTTTTTTTTGTAGATTGGAAATTTGATATTTGCAATAAGAGTATGGTTCATTGGGGCTGATATTTTCAGCAATGAAACAATTGCACATCACTTCCGGTTTGACCGGAAGCCGACCCTAGTCCAAAAATTTCAAATGGAACCATTTATTTTTCGAGATCATTCAATAGAACATGAAATCAAGTGCCCAGCATTTCTATTCAACATGTCTGTGTAGAGTAGGAGCACACAAATCAAATATGACGGCGCTATGACGACAATCAACTTGATGGAGTGAAAGACTAGAAGACCGCTTTAGAGATTGTTAATGAATTACATTATAGAAAATGATTGATTCAAGCCTCATTTTTCTTTATTCTCTTTTTTATAAATATACTTATGTGAGTGAATTATTCGAATATTCATTGATAATAGTAACAACCACATCGTCAGTGTCGAAATGCTAGCATATTCCGGGTTTCTTGGCCGTGGTATGCAGCATAAGAGAATTAAGATAGAGTGAGAAATCTGTCAGGTATATTCAAAAAACAATTCTATCATTGCAGATAGTAGTTTCTAGCCACCCTATTCTTCGACTTTCAAATCGAATGAATTGGGGGTATACGATGAAAAAAGACAAAACAACAAACCGTAAAAAACAATATAATGTTTATATTGCAGACAATAACTCATATCATTTCCAAAAATCATGATAATCCTTGAAGAAAAAAATATAATTTTTCGATTCCGTAAAAAAATAAAAAATTCTTCAATCCTCCCCAGAGTTCTCTTTTTCGTCATCTTCACTATAGATTTGACCCTCTTCATGTTCCTCCTCGTCATCATCGTCACCTGCCACCTCCAAATTCTCCAGCTCTGCTTTCTCCATTTGCCTCATGAGCTCAGCCTCATCTGTTGCTGTAACCACTTTCGGCTAGAATACAAAACAATCAATAAAATAAAAAAAGACATTGGGTAATCCAACTCAAAGCAAGTGATATTTGGTCTACCCCAAGATTCCATTTAGAGCAAACCATCTTAACCAAATAAACATACAGCTTATTCATTCCAACTGGGCAGGGTAATTAGTTCCATATCAGGTTGCGCACTAAACAGACAACTGACAGTAGATTCAAAATTGCTGCTTGTCCCGCACTATGCGATACGTCATCATTTCCATGCCAAGATTGAATGGACAAGGTGTACATGATTATAAAATGAAGCGAATCGGATATAAATTCATACATACCGCCATTTGGACATTGAATTCTCCACCTAGTTCTGTAATGGTTGCTTTCACTTTCTCTATGGCGTCATTGAGGACTTTCAAACCATCTTGCTTTTCGGGTGTAGAGGTTGTCATAACTGAAACAAAAAACAAAAGCTGAACTACTTGGAATTTGCGATGTTTTTGTACGAATTTCGTAGTAAAGAAGGAGCTTAAAACAACAAGGAACATTTTCCTTCTAAGGTCAAAATATTGGGAATCCAAGATAAACGATACGCCCTCTGGTTAAAAGTTTCAAACAAAGTTAAAGTGGTGCTTATTAGTTGAGGTCTTGGTCAAAGTGGGCTTGCGATATTATTTTGAAATTTTGGAATATTATTAAAATTATTCCTAATGTTTATCAAGACAATGGTCGTAATTCTGTAAGGCCATGTTGAAATTGAAAGCGCGTCAAAATTTTTAACATACCTACGTAAAATGTTATGGAGTAAAATTTCAACGTGCTTTAAAATTTAACATATATGGTATAGAATTACCACTAACGTGTCTTTGATATTTACACTTGCTTTTAATTTTTACATGGCCATACAAAATTACGAGTGTTATATGTTATGGAGTAAAATTTCAACTTGCTTTAAAACTTAACATGTGTGGTTTTTAGATTTACCACTAATTCATGCATTAAGGTCACATAAAAAGTGAAAAAACATTAACGACTATGAAAGTCGCTAACAAAATTTCACGGTTTGGGATTTTCAAACAACGTCAAAGCCCTAACCTTATATAGCAATAGCTGTCAAAGTGGTGCTTATTAGGCATTCCAGATCAGGTTATGTCTGGGGGGCAAATACCAGTTTTAACCAATCACAAACTTATAAAAAAGAAAACAAACGAAAGTTCCTGGGGGGCAGATGCCGCCGATTGGTTCATTTCGGTATATTTGACAATTTTGACAAGTATCTGGAATGCCTAATAAGTTGACATAGACCGCGGGCATATCTGACAGACGACAGTAAAGTTGTAAATCCAGCCTGCTGGACAAATCCAATCAATCAAAACTGTGCTTTAATGTCCAAGAATACATTTCTTATCGACAAAGCATTGAGGTAGATAAAATTATAAGATTATTGTGTATGTCCACAGCGTCCTTATACAATTTTACATAAAAATACATTAATACGTCAAGAAAACAAGTACAAGAAGTGAAATAAAATTATTTTGAAATCGAGTTTGCACAATATATACCAAAAGATCTAAAAATATATACACATATATACACACACACATCAATAATATATAAAATTAGTGTCAAATATGGGAATTTTAAAATTAGAGTTTCAGGCCGCATTACATTACATCAGCTCATATGGATCTCTGAAATCATCATCATAATATTCCTGCAGGTTATAGTATGCTTTAGATAAAAGAAGAACTTTTACTAATCTTCTGAAGCATATCAAATTGTTCACAGCTCTAAAATGAGACGGCAGATGATTGTACACTTTCTTGCTTTCATAAATGACAGAGTTTTTTGTAAGAGTCATTTTAGGAATTGGCAAACAAAGTTTATTGTTGTTACGAGCACAATTACGAGTATCTATATAGTGACTAGTAGTATTTTGTGGTGAAAATTTCTTATTGTGCATTAGGCAAACAGTTTCTAAAATGAACAGGCTAGTGACAGTTAATATTTTTTGGTTGACAAACAATGGTCTACAATGGTCTCTAGCTGCAGCCTTGCATAAGTATCGCACAGCTCTTTTTTGTAGAATAAAAACCGAATTCAGTAAGTACTGATTGCAAAAACCCCAGAATGCTATCCCATATCTGAGATGAGACTCTACAAGAGAAAAGTATACATTTCTTGCAATGCCTTGATTAAGTTCGTTTGATACCACTCTCACAGCGTAGCAACCTGATGCCAACTTTTTCTTTAGTGATGCAAGATGGTCTTCGAATTTCAGTTTTTCATCAATATATATTCCAAGAAATTTGGTACAGGGCTTATTTACTACTAGATGTTCGTCTAGGGTTAGATCGTCAAATTTGAATTTAAATGTTATTATGTTGGTTTTATTTATATTGAGGCAAAGTGAATTCGAATGGCACCAAAGTTTTACGTCGTTTATTTCCTGGACTATTTTCGTTTTTAGTTCCCCTTCATTTTTTCCATGCCATAAAAGGGTGGTGTCGTCAGCAAACAAGGTAAAATCAGCTGAGATAGGTAAGTTTGTCATATCATTTATGTACAATAAAAAAAGGACAGGTCCAAGAACCGATCCCTGAGGTACCCCAGATTTAATATCAGATAATTCTGATCGATCATTCAAAATTTTCACAGATTGTTTCCTGCCGAGTAGATATGATTCAAACCATTTGAGTGCAACCCCTCTGAATCCATAATGGTGTAGCTTGGCCAGCAGTGTCCCGTGGTCAACGCAATCGAACGCTTTCGTAAAATCACAAAACACTGCCGCAACCACCTCCCCCTCATTTAAACTTAAATAGACATTTTGAAGAAGAGAAAAAATTGCATCTGACGTGCTCTTTGTATTTTGGAAACCAAATTGACACTGCGATAAAATATTGTGATTCTGTATGAATTTTATCATTCGTTTTCTTACAATTTTCTCTATTATTTTCGCTAATGTAGTGAGGAGTGAGATGGGACGATAATTAGAGGGGTCGTTAACTTCGCCCCCTTTATAAAGTGGAATTATGATAGCCTCTTTTAAGAGCGCGGGAAATGTTCCAGATTCGAAGGACTGATTTATAGACGGATCTACAAATGCTTATTGTGCATTTGTGTCATTTCAAAATATTTTTTTTCGATAATAACTCAATTTTGAGCGATTGTGATGTTTCAATCCATCGATTCCCTTCTATTTTCGACAATATCCTCTTGCTGTTAAGAGACGTGAATTATGGATACAAGCAACTAGAAGAGCAGATTTAAGTAGTGATAAGTTGAAATGGGCAACGGTATATTCATGCATTTTGTATCTCAGAATTGCAATTATAATCTCATTGAGTTATATACCATTGTTGTTTAGAGAAATACGATTTATTTGTCCAGCAGGCTGATGCATGTGACGTCACATGCCCGCGGTCCAACTTTTCCAGTAACGGAGATACGGCTTGTTCAGAAAATTCTGGGACACCCTGTATACCGACAGTAGAAAACTACACCCAGAAAATTTAAGGGACATGCGTCAAACGTCAAAGTAATAAGCTGTCTTAAGGCATTTTTTTGCGAGAAACTGTTTCAAAACTATTTGAAACAGTTTTGAAACACTCCATTTTCTTGAACCAGTAGTGACGTCACACATGATTCTGCTTCAAAACGTTTCGAAAGCATCTCCTGGACCGTTTCAATACGGTTACGAGGGGACTGTCAGAAAATTATGTGTACATATAACCGCACTTTCGTCTGTTAATAGATTATTGGTTGTAAAGTAAATCATCGAAATATTCGAAATCAAAAATGGAAGAAGATAATATGGTTCAAGTGTTTTTAGGAGACTTTTTGCTCACGGTGGACAGACACAAATAAATTGAACGGTAAGCTCGAATGATTCGGCTCAGAAAAGTTCCCTTTTCAGTTTTTCTAACAATGAAAACAAATCCTTTATTGTATTCTGAATGTTGTTCAACTATTTTAGATGATGTATATGCGCAGCAGTACCTTCAGCGAATAATAGACATCGAAAACAGTAAACTAAATGCATTTTCTGGAGAGCCTGAAGCCACTACATCTTTGTCTTCACAAAAAAATGGAGAAACTTCAAAATCATGTTCCAAATATTTTGTTATCCAATTTTCATCAAATATTAGTCTATAATGTTTTTGACTTTGGAATAGCACTAGTAAAAGTAGTAAGTGATCACTTATATGTTTTTTATTTTTATGAAATAAGGGCATAAAGTATTCATAAGAATTATGTTCTTTAATAAGGCTTAGGATAATGTTCTCTTTCTCCATTTGGAAATAAAAAAGAACACAACACACACAAATAGATAGATTTTGTTGACAATAAAAATATTCAATCAAAAAATTTTTGATTTGAATTTTCTGAGGTTAAATTAGAACTGTGACACGTGACGTTTTAAAACGTTGCATTTTTTCGGCTCCTAAAATGATGACGTAGATGAACAAATTGTTTTAAAACGGTCTTCAAAACTGTTTCGTCGCAAAAAAATGCCTTTAAGCTCAATACTCACTCAGGCGAAATTCGCGTTTTTTTGACATAATGTGTCAAATCCAGATTGTTACCGCACATTCGCGTATTTCATCCATACTCACAAATGCGAAACTTTCCTATGCGAAAGTGAGGATAAATCGCAAAAAAGTTGAAATGATTTTAACTATTTTGCGAATTTCTGTTATCTGTCATTTATAGTGTCATTTTCTGATGGTTTGTGTACGGATATATATAATAATATCTTTGTAAATAATTGTTGTAATGACGAGCATCCATAATTATTTTCTTTTCATAGAAATTGCACAAACACCAACAAATCCAACAACTAATAATAAAAATTGTAGGTTATATTATTTCCCTTCAATTATGACAAACGATACTTGTAAAAATCGCAGAAAAGTTAAAATTTCCCGCCGCGAATATTTTTAAATATGGATTTGACACATTATGTCAAAAAAACGCGAATTTCGCCTGAGTGAGTATTAAGCTTTACTAGTAGTATAAGCCGTATTCGGGTTCGCAATAAATACTGTTCTAGGACAGTCAAAAATAGTCACCCACTCAATTAATGTAGATATATTCGCGACAAAACCTTCACGCCTCAACAGTCCAACTATTTCGAACCGTTCCTGAACTGTTTTTGTTGTGAACCCGAATACAACCATAGTATCGAACTTGGTTGAGTCTTACAGCATCTAGGAGTGTAATTGAAATCGACCCCTTATAATTTCTTGAATTTCAGTCCAAACAGATTCAATGTAAAAGCATAAAAATTATAATTGCAGTGTGAAATGCTATGTTCATGACGAAGTTGGTGGACAATGAAAACATATTCCAGATTTTCTGAGACTTCTGACAAGGCATCAGGTGTACAAACAGATGATTCAAAAGTGATCAACATAATTACTATCGAGCCCATTCTCAGAAAATTTGGCAATGATGAAAATCAAAACAAACATACGACAACAGAAACAAAACTTCACAATGAGTTCTAAAATACGTTGAAAAATATGGGAAATTTCGTTTCAGAAACGATTCAGAGGAACACCTGTTACCATTTTTTCTCTCCAAGAAAAAGCCAAAAATCACTTCCCCCAAATTTGTTCAATTTGTCATAATTTTTGTCGAAACAAAGGGACCGATTTCATTACTGGTTTCATATTTGTCTTATCGTTTCAATCTTTTGTTTCTTCGTTTCTTGGAAAATGAATGATTATATTTGAAATTATTGTTGGGTATTATTAGCGATTGCAATCATTTTTGAATAACATTTTTGTGCTACTCCGCTTAGTGTAAAATGGTTGAAACATTTTTGAATGAAAATGTTTTTTTTATATACATATTCATACGAAAAGAAAGCCCTGTAATGTTCAAAAAACACCGCGTGAATCAAGAGACAGGAGATTTAGTATTATCTTTGAATTTTCTAAATTTGTAAGCCTCAGGAAAAACTTCCTTCGCTAAGGAGTTCCAAAGTTCAGTTGTTCTACTGGAAAGAGATCCCTGAGCAAGAAAAGTTCGACAGGTCTCCAAGCTCACAACAAAGGGCTGGGATTTCCCAGTGGAACGATTGATGACAATTCGAAACAACACCGACCGTGAAAATATATATAGAAGAGAGACAAGTCTCCGACTCTTCTACGATGTTCCAACGAAGTGAGCGAGTCTGTGAGCGAAGAATCATCAACAAGACGGATTGCCTTTCTCTGCATACAAACAAGGAACTTCGATGAATGTTTTGGTGCCGAACTCCATACACGAGAACTATATTCTAAGACAGAGGCCGTAACTGTGCCTTAGTAGATCATTAAAAGCTGACAAGTGAAGAATTTTTTCGCACGAAATAGAAATCCAAAATTCTGGAAAGCACCTTTAGCGATCGATCGCTAACTTTTTCATGAGAGATTATTACTGATTGTAGTTCCTAGTATCGAGATACTTGATTCTATAGGAATAGTTACATCTGACATCTAAATACTATAGATAATGACAGATCAGCTTTATTTGATACTATACCATTCTATTATTGTTTATATTGTTTTTTCTTGTGCTGATATGGGGACTCTGGAAGAGAAATAAGTATGAAATGTGCTGTCGTACTCAAAACCATGCTCTGAACAAGATGTCTTCCCCCAGGAAATCATTGATATGGAGTAGAAATAAAATGTTCGCCAGAACTGAACCCTGTGGAATACCGGCATTTATTGAGAGAATATCAAATATAGAGAGACCTACCAGACAAAAAACTCTTCAACAAAGCACACAATTGAGAGGGTAAACCATAAGATGGCAGTTCAGAAAGAAGATCCTGATGCCGAACTCGATCTAATCCATTTGAAATGTCAAATGCAACAGATTTCTCGATGGAAAGCTGCCAATTTGTGAAATATACGCCAATAAGTCAATGGTTGATCTTTCATGGCAAAACCTGTATTGTCGATCATTAATTATTCTTGATTTCTCCAGCTATTTTATGAGCTTCATATTGATTGATAACTTTGGAAATAATAGGAAGCAGTACCATTGGTCCATAATCACAAGAAATTTTTTTCCCTTTTTTAGAAACTGGCCTGTACTCTGGCTGTTTTCCAGGACTTGAAGAAAAAACAAGTTATACGAAAAGTTGAACAATTCGTAAACTACTGGTGTCAATTGTGAAGCACATTCTTAAGATCTTGAAATTGAAAATATGAACTAACAATTGTAACATATTATAGACTTTATCAAATAATTGGATAGAGTAGGATAATCTCTCTTTATTTGGCCCGTTTCAACTATCTACATTAATGAAGCAAATGATTTGTTTTTTGTTTAGGATATTGACTAGTTTTTATCTTACACAATCTGCACGAGAACTGTCCTTTCGGTATTTGGTTCTGAGCATCACATTTAGGATCGGTTTTTTAATCTTCAACTAAGCTTTAACTAGAAAATTGAGTGCTTGATTGTAATATTAATGTCTTGAAAGTAGATTGAAAAATAAAAATCGGCCCTTAGTGTCATTGTAAGATTACTGAGGACAAATTTTATAAGTACAGGAGTAACCTTGGAGTTGCTATTCTCTGAGTAATGAAGGGAATAAACATTATTTACAGGTTAACCTGCTCTTGTATATCCACCCCAAATCAAAGCAAAATATACTTCATTTTCTGAAGATTTGCATCTTGTTGAGAAAATCCAAGAAATATAAATGTAGATATAAGCCCTTATCATAGCAGTTATGCCCAGTCAACTCTGACTATTGAACTGAATGTGACCTCATCATAAACAGCAAACAAAGAAGATTCACCTGTTAATTGAACTGAAGCTCAACCAAAACATATAATACCGACCCTTTGTTCTAATTGATTCAAATGGTGGTTAGACTCAATCTTCTTTGTTTGCTGTTAACATAAAGTCGCAATATGTCCAATACTTACAAGTAAACAAATACCAGAACCAACAGAAATATCCATGTAGGAACCAAAAATAAGAAATATACTGAAAAATCGATTTATCATGCAGGAATGTTGGCTTTCAATAATTTGGATGATGGTATCAAGGATTGTAATTCGATAGTTCAATTCAAAAGAATAAAGGAAAAGAATAAATATGATATCTTTCGATTCTTAGAACAATAAACAATTGTGACACAGATCGAATGTGTTGAAAAACATATCTGTTAAATCTGCCCCAGTTCCTCAATAGTAATGTGCAATTATAATATATTTACCTATAAATATACCTAGAAATATTGTTCTTTTCTTTTCTCTATTGTCGTTCTCTGTTTAACATAAGCTAGTTCATAAGTATCCTTATATGTTTCTACAGTTCTGATGTGTTTGTAACTGAATTCAAAATAAATAAATAAAATAAATAACTGTTCTTACTTCCATCAAAATACAAACTTATATCTTATATTGACGTTTTTTGCCAATGAATAAATTTGACAAGTCACAATTGTTATTCTAGTCCTAGTCAAAAGAAATAATTAATTTTCAATTACTCATAGAGACTATCTAAGTCTATAGAGAATATGGGTAGATAATTTTATGCTATTTATATTACGCTATTGTATGTACTTCAAAGTGTAATTTAATTTCTTCACTGCCGATATACCAATGGTATAGTTTTTCTGTGATTATTGGTAGCCTAGATTACAATCTAGGTAGGCATGATCTTTTTTCCGAAAATTTGGTGAGTCGCCTCGAAATGAAATTGAAAAATTCATTTTGGCACAACATTTACAAGATAGGTCATTTTTGGAAGTTGTGTGCCTAGCAGACAATTTATGTGTTGTCAAAGGTCGATAATGAGGATGACAAAAATGTGTTATAACTGAAAACTTCAGCATTGTGTAATGAGTAGTTGCACCAAGCTATTAAACGGAGGTTTAATGTTAAACTTGGACATATGTCCATGTTTAATCAAAGTTTAACATTAAACCTCCGTTAGGTGGCTTGGTGCAACTACCCATAAGAATCATAAAAATAAGTGCAAATGAACGATTATATTTTTCATTTTCCAATGTTATAGTTTTTTTTATGCATATATTTTTTATGTATTGTCAAAAGTAAACAACAATTTACTCTCTTCAGGGTGAGTGTTGAATCCAAGACAGTTCACATCACATTATAGAAGAACCTTTTACCATGAAGAAAATGTTTTGATATATATGTATTTATTTTTGTGGCAATAGGTTATCGAGTATCTTCTAAACCAGAGATGGTAAAAAGTACTCATATACCAAAAATATAATATTTGAAAATAATACTTTTTCCTGGAACATTCTCAAAAATTTTATACAAAAGCAGTCTTTCAAATAATTCATTTACAAAAAATCTTCCATTGTGTGTCACTTTAGGTCTATGGAATGCAAAAACAAATGGGGAAATAATTCCATGATGAATAAAGATGTTTCACACTTTCAAATTAGTCGCCACTAAAAAAGTTTGTCCACCACAAACCTACTCTAAATTAAAGACATCTTACCATACAGAGGAGGTGCAATCAAATTGATTTTGATAGGTAGTTCCTCAGTAGACAGTTCCAACCCTGCTTTCAAGGCGGCTTTGACTGCATCAATTCCTTCATATCCATAGCAGGCACATTCAATGTCAGCCCTGATTTTGACTGCTTGCGAAGTAAGTTTCCTTTTGATATTACCTAGAAGGACCTCTTTCGTTTTGTCATCTAGCTCACACTCAGCTAGAATAGTGGGATCTCTGAAAACAATACAAGTTAACAATGCTGTAGAAGAAAATACAGAAATCTATCACTCACAAAACTGCTTGTTTGAAGAAATCATAAGCACTAGCTTTATTCTTCTTGTACTTCTCTTCGAAATACCAAGCAGTTTTTTGGTAAAGCTCTTCTAATTGTTCATCATTTTCGTAGTTCAGCAGTTCGGCAACGTGTCTGAGGATCGAGTTGACCGCCTTTGCTTTGGCGAAACGTTCCGTACATTTTTCAACATCTTCAGCACTAACACGTCTCTTCGACAGATCTATGTAGCCTTTCTCCTTGTCTACTCTGATGACTACGACCGGTTCCGTTTTTCCTACACGGATGAGTTTGTTTATGGATCTGATACGCCTTCTCGACAATTCGGAGAGCAATATCATGCCTTCAATATTGTTGTATTCGAGCAAGCGAACATAAGCGCCCATTTCTGCGATTTCTCTTACGTTGACCATCACGACGTCTTCTATCTCGGGGTACTTTTCTTTATAAAATCTACAGGAGAGCGGCATCTTGCCTGAATATGTTTCCTCTAGGTTATATTCTCGAAGAACTGAAACCAAGTACAAATCGGTAGGTGAACGTATATTTTGCAGTGATTGAAATTCTTTGGCGTCAGATTGAATTATAATTTAGCATTTTCATATCATTAAGGAGATAAATACCTTCACTTTCACGTGTAAATAGTTCACAAGCCCTTCAGTCAAATTTCATCATCCTTCTCTCTCTTCTCTTTCACAGCACTACTTTTTTCGTTTGTTGTCAGTTGTCAGTAGATTCTTCTTTGCTGTTTATACAATTGCAGCTTTCTTTTTGGGAGTTTCAAGCCCCGGGGCAGCTAATTTTAGCTTTACCATTGGTTGAAAAATGACATGTGTCAAATTCCACCAATAGTAAAGCTAGAATTAAGAGCCCCGGGGCTTGAAACACTCAAAAAGAAAGCAGCAATTAGGAACTGATCACATTTTGACGTATGATGAACAACATGGCTTCGTTCAGCGGTGCACAACCGTTGAGAAAATCACTAAACGTGTTGAGCCGCTGCTCAACGGTTGAGAGTGATCAATGGTGCAGCGGTCCGTTCAGGCGAACAAGTTGGCACATCACTCAACTGTTGAGCACGGCTGAACGAACCCCATATCTAGATATATCATGTCGGAGTTATGGACGTCAGGAGCCCATCAGGAGCCCGATTCTTGAATCACTCGTTGGCTGAACGTATACGTTGTTGCTGGGCAGAGACCAATCAGATATCTCGCAGCTTAGCAACAGCTATACGCAGAACTGCGAATGATTCAAAAATAGGGCCCCTGGAGTTGACATGCACACTTTTAACTGTTTCGATGCGGTTTGAAGTCTTCAGCAAAACTAACCACATGAATATATTGGTTCATTTCAATTTTCACCACAATTCAGTTTCACAAAGAACTCAACTCAACCCAAACTTGTTTATTTTTTGACAAATTTGACTTTGCCAGTCACCAATATAGTCCTATTTTCAAAAACTCTGGAATTTTTGACGGGCACTCCCCTCCAGTATGCGGGAACAAGTATACGCACCTAGCTTATATACTTGATCGATTGAACGATATTACCTGTGAAGTTCAATCGTAATTATATGAGTTGCCTTGTTCGTATGTATACAACGCAGAAATAGGTGCACTGGGTGTTTACTTTCAATCGATAATATTGACAACCGGAAAAACTACGAAAAATGATTCATCCACCATAAAATAATGAAAAACGGCTTCTTACTCACAGAAAACTATATCTTTAAAATGAGTTTGACAGGTATGCTTCACAAAATTTCAGAAACACATTACATACGTCAATTTAAACTATCATTGGGATATCAAATTAAGATCGCAGAACCACACTGAAAAAAACTACAACTAATCTGCATAACTTTTCTTCGGGTTTGAAGGCCGTCGTTCTTTGGAATTTCTTCCTAACGTTTCGCTAGCGCGAGTGGCCAGTCTTCAGAGACACTCATTTCCGATGACTAAACGTTCGATTTCGTAAGGCGTATTTAAATTGATGCACGTGGTCTGGAGTGTTAATTACTTCTGTCGGGTTCGGGGAATAATCATCATTATTAGTTGCCGCACTACCTGCCGTGATTTCATTAGTTAATCTTGATTTCCTCAGAATGGGATTTCAAATTCTGTTTAGACTCGACTCTTCTTCTTTTCTGTTGAAATTGTCCGTGTGTTGGATCTCTATCGCCTCCCATACCAGTCGGCTATGGTAACCCTGGTTGGGGGCAATCAGTTTAGCATTTTCAAACAGAATCCTGTGGTTACCCTCACTCAGTGCGTGTTCCGCCACCGCCGATTTGTCAGTTTGCCCTAGCCTGCAGTTCCTATCGTGCTCTTTGAGCCTTGTTCCCATGGATCTTTTCGTGGTACCGATGTATACCTTCCCACAGATGCACGGTATGCGATAAACCCCTGCTGCTGACAGTGGGTCCCTTTTGTCTTTATCTGACCTGAGGCTTTGTTGGATCTTCTTGGTCGGTTTGAAAACCGTTTTCATGTTATATTTCTCCAAGAGTTTTCCAATTCTGTCAGTGACCCTCGGGATATATGGCAGATATATGCATTTGGAACTACCCGAGAGTCCCTGTTTTGAACCGTGGAACTCTTCAGTTTCATGGCCCTGTTGATCTCAGATACACTGTATCTATTTGACCTCAAGGTCACTGGAACATCTTCAAGTGACTCTCTCAGGTAGTTGCAAATGGCCTTCTATGACAATTTTCCTTTTCCATATAACACGATGTGGAATACAATAGAGAGAGAAAGGATATGCACATTGAAGTGATATTGTGAAGGACAAAATGATAATTCTATATTTGAATTACTCTATCCTTCTGAACCTCTCTTTATCTGCTACATTGAGAAAGGAATTCCCTTGGAGATTATACTTGAAGTATTCTATCTTGCTCACTGTGCGTGCAGTCCTCTCTCTCTTAGGGCCATTCCATAAGTTGTAATGTCTATGGAATGAAACCAAAAAATAAGTAGTGCAATTCTCAATCTAAAGATGCCTATCAAACTTTATTCGATTTTTTTCTCGAAAAATTGTTCCTAAATCGCCTTTCACAAAAAAAAAATTCCACGGAAAAAGAGTCCCAATTCATAACTTTCAGATCTAACAATTTTCTTCATAAAAACCTGGGTTTCATTTGGTAACTCATATAATATTCAAGATAATTGCAATTTACAAAATAAACAGAGCTAGTTGCAGGGAGAGAATGCAAACATTCTAAAAGATTTTTTCAGATATTAAAATATAAGTATAAAAATCATTAAAAGCAATATGAAATAATCACATAAACAGTATATACCGTTTCTCAATCTGTAAACTTTTTGGAATACCGATTTTCATTGAATCTCAAAGCAATAAAATGGAAAGCATTTGGTTTCACCACCCAACAGGAGCCCACTGAAAATAAACATATTTTCGCTACACATAACATAATCTTTTCATAGAGTGTTATCACAAGTTGAAAAACTTTTTCAGTCTTCATATTATGAATACATAACTCACAATGCTGATCACTTAACTAACAGGTAATTGTCGGATTAGAGCTTAACTAAAACTTACGATATATTTTCACTGCTTGAGGGTAGCGTTTAGTAAGGATACCGAAATAATCAAACTTTGCAAAAACGAATTTAAAATCATCGATTCATAATTTGGAAACCTAAATATTGAGTTACATCTAACATGAGTTGGCCATACAATTTGCTGAAGTGAGGTTTAAACTAGAAATGTCCGATGATTTTCGTGTTGTCCACTTCTTCAGAAAACAGCCTGTGTTATGGTCTATTGTTGGCCTAGCGAATATTCATATTCCAGAATACTTGCAACAGCTCCAAATTATATTTTTGGACGTTGATTTGTAGAAAAATATCGTTGATCTGAAACAGAGTTCCGATATTATGAATCTAACAATATTCGAAATGTGCTATTCCTTGATGTTTATTCATGTTACATTCTGCATAATCAATGATACTTCCCAAGAAATTGATTTGTTTATTGAAAAATAGGTACGTGACAACAGAAATAAAACAAAGACAATTTGTATTTGAAAATACGTTGAAATGCAATTTTTGGAACGACTAGACAAAAAGTTTGAGTAGTTTTGAAAATCAACATTGGTCCTTCGAGCCGGATGTATCAGTTCCTCGGAAAATAATAATAATTTTATTATCCTGTAAGACAATTAAAAGGTACATTGTGTAGGATTAGTCATATACAAATCTTAAGCATAAAACTTAATATTAGTGCAGATTTACAAGATAATTAGAACAAATTGGCTAGTTCCAGATCAACAGCAGAACCAACCGCCATCTTGACAAAAATTTTGAGTGGCTACCAGTATTTGGGATTTTTTTCAAATACAGATTCAGATGGAAGAGAAGCACTATAATGTTCAAAGAACACAGCGTGAATCAAAGGACAGGAGATACAAATTAACATTAACTTGAAATCAGATCATTAGAAAAGAGTTAGATTTTCTGCAGAAAAGACAAGCTGTTGAAAAAAAAAAAATCATTATGAGATAGCATTTCAACATGTTTGAATTTTTGTTTATATATAATATAGTAGTTTTGTCAAAAGATTTTGGAATTAGTTTGACATAACAAATGAAATTGTCGTTTATTTGAACCTGTCACTTTTCCATAAACTCAATAGGGGCAACATATTGGCAGCGTCTAACAGCTTACAGCTTTGAAAACGGCTTTAAATTTGACATTTCACCATAGAAAATTGTCAAATTTTGTGCATCAGCTTCAAGTGCTCTAAGCTGTTAGATGCAACGGGGGGGGGGGGGGGGGGGGGGGGGGGGGAAAAAACCAAAAAAGGGGGGGAAAAAAAAAAAAAAAGAAGAAAAAAAGGGGAGACGGGGGTTTTGGGAGAAAAAAATTAATACAAAACATTTTTTTTTTTTTTTTTTTTTTTTATAGATTTTTTTTTTTCCGACAAAGAAAAAAAAAGGTGGGTCGAGGGGCCACTCCAACAACCAAAAAGAGCGAAAAAAGAAAAAAAAAAAAAAAACAAAAAAAAAAAAAAAAAAAGAAAAGGGCGGAAAAAAAAAAACAATATCGCATCAGTCCCAGCACCATCCTTCTAGACATCTTAGATGCAACCATTGAGTTATATTTTCTCAACTAACAGAAATCCCAGTAGTGACTCCACCTTCATGAAACATGTAATGACAATACTACTACATCACATGCAAAAATTGCATACTCCCAATTTGATAGTCACAGAAAAAAAATTGCTGATCATCTCTGGTTGTATATCCAGTATTAATTTCTTTGCTGCCTATCAGAAAATTACTCACCAACTTAATATGATAAACAGTGAAAGGTTGTTAGGGTTATTCACTCTCTTTTTCTTTCTCTTCTGCCTGAATTGATCTCCTAGTTTCTTTCACCTCTCTTACAGGTTCACCAATTCGTTTCTTTCCTTTTCCTCTTGTGGCAGTGTTTTTACTAATCTTTTTCTCTTGGATTACCACAGAGTTATTTTCTACAGTGGTTTCACTTGTATTCATAGAATTGTTGTGTGCTACTGGAGTATCTAAATCTATCACTACAGCAGATTCCTTATTAGTTGTTTTACAATCCGTTTCATTTTTTTCCCTCAACTTCTTCAATATTTGTAATTGTTTTACTTCTTGCTCCAAATCATACAATTTTTTTTCAGATTGGGCTAAAGTTTCTACTACACTATCTATGTTTGTTTGTAAAGCGTTTTGAATTCTATTTATAATAACTAGGCCCTGTGTTGTTCTTCTATCGATTCCCAGGTCATCTATGATTTTTCGAAAATTTTCAGATACAGGTTCTGAAGTTTTGTATCCATTGTTTGGTTCACTCAGATTGGGTATGTGAATCGGCAACTTATCATAACCAATGTTGTTACACCTCATAAATACTTGTGAGAAAGTATGGGTAGCACTATTATCCCCAATATCTTTGGAAAGTAGACAGCAAGTGAATATCTCAGGTGAGATATGAAAAAAATCCATTAATTGTCTGTGTATAATTTTATCTCGCAAGGTGAATTTTGTAATTGGGGTACTGTTGAACTTGTACCAGGCCACCACTCTTCTGAACTGGTCGCCTAAAAATTCGAAAACTTTTTCCTTGTTCACCTTTCCTATCCCATTGTAGAAATAATGTGGCAGCGGGCAAGGCATTATAGAATTTATTTTAATTGTTTTGCTCACAGTGAGTTGCTTTTGGTCATTATCTGTGATACTTTCTGTTTCAATATGTACAACTTCGCCAAGCAGGAAACCCTCCTGGAAAACGAATATGATTTTTCCCATAAAAATAATGTACGTATTTGAAACCAACCTGCTGAAAATGGCACTTGCTGTTTTCGTAAAGAAGAAACGATAGTGCAGGACCTGAGAAAGATATAGAAACAGTTGTGAGCATTTTTTAGTAGTGGCTCTAACAACAAAAATCCCAAAAATAATAAGATTATAAATCCAAGTATCTCAAATAATGAAACCATTAGATGATAGATGATCATAGACCTGCCTAATAGTATGGACTGGGCATTAGAGTGAGAGGATTGATCCCCACGCCTAAAACGGCATGAACATATTAAACTAAGGGCAACTGCGTCACCACTTACGAGTGACGTCACAATGTATCACTTGTTGCATATTTGCAAAGCCAAAAATCCGGTTTACAGTGGGGGAGTTGTTGGTCTGTTGATTTGTTTTTGCGATTTTTTGAAGCTATTCGAAGTGTTCAATAGTGCATTGTTTTATTTTTAGGGATATTTAAGACCTTTTCGGAATTTAAGTATGCAACACATATTACTGATGACGTAACACATTATGACGATAACGACTATGACGCAGATGCCCTTAGTTGGTTCGGGCCGCAAGAACTTGTGTTTGAGGGTTGAGCGACACCCAGTCCATGTTATATGTTATATTACGTCAATGTAGATGATACATTCACAGGAAGAAGACAATTTCAATTTACAAATATTTGACATATTCTTCTTCGTTTTTTTGCTTTCTTGTAGACTGGATTCAGACAAATCCGAAGGTACGACGATCCGACAGATTTCTGATTGGTCTAAATTTTAATTTAGACACTTTTTTATATATTTTTTACAAATTGCAGAACTTCAAATAGAAGCTAATTTGCGTCGAAATATTAGCTTTATAAATATGCACCTTGATATTAAATAGATCTTTCAGGTGTGAGACTTGGTTGAAGGCATGTAACCGAGAGGATTTACTTGAAAAATCTCCCGAAGCTCACGATAACAACTATCGCTTGTGTGAATTTCACTTTGAGAAAGAAATGTTGTAGAATTTTCTACTAATTGAAATTTGCAAATAGGAATATAAAAAAAAAGAAAACTATTAAATCGAAGAACAAAAAATCACCATTTTAAGTCATGGTCTTTATTACATCGTTAATGTCTGAATATATCTATTGTACATATTTGAAGCTGCTGCGAATAAAACATCCTCTTGAAAGCTTTTTATTTCCTGGTTATCCAATATACCATTCCAAACAAACATGGACTGGAGGAAAAAAGCAAGCAGAGAAAAGTGGAATAGCTATTGTAAGTACTTGATAATTTCAGATCATTCACATTTATTTCAAACGTTATCATAGACAAAATATTAATTTTATGATGTGAAATAACACGCTGATTTGATACTTGGTATCCCGTACATTCAAATTTACCGCCACAAAATGGCATTACACACCCCAAGCACAGAATGAAGGTCACAGAAATTTGATGCTCGAGAACAAAGGATTGACATTTAATTGTCCCTACTGTATGATTGTGTATGGCGTATGGCTATGGTTTACTCATGGTTTACTGGAGTTGTGTTTTGTGTTTGCTTTTTTGTTGTCAGATTTAAAATGTCATAATATTTGTCAGGAGAAGGGTGAGCAGTGGACACGGCGAATTTTCTGATTTTACCTGTTTTACCATAGTTTTGAATGTAACATTAACATTGGTAAAATAATGGAAAGTCAGGTGGGCTAAATGCAAACTATTTCTATTCAATACAAAGTGAAGCTACAAAATTATCTAAAATCTCATTCCAAGAATATTTTATTGGATGAATACCTAATACAAGGACGGTAGTAGGACTGATTGAAGAATTTGATTATAATAGACGATGTACAAACTATTGATGTAGGCTAGTGGGCTAAGTTCAATCATTCTCAGTTTTCTTGATTATAAAATTATTGGAAAATTGTCAACAGTTTTTCAGTATCAAATTAACTCGGATGTATTTTGGAGTCCAAACTATCTGTCAGTGAAAAAAACTTCCTATGTATATTCAGCTATGATATCAGTAATAGTCTGAAATTTTAATGAAATTTAACATCTTGTTTTCTAGAATATTGATCTTGATCAACTATTACTTTCTGAAAACATCAATGTTTGGGGCACGAATCAAGAAGTCTTGGAAGAACAAGCTTTAAAGGAGTTGGAATTATTTGCAAAAGAGAATAAAACTGGTGCTGTTGAACAATTAGAGGATGGTGAAATTCCAGAATCGGAAAGGGATTCTTCCAAAAACTCTGGTGAACCAACTCTGAATATAGAAAAATATATTCAACAGCAAGAAGATCTGAAGAAGAGACAAGATTTCAAAAAATCCCTACTGACTGGTATTGACACAAATGAAGTGAAGAATAACCAAAACAAAAAGAAGAAAAGAAAAAAATTCGCTGAACACATTGTGAAAACATCTAGTCTGAAAAATAATAATGTTGAAATTGAAAGTAATGAAAATAGCCATATTGAAATTCAAGAAAAAGTTTCTGATTGCGATGTAGAGTTGAGAAGTTGCAGCAGTAGGACTTCACTGAAAACATCTAACTGCCTAGAAAGTAATGTAACTGACACGGAGATAGATGAGCACTCACGGAGTGAGGGAGACTTATCTGGAAGTGAATATATTCCTTCTGAAAATGAGCAAGGTGAATATGGAGTAATAAATTTGATATTGAGTTTTTGATTTCATGTGATTGAATATTTATCAAAACCTGACTCGATTTTTTCAATCAGTAGGTATTCGACTTTTATTTGATATTCCTGAAGGCTTAAACACCAATGTGCTTTTTAGACAGTGAACACGAACCTGAAGCCACATTACCAAGAGCTTCTCGAATCCCTAAAGAACCTTTACGCCAGAGGAAGAGAAAAGCAGACTTTTTCAAAAAAGTTGAAGACGATGGCAATTTGAAGTCCTATAAAGCCAGACTTGATGTATATTATAACAAGTTGGAGGAGGAGCTGGCTTTGAAAAGGCTTCATGATGATGATGAGGATGATAGTGAAATGTCTGAAGGAAAAAGCGAGTTTCACGAGCTGAAAGGAGGTCTGAAAGTTCCTATTGATACTTGGAACCGGCTGTATGGGTAGGTAATATGTTTCTCCAAATTATTACCTGAAAAATACTTTCTAGTTGTGCTGAGGTGTTTGATATGTGTCTGTTCAATATTTTCTTTTCAGAAATGCAATGTATTCACATGATTTGCTTTTTTAGTTATCAACAGGATGCTGTGAAATGGCTTTGGCAAATTCATCAGAAGAATACAGGGGGACTTTTAGGGGATGAAATGGGACTGGGAAAAACTGTTCAAATCATTGCTTTCTTACAAGCTCTGGAAGTGAGCAGAATAATGTCATGTCATGGAAGGTTGGTAACTATTTTTTATCATTTTGTTATCATTGCTGTTAATCTCATAGAATATTCAAGTGATTTGACATAATATGCAACTTTGATCTTTGTTATAATTTATTTATCATAAAGAATATTTTTAATGAATTTCAGATTCAATGGATTAGGTCCTTCGTTAGTAGTCTGTCCAGCAACTGTTATCCATCAGTGGGTGAAACACTTTCATGAGTGGGCTCCTGAGTTTCGAGTTGGTGTTCTGCATCAGTCTGGTAGTTTTCAAGGTATGTTTATTAAAAGCGAAAATAGATAATTGGATTAGAAAAACCATTACACAATAAGAGACTTATCTCGGAATCTTTCTGGACGAATTTCACGAATGAGATGTCATTTGAAAGAGAATTGGGTTGGTCCCACCCTTCCTTGAAGGTTAAAGCTGCATTGTCATATATTTTTATATACATATATATCAAAGATAAAATTTTCTTGTAGTGTGCCCCAGGGATCTGTTCTTGGACCTGTTTTATTTCTTATATACATTGATTCTATTTCAGTATTGAGATTACGAGGTAGTCAAACTATATGCCGACGATACTACACTCTTCTATTATAGAAAAAATATTCGAAAAATTAAAGTGAATATGGAATATGATCTCAAATTGATTTCAATATGATTACGGATTCATAAATCAACGGTAAATTTTAAAAAATATTTTATGTAAATTAAAAAAAAATACCTGATTCCGATCTTTACCTTCCTCTTTGAAGTGTTCGGTGATACATTATACAGAATGTTTGAAATTTCTAGGACTAGTTGTGGATCAATCTCTCTTATGGTCCCAGCGCGTCCAAAGTGTTAGGAAAAACATTTCTCCAGTTATTGAAATTGAGATTGTTTGTACCTATCAAATACCTATCTGAAAATGATATATTTCAGTCTGATTTATTTAAAAGTTCATTACCTAATTTCAGTTTGGTACACTGCTAACAAATCTATTTTGAAACCTCTCAAGTCTTTGCAAAACGAGGTCATCAGGTGCATTTTTAAATTTCCATTTTTGGAACTAACTTCAAAATTATGTAGCCAAGAAATCTCTGACCTCGATTCTTCAATCAAAATGAAAATTTGTATATTATCCATTCACCAAAACATAAAAGAAACATTCCTCAATATCTTATTTGATAAATTAAGATTCTTATAATCAAGATACCAGGAAATCTAATAATTTGAAAACTGCAAAAATTAGAACTGAATTTGGAAGAAAATCATTATATTCTCATGAATTACTATTTAAAATATGTTGTCCCCTGAGAGTAGATCAACTAATTCCTTAACCAAATTCAAGAATGATCTGAAAAGATATATATTGAACAACTGAGTCATTTTCTTTAATTTTATGAATCAACATTTTTTATATAATATTCTGATATGATTATCGTATGAATTTGTTGATAATGTTAATAATATTATTCATGTATTTTATTTGTTCCTCTATAAACATTACATGTTTCTTGGATCAATAAACGTTAGCATATATGATGTATCAAAAAACCTCCCCCTTGACCAATGTGTATGACCGGTTGTTTTTCGAAATATAAAACTCTTTATTAGCATCATGCTCTTCACAGCGACTAAAAACATACATACACAGTTTCAATTACCATACTAAAATAAGAAATAAAAACTATCACACTAGTACAAGTCTTAAGATTAATTAAATAAGACAACACAGCTTACATGTAGTCAACTCATTGTCTAGTCTTCAATCTGGCATATGAGCCTTCACATATTTACAACATTCTTTTTTAAATAAACATATGGATGGTATTTTTTTCAATTCTGTTGGTAGATTGTTAAACAAGATCAATCCTTTACTAAATATTATTCCTGCTTTCAAATTAGGGTTGATATAAAAATCATTAGTATCTTTCGTACGTGTGTTATAGGTATGGATATCACTTATATATGTCACACAAATGAACGTAAAATCAGATATTAGGTCTGTTTCGTTTGTGTATATTATATCTATTTTTATAAATGTCTAAACCTGATTTCAACTCGAATCAAAATATACTTTATTGTCTGAAGATTTGTATCTTATTGACCAAGTCCAAGAAATACAAATGTAGATATAAAATTGTATTAAAATGTATATATAAAACACTATAATGTAAAATAACAGTCATAAACAATAAACTGTTAAATTATTCTTGAAAAGATTCGCTAAAATATTCCTTCAAACTATAATAGGGTCTTGTCAATAAGTAGGGTTTTACCGCTTTTTTGAAATGGATGTTGCTCAGATTATCTTATTTCTAATGGTAAATGATTGAATAATTACCGCCATTCTAGTATCTAGAGTCTCTAATTAGACTCGAAGTCGGGATGGGAAGTTCAAAGGTATAAATGCTATTACGAGTAGCATATGGAGCAGAAACAAAGTTGAACTTCGATTTATGTTTATAGATGAGGCAAACCATCTCAAGTAAAAAAGTGCGATGACTGTCAAAATTTTATTGGTAGCTAACAAATTCCTGCATGATACTCTGGGTTTGAGTCTACAAAGACACCTTAGTGCCCCCTTCTGTAATATCAACACAGAATAGAGAAAGGAGGAGTTGCATGCATTCCGTTCGTAACTGAGATTCAATGAGAGCATGGTAAACGGTTTTTGCGATATGGAAACCCAACTCATTAGAAACCACTCTCAGTGCATAACACCCGGAGGAAATGTTATTCTTAAGTTGTTTAAGGTGTTCATCAAATTTTAGCCTATTGTCAACGAATACACCGAGAAATTTTGTGTGTAATTTATTTTGCAATGTGGTAGAGTCTATTGGAATTTCTTCAAGCAAACATTCGAATGATATTATATTCGTTTTCGATGCATTTAAAGATAGTAAATTGGTATCGCACCAGCTTTTCACCCTCTCCAAGTCGGATGATACTGTCTTATGTAGCTCCACTGAGTTTTTTCCTTCCACAATATCGTTGTATCATCCGCGAATAGAGTGAAACTACCAGATATGTCGATCATAGATAAGTCATTTGCCATAAAAATGGAAATGTAAAGTAGTCGCAGTTGAACTATTCTCTTGTATTGGATTGGATCTATGCGAACAGGTCGCAAGGCGGACCTGATCAAAGACATGCACAAAAGCAAGGGCATCATCGTCACTACGTACCTCGGCGTGCTCAAATACAAGGGCGACCTCCTCGATCACACCTGGCACTACGTCGTCCTCGACGAGGGCCACAAAATCAGGAACCCCTCGGCTAAAGTGACGTCGGCCGTCAAAGAGATCCGGACGCCGCACCGCCTCATGCTGACGGGGAGTCCCATGCAGAACAACCTGACGGAGCTGTGGAGTCTGTTCGATTACACGAACCCGGGGATGCTGGGCAATCTGGCGACGTTCCAGGAGCATTTCGCCAACCCCATCCTGCAGGGGGGGTTCGCGAATTCGTCGCCGATGCAGGTGAGATTGGGTTTTCGTAGTAGGGGGCAACTCGGTACTCGCTTCGCTTATTACGAGAGGATTTTTCGTTGTTTCACCCAACTGTCATTCATCCAAATGATGAAGGAATTCATTTGAAAACTTGATTGAATATTTAATATAAAAAATGAGAAAATATGCTCGAAAATGAACTGACATTGAATAGCTAACGAGAAATACAAAAAACACCAAAAACGTATCCAAAATTATTTAAAAATCGGTGCATAGCAGATTATTTGATTATCTTGAAAAATACAAATTAATTTATGATGGACAGTACGGATTTCGTAGATCTAGTGATACCGAGTCAGCTGTATTAGACATTATTACACAATTTCAACTCGACTTAGATTCCAATAAACAATGTGGTCTCCTATTACTAGATCTTCGAAAAGCCTTTGGTACAGTTAATCACAAAATTCTTTTAAGTATGTTGTATCAAATAGGGATTAGGGGAATGGTTCATACCTGGTTTCGAAATAATCTATCAAAAAGAGAGCAATTCGTCTATATGGGGAAAGGAGCCAGTTCATCAAAAACTGTTATATGTGGCGTTCCTCAAGGATCTATTCTTGGACCGGTTCTTTTCCTCATATGTGTGAATTCTCTTTCTGATTTGAAATTGGATGGAAAAATTAAAATGTTTGCAGACGATACGTCTATAATATATAGGGGATATAATAAACAAGAAATAAAAATTAACATGATAATGGATCTTCAGACAATATTATCCTGGTTGAATAGTCACAAATTAACATTGAACTTCAAAAAGTCATCTCTTATGTATATTGGTAAAAAAATCAAATTCATTCCTATCATAAGATCCCATTCAAAAAAAAAATGGAATTATTGAATACTCCTCTGCTGTCAAATTTTTAGGACTACATGTGGATGAAAACTTAACGTGGACCAAACATATAGGAATGTTGAGAAAACAAATATCTCCAATGATTGGTGTCCTTTTCAAATTGAGAAATTTCATACCTATGAAATATCTGAAACTCATTTATTTTTCTCTAGTATATTCCAAACTCCAGCATTTTATTTCAGTTTGGGGAGCAGCAACAAAAACTCTATAGTAAAACCTGTGAAAACCCTACAAAATAAATTGATTAAATGTATATATAAACTTGATTATCGGGAACCAACAAAAAATGTATATAAACCTAATAATCTTTTGGATATATCATCATTATATACACTTAATTCAACCAGATCTTCCAAAAATTTATCAACGATGAAATTCAAATCTAACATAGAGGACAACAGTCAATTTATCACACAGGAATCATTTTTTATAATAGATTACCAGATGCAATGAAGAAGTATGAAAAACTCCGTGTCAAAGCCAACTTAAAAAAACATTTAATGAAATAGATAATTGGCAATTTTTAATTTATTTTTTTAATGCCATGTTTTTTTTTCTTCATTTTCTACAATGAAACAGTCTGATTTTATTGCCTTTTTTGAAACATTTTTTATTTTTTATTTTCGAGTAATGAACAATTCTGATTGAGCTTAATAAATGTATTATATAAATATTCCCTCTATATAAACTGTAGTTTTTTTGGAATAAATAACCGTTATTATTATTATTATAAACTTTGTAGTTTCTTGGGATTGATAAAGATTATCATTATTATTGTTCTATTTATTGACCTCTGTTGTGAGTGTAATCTAATTTTGTTGACTAGTCTGATAAATTTATATAATTAGAATTTCATGACGAATAAAATTCTATTCTATTCTCAAAAATTAGCACTCTTTTCGATATATTACCAATTTCTCCATCACCACTTCTTCGTTTATAGGAAGCTACCGCACTCTCTGTGGCTACAACTCTCAAGACCATCATCACTCCGTACATGTTGCGGAGGACCAAAAACGAAGTGCAACACCACATATCTCTACCCAACAAAAGCGAGCAGGTTCTGTTCTGTTCTTTATCGAAAGAACAAATAGATTTGTACAAAAACTATTTACTGGTAAGCTTATGCGTGCTTGGTATGCAAACAATTTTTTTATTATTGTCGATATTTCAGAGCGAGCACGTGAGCATGATTTTGGGCAGAGGAACCAGAAATTGGTTTTCGGAAAACCACATGAGATCCAATGTTTTGGTGGCGATTACGAAGCTCAGGAAAATATGCAACCATCCCGATATATTTTTGAGTGAGGATGAAGCTAATGCTATGGTGTGTATAGTCCGTACAAAATACAAACTTTTGCACGTCATCAGGGGCGTGGCTAAATTTTGGATTACATTGGCCGCGTCTAACAGCTTGCTAATGCTATGGTGTGTTTAGTCCGTACAAAATACAAACTTTTGCACGTCATCAGGGGCGTGGCTAAATTTTGGATTACATTGGCCGCGTCTAACAGCTTGCTAATGCTATGGTGTGTTTAGTCCGTACAAAATACAAACTTTTGCACGTCATCAGGGGCGTGGCTAAATTTTGGATTACATTGGCCGCGTCTAACAGCTTGCTAATGCTATGGTGTGTATAGTCCGTACAAAATACAAACTTTTGCACGTCATCAGGGGCGTGGCTAAATTTTGGATTACATTGGCCGCGTCTAACAGCTTACAGCGCTTAAAGCCGTTGTACAAAATATGACACTTTTCCATGGTGAAATGTCAAATTTTGTGAAGCGGCTTTAAGCGCTGTAAGCTGTTAGACGCAGCCAATGTAGCCAGATTGTCATATAATCATGTTATATTCGAAAATATAATGAATTATTCATGTGGTATAGATAGATCAACTTGTATTGTTTAATGAAAAATATTGTCGTGTAGTTGTTCAGGTTCTATATTTGCCAGTAGTCCCAATGAATTTTCTTATTGATTTTTTGGTTTCATTTCAACTCCTTCATTTTTTGAAAATTTTTTTTTTCATTTTTTGAAAATCTTTTTTTTCATTTTTTGTCATTGATCGTTCCCCATTTTGATTCAATTTTTTTAATTCGAATGGTAAGTGTAATAAAAAAATTGAAAACAGTAAAGAACTGAGTTAATGGTAGAAATAAATTCGTTAAATTCAAGATTGTAAATAAAATGAAAACTTTTAATGAAAATTTTTTTCTAAAAATCAGAATGAATGATTGAAAAACGTAGAAATAACAAAAAAATTTAAATTTATAATGTGAAAATTCAAAATAATGAATAATAAAAAATAAAATTGAAAAATATTAAGAATAATTGAAAGTAAATGGAGAAAAATATCGACGATACCTCAATATTGAGAGCAAAATATAAAAATGAATATTGAAGGAGTCTTAATGAAATTGAATACTATTTTAACACACCAGAAGTAAAATTAAAGAATATTTATAAATACTGAAACGGCTTGAGGGTACTCGTGACATTTTGATTGGTAGAATTGCATTTGTCTTCTGTCGATAATTGGTCAATATTGACTTGCGTTTTGCATATGGAAGTGTTAATCATTCTAATATTTCTCCACCATACCATTTTAGAAAAAAATCGGCTGACCTATAAAAATGTTTTAATAAGTCATATTTTACCATAATCACTTTCATTTGTACTTGCAGGAAGACAGTACTTTAGAGAAAGACGAGAGATTCGGCTATTACAAAAAGTCTGGTAAGATGGTGGTTGTTTCCGCTCTACTGAAGATATGGAAGAAGCAAGGTCACAGAGTTCTCCTTTTCACGCAGAGCAGGTCGATGATTGTCGTGTTCCAACATTTCTTGCAGCAAAACGGATATAAATATTTGAAAATGGATGGCTCGACATCCATAAGCACCAGACAACCACTCATTGACAAGTTCAACCAGGTCAGTAGCCATCAGGATAAAACCTTTTTTAATTTTGACATATCACTTTTTATACTGACAGAAATGTCAGTATGTCAATTTCAACCAATGCTTGGAGATAGGACAGTTTGTCAATGCCTGTGTAAATAGGATCTGAAGACTTTTTTGTTACCACATCTACACTATAATGTTGTAATACAAAAAAAAGGTCTCTTGGTATAGTTGAACCGAGTTTTTCGATTCTAGGATACTTCCTACGATGTTTTTCTGTTGACAACGAGGGTCGGAGGTCTGGGAGTGAATTTGACAGGTGCCAACAGGGTCATCATTTTCGATCCCGATTGGAACCCCGCTACAGATACCCAAGCAAGAGAAAGAGCTTGGCGAATAGGCCAAGAAAAAGAAGTGACCGTTTATCGATTGCTTTCTGCCGGTACCATTGAGGAAAAGGTATTTATCCACAATCATTCTAACCTATTTGCAGGTTGAATGGTGTACACTTTTCCACTCAGAGTAAACGAGGTAGGAAATAACTCTGCCGACCTCTTTTGTTTGAATTTTCGTTTTTGGAGCCTTTTTCACTAGGCACATAACAACTGTCGTCACTAAGGCTGGAGAAAATATGTCAAACTGGGAAATTCTTGGCAACAATTAGTACCCAAGGTCATTCAAGTTAAATTTTGTTTTCTTCATCGTCAGAAACATCTCGCGTTCTTTTATCAACTATATCTTTTATTTTAGAAATATGTATTGGAACTATCATATATCTTGTAAGACTGAGATATAATTTGCCCGCGGTAGCTACTTAATATAATATGGAGATGGATATTAGATTCGGCACTATTAACACCATAAACCATGCAAAAGGTTTCATTCTAAAAGTAACTACTAGAGGTAAAAAATTCACCCAACAGTACCAATAGTAAAGATAAAGACATGGCAAGTACAACGTTGAATGAAACGAACAAAACTAATTGGGATAGAATCGAATATTGAGTTTATTGGAACGACCTAACGCATTCAAATTTCAAATACTTCAAATCGAAATATTAAACTGTCAAACTTGTCTGTGACGGGTTAACTTTCTATAGGGTGGCCTGTCTTCACAAATTGTGGGTACTAATGATTATTTTGCTGAACAAAATATCTCGCCAGAGTTCAGCCAATGAGACCGTCGTTAATGAAATTCACTCGTGAGCTGTTGCTTGATTGGAATTGCAGCTTTGAAAAATAGCTTTGCATCATCACCTACCGCCAAAAATGTAAGCGCTCGCTTTGATTTCTTATATTGAGAGGAATCTACTAAACAGAAGTACATCAGTCAACGCACCAGGGTTTTTATGCATCTTGGTATGGTCCAATGATGGTGAGGGAGTTGGCGCTGTGGTTCTGCGTCCGCCTGTGGCTCTAGAGGTCCCGGGTTCGCTTCCCCAACGGGGCAGAGATTTATTTTTCTTTATAAGAATTTCTGTGTCGTGTTGGCGAATGACTCCTGCCACGTTTCATGGTTGACGGGTCCGCGAATAACCATGCTGCTCCTGAGTAAGGCGTAGGGAGTTAGTATCAAGCTTGCTACACAACACACACATATACACAGCGGGATTTTCGAAAAAGGCCCACTGGGGCCTAGTTGCTGACGCTTACGTCTCCCACCCATTACCATTACCATGGTCCAATGATAGAGCTTCTATGAATAGCCAATGAATGTCTTGCGTTCACTGAAAGCTTTCCCTTAATGATCTGGGCAATATTATTCAACCTTTTTCAGATGTACCAACGACAAGTTTGGAAGCAGCTTTTGAGTAATAAAATACTCATCGATCCGAAAACGAACAAGTTTTTCAAATCGTCGGACTTACACGATCTGTTCTCCCTGCAAGAACAGCAAGGCTCCAATCCGGAAACCGCAAATATATTCCATGATTCTAGGGTGAGTTGAGTTTGTAAAGGGATGATTTCTGGAAATTTTTCTTCCAACACGTGGAAGGATAATGAATCTAAGATCTGAAGGTATTCGCGATAGAAAATAAGATCGCATCGCTAGCGCGGAGAAACGCGGAACTGTCCATGGTTAGATTGTTATGTTCACATTTGCATGTGTATATATGGAGCTTCGATGTTCACGTGTTCCTTTTGTTCGTGAAACTTTCAATTTCTTATCAGTTTCTGTGTGAGGAGTGACTCAATCGACAGTTGAGAGCATTTCATTGAACAAATTCGAAGGTTTTTCATTTTAAAAACATTGTAAAATTCGAAAGACTCGAGGTCAAGGTGAAATAATTTGAAATTACTTCTCTGTTGGAAAAATACTTCGATCACTTAAATATAAAATTTATTCAATGTATTCAAGCAATGATAAAGTATTAGAAGTGGCAGTTTTCAGCTGATAGATGTGATTCTCCCAAATTAGAATTATGCATTACACACCAAATTATTCATTATCACCCATACAGTAGAGATTTTATCAAAGATATCCAGAAGTAGAAAACAACAAAAAGTAAATATACGCTTTCAATAAATGAAAAGCAATAAGCCTTCCAATTATTTCACTGGAATATTTCCAAACTTCTTGAATATCTCCACAATTGCTATTAAAGCTCAAACTCACACAAAAATCATAAAAATTCAAAATGATTGAAGAGTCAATACAACAGCCCCATATAAACACATGCAAACTAGAGTATGGCGATCCAACTAAGGTGGCTATGTACTGGTGTTTTTACTCCATATGTAAGATTGTCAGCAAATCAGACGACCGATCTGGCCTACTTGATCAAGAATTGATGACGTAGACCGTAGTAATAACTCAAAAAAATCGTCAGGTGTCGTCACTTTCGCAATTGAGATGACAGTCATGTGCACGTCCTGTGTTGCCAAGTATGTCGTTGCGAATTCTGGTCTATGTGCTGAAAAAATTAGTTGATTGTTGATATTTTCATTTGAGCAATATAATATTGTAATCTCAACTCAAAAGCTCGGTTTAGAAGTAGTATCACAATTCACCCGAATATTATTCACGTTGATGCGTGTGAGCGAATAGGAGTGAAAATTGTGATCAAATTTTATGGATATGTGAAGTGAGAAAATGCCATTTTTTCTGGTGATTGAAATCATCATTATTTTTTATAATCTGGGTTGAACTGAAAATATCTAAAACACATCACTGCATTTATAGAATATTCAGAACGCGTGCACACTCTAGAATGTTGTTGCCAGCAAACTTCTCTTGTGTTTTTTTATGATCACTAAGAAATTTTCGAATGGTTATTGAATATACTAGAACGTGAGATTATTCTTGGAGGTAGGTCATTGAGATGAAGTTTGTTTTCATCAGCCTCAGAATAATACCGCGTTCTATTCTCTGATCTAACCAAAAGTGAACTATATTGGCAACAACGTGTTCCATGGATTGAGTGATCACGAAAATTTTTTGGAATTTCAACCACAAGCGCGCCCATAAGGCGTAATTTTGAACAACTACACCTTGTCTACAGGTTTGTCTGAAACAATATCGCAACACTGAAAGCACCAGTAGATAGCCACCTTAGATCTAACCATTGGGTGTTCTCGCGAATATTCTTTCATTTCACTTTATATGTGGAAGCTTTTTTCAGGTTAGGATTCAGGAGAACCTCAAAAAGAAATCTAAAAAGAAGAAAAAGAGCAACAAATCCAGTGACGGCGGTTCAAACGACGAAGCCGACGCTCTCTTCACGCAGGACAAAATCCAGCAGATGAAAGAATTGGCGCAGAAGATCGCGAAGAGTTTGTCGAAGAAGCCGACTTCGTTCCAACTCGAGTTGGAGGAAGAGCGGCTCGAGAAATTGCGGGAGAAGGAAGTTTTGAAAAAGTTGACGCCGCAAGAACTTTTGAAGTACAACAAGATGAAAGCGACGGCAGAGAAGGCCGTCGTCAACGAAATCGACGGTTCCGAAGCGAAAGTCGGGTTTTCAGAAGCGATGGAGTATTCTGTAAAGACTGCGGAAATGCATCAAGCACTCGTTTCTCGCGAAGCGGATCCGGTCGAGGCGGCGAAGACCGTGGAAGAAATCCGCAAACGGATCACCAAAGAGCCCGTTAAGCTTTTGGACGAGTTCGCTAAGAAAAGAGACGGATCTGTGGGCAGAGGGAAGAAGAGGAAAAACGAATGCGTAGTCGACGAGTCCGGAACGATCGACGGTGAACGGGTAGACGGGTTGGTGAAAACCGAGATTAAAAAGCGGAAAAAAGACAAAAAGGATAAGAAAGCGCGGGTCGATACCGAAGCGCAGGATGATTACGTTTTGGGCAAGCTGTTTCAGAAAACAGGTAATTGGGTATTTTTGTGGAGAGAATGAAGTTTGAGGAATTCTTTTTGGGCTTTTTTATGAATTGCAATAATTTGTTTACGACATGACTGTTTATATGTATTTTTAATTCTTCAATTTATATTTTCAATCAGAATCTACAAGTTTTTAAATTGTTATCTATACAGATAGTACAACCATTATTTTTATCATATGTACGGCCATAACCAAGATGAATGACCGATATGCTTTTGTCCAGCCAATTCTTCTCGACCTGAGAAACCGAAGAGTAAACTTACATTTTCTGACGGTGGGTGGTGTTGAGGTGGTGATACAAACGCGATTTTCTAAGGGTACATTTTCATTGAGGCGGCAGCTTACGAGTTATTTTCGATACCGGCGGGCTCATTGGATAAACTCTTGTGGGATCTTTCATTCACCAATAGAACTATCAGTATACAAAATACGTAAGGTCAAGTTCATCTAATAAAAAGCTATTAATTTCTTTGAAATGTTTGACAGTTCGATTTGAATTTGAATGCATTTAATATTCAAAATCTTGTACCTAGTTCTTGTTTCTTTTCACATTTTTCTTGTTTATATTCTTTTGGAGTGTTTATCGTTGCTGTTCTTGTATTCGTTTGATTTTATATTGATAGTTAGACTTATAATGAACCGATTTACAAAGCTCAAAATAAAACGCTCGTGTAACGTGTAGGTATTACTTATCCCTCTTATCATTGGCTCGTAATCACATTAAAATTGCATTTTTATTAACACTATGAAGAGAAAAGTACTTATCTAACTTCGTCTCCTCAGAATGTAGAAAGATAAGATATCAATACTTTCCAGTTTCACTCACAACTGTTGTTTTGGAAGATTTAAAATCACATCACAATCACTGAGTTTTTGATTTATTTTTCATCAAATTGAAAGCAAAAGGAATACCTAATAATCAGTCAAAATGTGATGACTACATAATTTCTAGCATTTCGCGGGAAAGCAAGAAATTGCATGCAAAACATGAGACCATGAAATGAACATAACCTATAATGGCATCACAGATTAAATTAAAATCACGTAAGGTGCGCCTCTGCTGGCAAACTCTCGAAGGCATCTCTTCAGTTGAAATTGATCAAAATCAAGATAGCGAAAAGTCGAGAAAATTTGCTTACAATCTATTAGGTATAAGTCAACACACCAGGGTTTTTATTCATCTTGGCCATAACAATACCCAGTGGCCCCAGTCGAATTCCGTTATCTCAGACCAGACAACGTCCATCGTGGCTATGATCTGGATGGGTGACTGGTTACTTTGGATAGTCCTTGCCTTTCAATCGGAAAAAATTGAGTGGTTGATGGAGGGGGAGAGGAAGGTTATCGATGTTAGAACATAATAAGAATGTTTTCTGGGACACCCCGTATAAATCTTATAATTTTCAGGTGTTTCGGGGGCATTGAAACACGAATCGATTGTGAACGGAACACAAGGAGGGAATCTCAGGATCCACACTGAAGCCAGGATGAGAGCGGAGAAGTCTTTGGAAGCACTCAGGAAGTCTAGGATAGATAATTGGAGGTGGTGAATCTGCTTAACCTTCCAGTGGTGGCGTGAAACTTTTAGGAGTGAGTAGTGGCGCCGGTGTCACAGACCTGGTTATATTTTAAATATAAAGGGGATATTTTTTTTTCAAAATTTCATTGCCCTTCAATAATTAGGAGTTTATTTGGTATGAATGAACTAATTTGGGTTACGAAAATGGTAACAATATTGCAAAAAATCGTAAAAACAGATTTTCGAACTACTTCGTGCTTCTAGTATAGTAAATACAAATATGAACAACGAAAAAAAAAATATCACTTATTCCCATGTTTTATACATCTCATATCGAAAACTAAATGAAAAGTTTGTCTAGTTTTAACATTTTTTTCAGGTTTATGTTTTTTCCAACGGGTAGTTCCATCCTTTCCTATGTATGATACTGAGTTGGTAAAGATTGTTTCGTATATTTCATTATCAGATATATCCTGCTCCGTATCACTAAAACCAAGTTGTTGCTCTTCTTGGTCTGATTCGCCTGCATCAGATTCATCAAAGTATTCTGTATGACTTTCTGAATCTACTTCATTCAACATTTTTTGTAGAAGTCGCACCTGTTCTGCTTCGTAAGATCCCATGTCTAATCTGATAAAATACACCAATTCAAATTCAGAAATATCATAAAATATGCAAATGATACCTGGAATCAATCAGCGACTGCAAAATAAATAGTTCTTTCGGTGGTGGCCCTGGTCTCATACACCGGAATAACGCCTATATCAGTACACGAACACTCAAGTGAACTCAAACTTACACTGGAGCATTGAGATCGTATGATGGAAACATAGCCAGAAATAGAGTTTATTGGGCTCCGCCAACTTCGATTGACACGTGATTTCCGATGCACCCGGTCTCTGAGACAATAGCGCCACTACTGGAAGGTTAAACGTTCCTTTTCCATGAAAGTATATATTTATATATTTTTTGTACCTGTTTTTAAAGAATTTATTATATAATTGTTTTTGAAACACTCTTGTTTTCTTTTTTCGATTGAATTTTTTTTTCATAACTTTTTTTTAAAAGTTGTTTTTCGCACTTTGATGTGTTTAGTCATCCTTCCGACTTGAGAGTTACTCTCATTGGCTAAACGCTGGCGGAATATTTCGTTCACCAATAGAATAACAATAAAGGTACAGTAGTCTGCATTAAAAAGTCGAACAGTAGTTATGGGCTTTTTTAATATATAGAATCGAAAGAGAGGAAGCCCTGTAATGTTCAAAGAGCACCACGTGAATCGAAGGACAAGAGATATGAATTAAAATTCCCTTTGAATTTCCGAAATTTGTAATAATCCTCGGAGATTTTTTTCTATAGAACAGCTGAGCTTTGGAACTCCTTGTCTAAAGAGGTTTTTCCCGAGGCTTACAAACTTCAAAAATTCAAAGTGAATGTTAATTCGTATCTCCTGTTCCCTGATTCACGCGTTTTCTTTGAACATTACAGGGCTTCCCTTCCGTGTGAATCTGCATATAAAAAAAAGGAAAACCCTTCTTGGCAAGGAGTTCCAAAGTTCAGCTGTTCTATTGAACAAATTATGAGTTTTATACTTTTTTGTACAACTAATCTTCTGTCTGACATGAAAAATGAAGTCATTGTTCATCAGTTTTCTTTTCTATTCCAAAGACCATAATCAAAGCAATAAAGGCACTGACATGTTAATGGAAAATGATCTTTGCTGCATAGTCGTAGCAGCCCTGGCCATCTCAATAAAAAGAAGAAGAAAGATTGAAGACTCATTGTAAAAAAAACTATCCTTCTAGTTTTTTTCGTGTCCTAGGTTCCTCTGAAAGACGTTTTTTTTCTTCAACATGGCAGTTAAAATCTGGCAATCTATCCTATATGTCTATTGCACAGAATACTCAAAATACTATACAGAAGCGAATCCAATGACATATTCGGCAAAAGCTACGCCTTTCCAAAGTGCACCAATGAAAGCTTACTAAAACATTCTATTGCTTTTGCTTTAGTGAGTCAGATGAAGACAGCTGATTTATTGGACTCATGTAACTTGAATTTTCTCAGTGTACTTTCCTATTGTTGGTATATATTGGCAGATTTCTCAGTTCATGAACGTGCCAAAGTTCGATAAAAGTCAAATATTTTTGGGACAATTGCTTTAGGTGACCGATTCACTTCTGTATAGTAGTTTAGTTATTCTGTGTCTATGGAGTATATTTCAAACCTTTGTATGTCTTTGTATAGTAGTTTAGTTATTCTGTGTCTATGGAGTATATTTCAAACCTTTGTATGTCTTTGGTAACTACCTACCAGCAAGTCAAGATAGAACGCAGTCAAATGCACCAATTACACTAATTACGCAACAAAGTATTAATTACGTGGACTGTGTCTACCAACAACAGACAGACGTAGTTTGCTTTGAGCAAGACACACTACGTCTCAGGACGAAGCGACTATTGCACAGCATCTCTTATGTAATATGAGGGGATTGGTCTAATGCGCCGTGAGGGAGGCAAAGACCATAAAAAAACAAGAAGAAGAACTCAAACCCCAACCTCTTCAAATAGGCATTCCAGATACTTGTCAAAAATGTCAAATAAACCGAAATGAACCAATCGGCGGCATCTGCCCCCCAGGAACTTTCGTTTGTTTTCTTTTTTATAAGTTTGTGATTGGTTGAAACTGGTATTTGCCCCCCAGACATAACCTGATCTGGAATGCCTAATAAAATTTCAAGTTAAGGTTAAGAAGAAAATAGAACGCGAGATTAATCTGACGTCTGATGAAAACAAACACGACCTACCTCAATGTTTACTTGGTTTGAGGTTATGATTTTTGTGATTTGCTGATTGTTTTTCAGAATTTCCCTGTTCAAAAATGTTTTTCCATGTTCCAGCATAAAGGATAATGGTTGTTAAGTGCCGGATGAAAGGATGAAAAAACTACAATTTAAAATCATGGAATAAAATCTGCATTTTACCCAGGTAAATGAAGTAGTTATGAAGACCATAGTAATTATCATTTTTTATTCAATTCACTGAAATGATACATGATAACATCTTGATCTCTACCTGGATTCTTAATTGATTTGTTTCAGTAATTATGGAATCTGCTATAAAATGAGGTGACCATACCCTTCCAAGCTCATTACTTTTCTGTGCTTCGTATATTCAGATCCTCAAGATGAGTGATCTATCTGAATATCATTCGACTCTCGATGAAACTCATCGTAGAAGATATTCATCTAAAATATCAGTTTTGGGTATTGATCCTCATGTTGATTTCGAAGAGTTTTCTACCGATCTCTCAATGGTTCCACATATCATGTATCCAGATATTGTCAATTAGCTAATTCACACTAAAAGTGCATATACACTCAGTGAAATGAAAGCTTACAAAGGTTTGGAGGCTTACAATCAGTATATTTGTAAGAAAAGTGAAAATAACTTGAAAATGCCCTATCTACATTCATAAATATTCAAGAACTTTGTAATCTCATTTTCCTCGAAAAAAATAATCATCAACATTTTGAAATTCACCAGATCAATTATCAACAAGTTACACAAATATTCTAGTTGATATGTAACACTTTAATGTTTTTCAGGTTATGCATTCTCAAAGACTGAATGCAAAATTACTTACCCCATGGATCATAACTGATAAGGATGGCACAGTCGAAAGTGCTCTTTGTAATTGCATTGCAGGCTATGGTGAAGTATGTACACATGTCGCAGCTGTTTTGTTTTCGATTGACAATGCAATGCGAAAGCAAGATGTTACTAGAACAGGGGTGAAAGCTTATTGGATGCCACCTAAAGATGTTCCTGGAGAACCAGGACGAGTGAAAGATCTTGACTTTTCTAGACCGAAGAAAATGAAGGAAAACAAAGCACTACTTCAGAGTTGAAATATTTTTTTCAATGTAGCAAACTCAAACTACTTGTTATGGAAACTGTGATGTTTTTGGAAACAATAAATTAAATAAAAAATAAATAAACCATTAGAATCCATCAGTCAAAACCGTTGTCTCAACTGGAACATTTGTTGACTAAAAAACTTTTATTCCATGATTTCACATTATTGTTTTTTCATCCTTTCACTAAACACTTAACAACCATTGTTACTTATGTAATAATTGGGAAAAACAACAGGAAAATTCCGAAAAACAAGGCAAATCACAGGAATTAAATCAACTAACGAACAACCATAACCTCAAATCAAGTAAACATTGAGGAAGGTCGTGTTTGTTTTCATCAGACGTCAGATTAATGCAGCTTTCTTTTTGGGAGTTTCAAGCCCCGGTGCAGCTAATTTTAGCTTTACCATTGGTTGAAAAATGACATGTGTCAAATTCCACCAATAGTGAAGCAAGAATTAGCTGCCCCGGGGCTTGAAACACTCAAAAAGAAAGCAGCATTAATCTCGCGTTCTATACAAAAACAACGGCAAAAAAACACATGAAGAAGAAGAAAATACAAGAACTCTTTCTATTATATGATACAAAGAAAATATCATTTTTAATTTTAATTTATATGATACCTAATGAAACACTGAGATGTCAAATCCTTTCTTAAGGATACCTGGATTTTGTCCAGACTGTGGATCAGTATTACCCCCATTAAGAGAAAAAGGCGGCATAAGCTGTTACACATGCCCAAGAGTTTTTCTAGAAGATGCTGAAGAAGGTAAAAAAATAATAGAAACCCCAAGTGCTGAAAATCAAATATTTCATAAGTATTTTTTTACAGTATTCGGAACAGCCAAGGTGAGAACATATATTCATTTCAATACCAGAGGAGCCAAAAAGAGAAGCATAAAAAAGGAAAAACCAAGTGGGGACAGTAATAATGATGGACCTGTAGTTGAACGAATGTGTCCGAAATGTGGTAATGATAAAATGTCTTATGCCACATTACAGCTACGATCTGCTGATGAAGGACAAACAGTTTTTTATACCTGCACCTCATGCAAGTACAAAGAAAGTGAAAATTCATAAAATTTCCTTGTTGAAAAAATCTCCAAACTTACAGATGTATATATGGAGCTGTTAATTAAAAAATTTTTGAAGGTTTTCAGGTGGTTTTATAATTTTTTGTTGATAATAATTTATGGTACTAGAATACATCAAAATATGTACAGCTTATCCAATCCATCTTGGCACAGAACTGATAACGGATATGCCCAGCAATCTCTGAAGTATAGTTGAAAAACCACCTATTCTATCATATGTGTTCATTGAACTAAGTCACTATTACAATTTATGCATTAAAAAGAAGATTTCGATCATGAATCAATCCAATGTCAGATGGAAAAAGAGAAGTGTTACTGGATCAAATACGTTTTCAAGTTTTTTTTTTAAGCGTTTGTCAAAGAAATCTTCAGTTAATTTCTTTGGTAGTATGTTATATATTAACACTCCATTGTATAAAATTGATTTCTTTCCAAAGTTTGTTTTGATTCTACTGATTGTACTCAGATTTTTGGACAGCCTAGTTTCATATTTATGAATTGTTTCAACCACCAAGAATCAATAAGGGGGTTCAGACAAATTCTTAACTTGGAAAGTTCCCAACGTTAATCTTTCGCTTTAGAAGAGTGTATGAGTCAAGTTGTCTTGCTTGAATCCGCCATTATTTTTAGTGCTTCAAACATTACTCAGTACTGTCCATGGTACAGTCTATTTTCTTAAGTCATAAATATGTAGTTAGTGTAGGCCAAGTGTAGGCACTGTCAGATTGCTCTCTTCTGTCTTTTGAAGATTAAGTAGGCTTCCAAGAATTATATCGAATATTCTTGTAACATTATATTAGGAGTTCTTACATGATATCCTGAGATCATAGCAAACGACTGGATTTTCAGCATGGATTTTCAATTTTAATATTTCCTGATGATTCAATAACGAATATTTTGTTTTGTTCAGATTATTTGTTTTGATATACTGCATTGGTTTCATATGGATTGAGAACCAGTTTGGGACTAATAACAGTATCTTCGGCAATTTTCGTTAGCTCGGGAAAATTGTTAAATGAGAATAGCAGCAAACATTGCCAAGTAATTGATGATTATGAATGGAATAGGTCAAGTACATTGCCATGAGAAAACCAATTGTTGTTATGAGAGTACTTGATTGTACTTAATTTCCTATAGCAATGATAATTTCAACATGTTTCCTCTCATTCAAAGAGGATCAGAGCCAATCCTGATTTGCATTTGCTCTCCCATGTTTCGATAGATGTTCTGGACATTTTAGGGTTTTCCTGTTGTGTTAACTTAAAGACAAAAAAGTGTAGCGCCATTAGGTTTTATTGAATAAAAATGACAGGTATGAAACTGAATAAAACAACATTAAAACTGAGTTACATAAAATAAAATAAATAACGTTACTTGATTGAATTGAAAACACCGAATCAACTTTTCTTTTGTTGCTTTTCCTTTCCTAAACCTGTACTTTCCAGGAAATACTGATTTGGATGGTTGATGGCAACAGATGCTTCGTGTCCGTGCACACACTCAAAATACTTGCTGCAAGCGATCTGATAATGTCCATTGGCGGCCATTTCCACCACAGAATTCACACCTTAAACAAAATCAATCAAATCCATTAACAGCAATAATAAAATGAGAATTGGAAATTCAGGTCTTTGTTTTAGTGCTGAAGAGATGAATTATCGATCTAGGAAGTTCCCTATCAGTAGAAAATAGGATTAAATATACTCTAATGTCTGAAGATTCAACTAAATTGCCTATACAGATATAGAATAAATATAAATAAATTGCATATGCAGGTATAGAGTGAAAAATATTCAGAAGTGATTGCCGTAAAATTCATGCAAACTATAATAGGGTCTGATCAAAGAACAAAACTTTCATGGCCGGATGTAACTGATTCTGGGGTGTTTTTCGGGTTCGTTTGCTGTGGTCCACAGGGTTTTACTCCTGACGTTTCGCCTACAGCTCTCACAGCACATACTACCAATGTAGTGTGAGAACGAGAACATTGCGTTCGATACCTCATATACTTTGATAATGCCTACCACAGCTATAGGCGAAATGTCAAGAGTAGAACCTGTGGACCATAGCAAACAAACCCGAAAAACACCCCAGAATCATTATAATACGGTCTGCTCTCAATAGATTTGTTTTTCTGAAGTTCAACATTATGATTGATTTCCTTAATATGCTCTGATAGGTAAGTGATTGCACATTTTCAATCAATTATAGAAAATGAGTCTTTCATTACTTCAGAGAAGGGCAGAGGTAATTTTATACTTTTTGGCTTTGGCTTTTCAGATATTTGATATGATTTTCAAATTTCAGTTCTTTGAAGATATGAAGTCCTAGAAACTTCGGACAATTTTACTCTCAACAGCTTCATTTTGCATAGGCAAATCGTCTAGTAAGCATTTGAATGGAATTATAATCGTTTTCTTGATATTGAATGTTAGAAGGTTTGATTCACACCAGGATTTAATGTTTCTTATATCTCTAGATATCATCTCGTGCAAGCTACACGCCGATTCACTAGGCCACAAAATCATGGTATCGTCCGCAAAAAGAGTGAGTTTACCAGATATGGCAACATTTAAAGAGTCATTCACATACACAAGAAAGAGGATTGGCCCCAAAACTTAACCCTGTGGTATGCCTAAATCAATATAAGAATTTCTGGACATTACGTTTATCTTCACCATCTGACTTCTCCCCGTTAAATATGACTCAAACCACTCATGGTTTTTTCTCTGCAGCCATACTGAAGCAACTTTTGCACGTGTTGGATAGTTTGATGAATAATTATTGAACTTTCAAGAAGAATAAAAGTATTTTTGAGCTGTTTGTTATACATCAATACAGCCTTCAATCAAAGACTATCATCCAAGAATTGAAGAATCAAACTACAATATGCAACAGCATTTATGATTATAATGACTTATCTTTGAGAAATTGATTCTGAACAACGGAAAATCAAGCATTCTCTTATTCAGGGTGACCTCTTGAAAAAACTCTAATGGAATCTAGCAAAAAATTTGAGTTTACAGTTTCATTGCAATATTGGTTATAGTCTAATATCCCAAGTAAGGTCGACCTTCACCTCCCTAGGGAGGAAAAGTAAAAGTGATATGTCATCAATGAAATAACTTATACGGTAATGACGACCTAAACTATATTCTATTATATAAGTAAAAATTTTACCGTTCATTTATAGAACAAAGAAGGTGAGATATTTTTAAGAAGTGATCATATTGAAAAAATTAAAGTTGTTCATGATAGATATAAGGCTAATGTAGGTGTTGGTGCGAATCCGGCGAGAAGGCCTTTTTTTCAGGGTTGGGCTGATTAAAATCAAGTGATTAAAATCACGATTAGAATCATGATATAAATCGCTTGATTTTTAAAATTAAAATCATGATTTAAATTGATTTTTGTTTTTTATATTCAGAACCAGATAACAACATAATAAAAAAGTTTTCTCGAAGATCAGAAGGAGTAGCTGCTTTTAGCAAAAACAACAAAAAAGAAGTACATAATTCCAAATTCTTAACGAAACGTCACACCTAAATTTTATTACTGTATTCTTTCAGTCCATTCATTTTCGATATTACAATTCAAACAAATACACGAGTTTTCCTCCTTTTTCTATGCCTAATCTGTTTCTAATATCCAAATGTGCAACTAGCGAAATGCGTGAAATTGTTGGGCAACGTCAATTTATAGGTTGAGAAGGAAAACAAGCCTCGACAGGAATATTCTTGCAAAAAGCACAACAAAAGCGTTCGTGTTCGTGCCTCACTCGGCACTGTATAGCGAGTGTATAGGACAGAAGGAAAACAAATCGCGACAAGAATTTTTCTGCAAGAAGCGCGACAGATGCGTTGTCACAAGTTTTTGAGCCGAAAATTGTATTGAAATTTTTAGACTTATACATTAAAATAATCATCAATAATTTCAAAGAATAAAAATGTTCAAATTTTATATTCAAATTTAAAAAATCAAAAAAATCAAATAAATCATGATTTAAAAAAAACAATTTTTTATTTTTTTAATAAAAATCAGAATTTGCCTAACCCAGCTTTTTTTCTTTTTTTTTGGTTCGTAGGTTCTCTTGATTTTGGGAATTTGAGGAGCATGCTATATTGTACCTACTTGTTAGTTTTATCTTATTAACTCAATTTATCTTTTCGTTCTTAGCAACAGGTTTCAATAGAGTTAAAAATATAGACAATGAAAGTCCGAACCATTACCATTCAGCAAGGAACATTGTTAACCACTTTCAAGCAAACCTGCTTAGTTTTAGTTCTTTATTAAATTTCGTTACTTTCGTGAATTTTTTTTTCAAATGACTTGTTATTCGAAGGAGGCGGAAAAATCATAGGTATAACATGGGAGCAAAGCACATTTTCCTCCTTTGAATGATTAAAAATAGCTATTTCTTTGTAAAAATATAATTTCCATCTGGTTAAAAATTTGGTGAAGGTCGACCTTATTCGAATCCTCTACTATTATTAGTTTTCCAACGTTTCCAAGTTTTCCATCATTTTATTCGAATTCAATCACCTATAATTCTTCGCTCAATTTTACCTCCCAAATAAGTCTTTCTCTTAATTTTCTGCCTTTCAAAAGAAGCACCGCAATGAGATTTTCAATTTATTCTACCTGCACGTACCTTCTGAACTCAATCCATGTTCAACCAACTTCTGCTTCAGAATGCTGGTGTCCCAGTGCTTGAACGGGCACCCATGGTGTTCCCCAGCCCCCACTGAGCTAGATATGATTTTTATACAGCTATAAGGGGAGTAGTCGGTCATTCCTCCAACTTTACCATACATGTGCTTGATCAGGTAGACATACTCCTTATCGAACTTTTCATTGTCGATTTTTTTGGTGAACTCCTGTCTCCAGAATTCCATGGCCTTTTCATACAAGAGCCCTGAAATAATTGTATCGATTCATTGAAATATACTCTTGCTAGGTGCTTTCGCACCAATAGGTTCAATTCAATTTATGCTTTATTGTCATAAGTACATATACATTTGTTCACAGAGCTTTTAACATAATATAATATAAATTTTCATACAACCCTATATACATAAGGAAGTGGTAAAACAAACGTTGAGATACTTAAAATACTGATAGGTTCAGATCAAAATTGAGGAATGGATTAAAAAAAAATACGAAGAAAGAAAACGCTTTTTTTAGAACTCCTGTTGAAAGTATTTACCCAGGTTATATAAAGGATTTGCGATAAGTGTTACTTTCACCTTAGTACGGAACTTATGAACACACAAGATATTTTTGATTGAATTTGGCAAATGATTTTATAGTTTTATTCCATTATAAAAATTGAGTTCTTGATCAGAGTGCAATGGGGTATAATCAATTTGACCTGGCCACTCTGTCTTGTATTGTAGTTTGTCAAGACTACCTGTAAGGTATTTTTTTTGTGAATTAGTGAAACTGTTTCTAAAATGTATATACAAACTACCGTTAATATATTGCATTATATCGATCATATATGCAAAACAAAACGCTGGAATAATTGGTCACTGCAGGCCCCCCAGAATGCTATACCATATCTTAGGTGGGTTTCAAGAAGAGCCAAGTACGCTGTTCTGACTGATGAAAATCCTAATTCAGGGACGATGATTCTGATACCATAGCATCCAGAAGCAAGATCATGGCTAATGTGAGAGGTTTCTAATTTAAATTTTTTTTTCATTCATTTATTCAATATACAGTCAAAAAAAAACATAAAATTATGTACTATAAATAATAAATTGGAGTATAATATTCATTTGATAATTTGGTGGACATCATTCTGCAAGCAAATATTTTTTTAATTCTTTTGAAAAAACATGAATGGATTTGGATGATTTTTTTTTGGAGTTCATTGAAAGATTTGAATGCTGATGAAATGGGGTTATTTTTTCCTTTATTGGAATGAATCATATTTAAATGAAAGTTATTTGATATTCTGGTATCGTGGCCATGAAAATCATAACTTTTTGACAGTTTTATATTACATTTCTGAAGATATATATATATATATATATATACATATATATATATATATATACATATATATACATATATATATCCCACAGTAGATAGGTCCTCCGATAATAGTACATTTGCATTTAATAGGTCCTCCGGGTGCGATGAGTCCTCCGTATACGGAAGACCTATCACTTCACATGTTAAACGGTCCATGACTTCATAAAACATTACCAGAACAAATTTCAGAAGGATGACCTAAAACGTGTTTTTCGCTATTTCGTATAGTTTTAGTTGCCGTTTTCTCCATATCTGAGGGGGATGTCGCTGTTGGGCGTATACTATCACGCGTATATGCTTTTCCTGTCCTACAGTGGATCCGTCCTCCGCTGTATTAGTCATTAACAATTCACTGTAGATAGGGCCTCCAACGATTTGGCAATACTGCTTCGGGTACATTTAGGGAATATTGAATTCATTTAGGTATTGGGAAACGTTTTCAAGAATCATACCGCGTTAGTAAAGTTGACTCAATGCATGGGTATCTGGAAAACGGTAACAGTTACAGGGACGGTTTAGGCGGAAGATCCAATTAACGAATTCATTGCTTATTTAAGGTTTTTTTTCGTCACATTGGTTCAACGTGATTGGGTGAATGATTTGAAATTTCGTATAAATAAAAATGAAAGATTTATTCATATTATTACACCACTTGAAATGTTCCGAACATGTTATATATCTCATATAGTTTGGAACTGGGAAATAACGATTTCAAATTCAAAAATATCGAATTTCATAAATAATAATCAGTGCCGATCGTGATTAGATGTGATGCGACTGGAGTGGAGGTACGCGGTCCTTGATGGGAGCCCATCATAATGACGTTGAGAAGTTTGTTCTCAACCTGTTACATTCAGATATTTTTTCTTGTATCAGGTTCAATTGAAAATGAATCCTTTTCATTCTTCGAAACTTTTCAGAGAATATTTAATGACAACATGAATTTTCAATTGTTTCGATAGTATTATTCAAAATCGGGAAATATTGGATATTTTGAAATTGTATTTCGGGACTGATCTTATTGTAATTCAAGAAGGAATTGATATGGAAACGGAAAATTTCGACAGGTATTCCAAATGGCCCCGGAGGGTTGAGAAACAATGAAAAGTACAGGTACGTCTTGAAAAAAAGATGAAATTGATACTCAATTGTCTTCTTCTGAAGATACTGACTTTGATGTTAGGGTAATTTATCTCTACAAATAGTTTCAACTCTTACACCAGAGGTTCCATTTACACCATTAATATATTTTTCATGGCAGCCTTCTGAAAATTAATTCAACTTCCAGTTTATCGAAGCATTTTTTGTAGACAAATACATGCCGATCCATTGGTTTCAATTCTTAGGATATAACAAAGTGTTCTTAGAATGTCCTGAAGAAAAATTTCAAATGAAAGAATATTTTGAGTGATTTCTATTTTCGAATGAGCATGATGAACAGTTATTATTGAGAATTATGAGAATTGCGAAATATTGAAAAGCGATTATTTACATTGGAATACCTGCAGAATCACATAAGAATTAAAAAGCACTAAATGTACAGGTGATCCCAGTGAAAACAGATATGTCTGCCATATACTATTTACGAACATATAAGATATACGAACCTCAATATTTTTCGTGGGAAGAATGAAGTTTTTATCATAGATGTTTCAGTCATTCACATAATAAAAATGAAGGGTCTATATTAATCACGAAGACTATTCCTTCCTTTCAGTGAATTACTTTAATTTCTATGAATCATTTACACATATCGACAGAGTCCTTTTACTAAGTATTTGATGTTACCCCTTTCAGAAAAGTTTAGTTTTCTTTATCATCGACATGCTGGAGAAGAATCCGAAAATCACTTCTTCAAAATATTTGTTTTCTTTCTGGCATATTATATCAGACCTACCTACCTATTACCTACCTACTTGAATATCGACTGGCACTAGTTGGTTCCAATTGTACAAATTTGTTCATTCCAAGGAATATGCACGAATGTTCATTGAACATTGGCCCCCAGAACAGTGTGCCAAATGAACTGGGGTTACTTCAGACATTATCAATGATTCAAATATGGAATGGTCCTAGATGAGTTTCTGAGCAGAACTTTTTTCATCAAGCATAATATACAATAAATGGAATATGTGTGAATTTCGCATAAGAAAACCTGTTAAAACCAAGAACATTCGATTAAATAATTGTTCATCACTACGTTTCCAGTGTTTCCACAGGTTTTGATTTTCAGCGTACGTATAGATAGATTGATAGATTTCATTGAATTCTTCAATTTATTCAATTGGAACTTATGTCAAAAAAATAAAAACATTAGGACTAGAAATATATGATCCGTTAGGAATTCAAACAACTCAGCTAAGTTATAGGTGCGATTGGAAGTATTTGATAACTGCTTTTTTTGACCCCGGCTTCACCGTATAAATGAGTGATTAAGCCATTATTGCCTAAAAACACAAATATTTCCTAGCTGAACTGAGATAGTGATTGGGATTAAGTTGTAGCAGGTTCTTTTATTTTCATTTTTAGTAGCTAAGTCAATAAAAATATTATTTATTTGTGACACTCTGTCCAAAATATATCATTATGCACCTTCGAGTTCCAGGAAGCACATTTAGAATATGAGAAAAATGAAGGAACATGTTACATAAGACAAATCTGATAGTGGATGAATGCTACATGAAAATAATATATGTCTTCCAAGATAAACGTCGTAAACATAAGCAGAAAACATAACAATGAAATGTGAGACTTCCGATTCAATTTTGTTTGTGATACATGCATAATATACAGGGCTATTCAAATTCGTTCCTGTACATGGGGATCTCGTAAACGATAAGAGATAGAGTGTCGGTTGAATTGTGGCAAAGTTGCGTATTTCAGAGACCTATTCAATGATGTAAAAAAAATCGACTATAGCTCTTTCGGTTCTGGAGATAAACAGGCAAAACCAAAAAATCACAAATTTTGTTTTTGCCTGTATCTTCTTTATTCGCAGAAATATTGAAAATCTGTCCACATTTTGCTATCGGCACTTGATGTGGGCTATCAGAATATGTCAATGAATCTTTTATACGGGGTGTCATCTGAATTGGGCCACCCCCATATTTGAATTTTCAAATACGGACCTGTATTTTTTGTTGTTTTTGGATCGTCGACTTTCACTTCATACTGAAAAATTAAAATTAATTCGATATTTCGAGAAGTTTTGATAATATTTCATAATAATTAGGTTAATTATTCCCTTCTGAATTACGGCCCTGGAAATTGGTCGACTGAGTTGGATAAAAACACAATAGCAACTTTCACGTCTCCCTATGTACTGTAGAGTTTTTCGATTTTTTTTTTTCATTTTCAGGTACCCATTCATATTTTTTAACATTTCCATTGCCCTGAGCGTTTTCTACAATGAACTTCGAATAGCAAAACCTTTATTATCTGAAACATATATACAACAAAAATAGATTATATGTGTTTTGATGGGCAGAAAAAAGAAATGATAGCAATAATAACATCCTAAACACTTCGATTGAAATGAAAATTGAAATGAAGTAATGGCGGATAAATATGTCCTTCATAGTTTTTTAGTTTCTAACTTACCACAATCTGAAAGAGTAAGAATTATCATTCTTGATTTCTGAAAGAAACATCAAAATACTTGAAGTGACCTATATATTCTCTTGTTACTTCCCTATATTCGATCGCATATGCAATACATCCCCGACGATTGAATAATGTACTACTCATTATACGTTTGTTTGCTCGACCTCAATTTTACCCATTATTCACTAGTGAATAATAAGTCATTATTCAATGCCGCCAAATCCTTTCTTCATTTAGCTATAAAATTATATCGTTTTGCTACAAACAATCGGTTTTTAAAATTCTATCGTGTAAACCACCAAATATTTCCAATTCAGTTCTTTACCTAGATATAAAAAAGAAGGCAAGGAGTATCTACCCTGAGCTATCAGCGACTATGAATGTGCGTGTCATATCGAAAAATTTCCCTCAAATATGTCAACAGTATTGCATAAAATATTTGTTAGAATTAAATAATAGTATTTCTGAAAATGTGGATGTAATGTAACAAAATTTTCCAACAAAAAAACTTCAACAATTTTTTTAGTCGTGGATAAAGTATAGTATTTTACTCGCGTATAATGGCTAATATTCTCTCGAGGATTTAGGTGAACTTCACCTCGTGAATAATAGCCATCATCATATGCTCCTTGAATAATATACTATATTCGAATCATGATAGAACGATGGTTGGTGGCTTCAACTTTCGTTCTGTGAAAATTCTATCAGAAATACAGAATTTCGAATATAATGATGTTGAATGAGTTGAGTAAGAAGTGTCATTTTCATAATAACATAATAATTTTAGAGGTGTCATGCTGAATTCGCCCTTTTTGAAAACATTTCCAAAAATTCAAGTCACAGGATATTTGAAGATTCAAAAACTTCGACCCTGAATTTTGATATCGAAATTCTTTTCTTAGAATAAAGTTCGTTTTTATCTTCATCAATTCCATATGAAAGTAAAAAACACCATATAAGTTTTGAAGAATATCACGCGAACTGAGGGGGAGATTCAAAATGAATATAATTCAGGATACATCTATCCACCGTTAATTTACTCAATAAACAGAGATTATAATCGAACTCGTATCGGTTATATAATTTTAGTAGCATGAGATCAGATATGTATTCTTTCCTTCCATGAACTCATATACAGAAGAGGATGCAAAAAAAGTTTTATTCAATAGTAATAAATTGCCTGAGAGTGTTAAGGTGTTTTTTGATCAAACAAAGATTCAAATTGCATATTATAAGCAAGTTAAGAATAAACTCAAAGAGATGGTAGAAAATGGAGATACTTCTAAAACTATAAAATATGTGAACTCTGTTCCTAAAATTGTTAATTCAAAAAACAAGTAGAGCCTAATATTCAAAAATGGTTGAGGTCTCCTAGTTTTGATGTATATTCAAATGTTAGTAGTTTCTTAGCTCACAAGGCTGATATTCTTCTGAACATTATTCCTTATAAACCTTATGTAATCGTTCTGAGTGAAACATGTATCACTGAAGATATAGGCGATGCTGAAATTTATATTGAAAGGTACCAGATATTTAGATGTAATAGCACAAGTCGATATACGGGTGGAGTTTTAATTTTCGTAAGAGAAGATGTTGAAGTTAAATCAAGTAAACCTTATACAATCGACATGGTGTATTGGTGTTTACTTATGAAAATTAAAATTGGCAATGATCTATTTAACGTTGGGGGTATTCAAAGGTCTCCTAGTTCCAGTAAAGCTATTTTTATTGATGCTCTAGAAGACGTAATAGAAGTATATTTTGCTGACTGTAAAAGATGTTTATTGGCAGGTGATTTCAATTTCAATTTTTTCAGTACTGAATATTATGAGCAGAAAATAATAACACTATTTGATGTATGGATTGGACCAAGTTGTTCAGGAGTATACTAGATGTTGTGGTGATTCTGAAACCTTAATTGATTATGTTGTTACCAACTATGATAATGTTACTGCAAATGTGAATGAACCTAACATTTCTGAGCATTGCATTATATTCATTGAGTTATCTACTGAACATGTTCGATTGCCTGAAAAATCAATTACTTTTACAAAATTTTCAGATCAAGGGTATCATAATATAAATATGCAATTAATCTCTTGTAATTGGAACAATAATTCTGTTAATGTTGATAAAATTCTACATGAATTAATTGATAATGTGTCAAAAATTGTTAATGAAATTGTCCCTGAAAAAACAGTATATCTCAAAAGCAATTATGTACCCTACTCTGATAATGAACTTGAGGAAAAAAGACGAGAGCGTAATAATGCATATTTCATGTTCAGGCATTGCGAGGGTGGTCAAAAAGAAGAACGTTGGAATGTCTATAAGATCATAAGGAATCAATATGTTGTTCTACTAAGAAAAAAAGAAAAATTATATTATAAACAAACAATTGATAACAATAAAAATAATAGTAAGGAAATGTGGAGGTGTCTTGAAAAACTTGTTAAGCCAAAACAAAATATTGTTAGCCGTATCCAATTTGAGATTGGTCATCAAAATATAATTCTGCATAAGGAACTAGATATTGCTAATAATTTCAATTCATATTTTATAGATAGTGTAAATGAAATAACATCAGTTTTTCAAAATGTACAACAGTGGACCCATGACTACCCTGTTATACCAAATACTTTCTCTGAATTCGTGCCTTTGACAATAAATGAATTAAAAAATATTATATTCTCTCTGAACAAAACTAATAAAGCTGAAATTTTAAATAATAACTTCTTAAAAAGAAGTTTTGATGTTGCTGGTTATGCAATATTAAATTTAATTAATACTTCACTTAGAACCGGCGTTTTTCCTGATCAATTTAAGGTTTCCACTGTTGTTCCTGTACCGAAAATCAACTCGATTAAAGCTGAAAATTTTAGGCCATTGAATACACTCCCTACTCTTGAAAATGTTTTAGAATTGTCTATATATAATCAATTAATTAAATACTTTGACACCAATGAACTATTTCTAGGCAACCAATCTGGTTTTAGAGCTAGGCACTCATGTGAAACATCCCTACAAATTTTAATAACTGAATGGAAGAATATAATTGATAGAAATCAGTACATTGAACAATTTTACTTGAAAAAATTAGGTATTATGGAATATCAGGGATTGCATTTAATTGGATTCAAAGTTACTTATTCAACAGAAGGCAAAAAAACAAATTTGGGAATGAATTGTCAGATGAACTTGTAATTGAGAGTGGCATACCTCAGGGTAGTGTGTTAGGTCCATTGCTTTTTATTATTCATCTAAATGATATTAACCACATTTCTGGATCACACTGTATTAATCTTTTTGCAGATGATACATTGGTTTATTGTATACATGAAAATTTGGAACAGGCAATTGTTGAAATGAATGGGTCTTTAAGTAACATTGAAACATATTTATTTAATAATAAACTTTAACTCAATGTCATTAAAACAAAAAGTATGATATTGACATCGTCTCTCGTATATTTAGAAAAGTGTCTATGTATGTACTAGGGTGATTCTTTTCAAAAGTCTAATACAACCTCATTTTGATCATTGTTCAACATTACTTCTTCTATTTGGTAAAAATAAAATAGAACAATTGCAAAAGCTTCAAAATCTGGGTTTGCGATTGATATTGGGATGTAGCCGTTATACAGCAATTAAATTGATGCTAGAGTGTCTAAACTGGTTTTCAGTTGATGAACGTATATTATTTATGATTTGACTTTTATATTTAAGCTGCATAAAGGATTTCTACCCAAATACTTTCAGAGGTTTTTGTTGAGGAATAATGAAGTTTATGGTTACAATACGAGAGGAAATAACAATTTCTACATCAATAAAACTAACACAAAATTTGGAATGAATAATGTGTTTCACGAAGGCCCAAATGAGTTCAATAAACTACTACAATTTGTGAAAGAATCTGAATCAATGAACCAATTCAAGTCATCATTGAGGAAGTATATTAGAGGCAACACATCATGATGTTCATCGGTATTTTTGTTATTCTTCATTTGATGTGATCTGACCTGACAATGAGGTGATGTGTTATATTTACATAGGTCAATAATGTTGTAAGTTATATACATCTTTTTGTAGTTTTTTGTATATTAGGATTTCCTACTTGGGTGTCATCTGAATTGGGCCACCCCCATGTTTGAATTTTTAAATACGGACCTGTATTTTTGTTTTTGTTTTTAGATCTTCGACGTTCACTTCATACTGAGAAATTAAAATTAATTTGATATTTTGAGATGTTCCGGTAATATTTTATAATAATAGGTTAATTATTTCCTTCTGAATGACGGCCCTGGAAATTGGTCGTCAGAGTTGAAGAAAAACACAATAGCAACTTTCACGTCTCCCTATGTACCACAGAGTTTTTCGAGATTTTCTTTTCATTTTCAGGTACCTATTCATTTTTTTTCAACATTTCCATTGCCCTGAGCGTTTTCTACAATGAACTTCGAATAGCAAAACCTTTTATTATTATTTGAAATATATTTACATCAAAAATAGATTATATGTGTTTTGATCAGCAGAGAAAGAAATGATAGCCGTAATAACATCCGAAACGAACACTTTAATTGTAATGAAAATTGAAATGAAGTCATTTATATACCCAAAAAAGTTAATTGCGCAATAAATGTTCGAATTGGAATCCTTACATAATACTGATATTGAAAATGAATTAATCGCCTCCCTCTTATTCTGTTTGATGCATAAAACGTTGAAACTCACTTAGAATATCCACTTGTAATGCAACGGAAGAAGTACAGACTGGCAACATTGCTGGAAGAACTATCCACTGGAGTTCATAATCAACAGAATATACGGGGAGTACTTAGAGCTGTGATTTTGTCTACGAATATATACCCAGAAGACTCAAATATAGTGGTTTAGATGGAGGACGTAAAGATATCAACTTGCATGGTAATTTTATTTTTTTTATTTTTATTTTACGGCATTTTCGTGATGAGGGGAAGTGAAATATGCCATATACGCGACCAAAACTTTAATATACGCGCTCCTTCTGGTGGAAGACTTATTGCTGCGCTACCTAGAGAGGACTTATAGATATAGGGATGTATATACATATATATATATATATATATATATATATATATATATATATATATATACACACAAAACTCGGGAATTATATTTGGGACAGCAGCAAAAGCGAAAGTGTACTCTTATAACAATATATTTCCTTTATATTTCGACAATCAATTGTTGTCATCATCAGGGAGCTACAAAATAATGTTAATGAATGAAAATATGACATAGAATTTTTATCCTTACTTACATTGTTAGTGAGGATGGTCGCATGAGATGGTTAAAGAAGTCAGATGACACATAGTAAAATTGTTATAAAACATTGATACGTATTAGGAAATATATTGTTATAAGAGTACACTTTCGCTTTTGCTGCTGTCCCAAATATAATTCCCGAGTTTTGTTCTTAACTTGTCAGCAAAGACTTCCTCTCCTCTCTTATATATATATATATATACATAATTTTTGATAATCAATTAGATGATCCAAAGTCATATTAAAATTCAATTATGTGTCAATTAATAAACCTAAATATTTATGATTAGGAACTTCCGCTATCAGTTCATTATCTATCTTCAAGTTTAATTTTATATTCTTCATGTTTTTTTGTTTAAAAATCATAAAAACAGTTTTTTCCGAATTGACGGTTAAGCTGCACGTCCATTTTTCAATAAGGTCAATATCACGTTTTAATGAATTTTCTAAAATGTCAATACCTTTCCCAAAGTGAAATGATGTTATAAATCATTGGATCTATGCAAATATTACTTGAAAAATTCCATTCAATCGTCATCAGGGGTAAAGTTTATAGGAAAAAAGGAAAGAAAGACATTTTTACATATGGGAAAATTCGAATTGAGGATGAAGCCCATTTCATTTGAGGAATCAAGGATTTCTTTTTTCCCACTCTTTTTTCATGCATATGAATTTGATTTCCAAATTAAATTTACATGGTTATTTGAAGTTGTTCATGGACAATACCACCCTGGTTCATTTCTCTAAAAATATTAATTACCCCAGAAATGAAATAAAGTGATCTCAGTATTATTCTGTGGATGAAATTTTTATAAATGATCATTATTATCACTCCTTATTAGCATGTTATGCTTTTTCTAGTACAGTCAGTGATTTATAAAACAGATAATATATAAAGAGAGACAAGTCACATCGCAAAAAACAAGACAAATTATTCCAAGAATAGATCAATATCACAACAAACTTCAATAAGGTTTCCAGCAGTTCGCTGTTATTTTTTTTCTATTACCTATTCCTTTCAGAAACAATCCATACTGCAACCTGCTGTAATGTTTGAGGTGGTGGCTGGTCTTCAGAACTTGGTGCAAGTGACTCATGCACAGCGGGAAATTCTTTTTAGCATAAGTGTCTAGATTTGCTAAATCTATACCCTCCTTATCGTTCTCATATGTGTAGCTTTTGCCTGTGTAGGCGTTGTGAAGGTTGGATAGGAGAGAATTAAGTCGATCATCGTCAAGAGATGACATTCGATGGTTATATACCTGAAAACAAAAAGTGTCACCTTTCAAAAAATTGATTCTGATTGAATTACTACCAAATGAAAATAATAATGAGTTTATTTAAATAAATCAACATAATAGCAACAAGAAAAGAATATTAAAGAAATAGACGGCATATGAATGCCTCAAAAACTTCACAACTTACATTTAGGGCTTCATTGAGTGCTGCTCGGAATTTTGATTGAACACAGACTACTAAGTCACTTGTGGGAATATAAGCATAGCCAAGTTTGAGAAATACTCTCCTATTCTTCACCAGTGGTAAAACTTCACTGAAATCCACCTTATAAAAGTCACTTGCATCACAAGAAACATCAGACATACCTAGAACAGAATTTAAAATGGTCTGTTGGCTCAGTCCCAACCCAATTGAACTTACCTGCAGTGGACATTACCAAATCATTTTTGAGCTCTTCTTTTTCCTCATTCGAAATAGGATCGTATGTCAAATTGTTGAGTCGTAAAAACTGGATTATACTCTGAGGACTCTGAACAAGAAATCGGAGTTTAAACCATTCCAGCTCTCTGCTTAGGAACCACCTTCGTAGATCCTCAGATCTGCAATAAGCTAGACGTAAAATGTAATGAGAAAAGTGATCAGCTCTTCGTGCTTGGATGTCCAGCTCACTTTGGCTGAAATTATGAACAGACAAGTGAATAAATTCATCAGCAGATTGATTTTTTACCCATTGGATCCTCTCATCAAGCGCATGTACTTTTTCAAACCGTGTTTAGAAAGCTCTTCGGTGATCGATTTCCTCCATTCCTCTGAGAACTGCTTGTGGCCTTTAAGAGAAGCTTCCTCTATTATTCGTAACAGCTGCAGTCTCTCCAACGCCAGTTCCTCAAATTCATGTAGAGGTATTGTATGTTCAGGATGGCTCTTGTACATTTCAACATCGTGGGAGTATAGTTCTTTTTCAGAGTGGTTTATTATAGATTGTCTGACTTTTCTCCTTCTCGCTGTAGAGTCCATATTCAAAAGTGGATGAAAGTTTTCAAAACGATGTTAATTAATTATTTGATGATGTCCCAGTCCAAACACTCGGGAAGTAAGGTTAACTTTCAAGTTTCAAGGGTTGAAAATTTCCCGCCAAAATCGCAGATTGATGCTTGGATGTCAAGCAAATTTTGACGTCTGGGCAACAACTTTGAAATAATCTCGTTTCGTGGATTTGTGATATTTACCAGATTTTTAATGGACTCACAAATGAAGGCCGAGTGGCTAAGCATTTTCAGTAGAGAGTGGATTACATACTGAAATCATTTTTCAGATATCGTGATCTTGGAATTCCTTTTTGAATTTCTTTCACATTTTCTCGCCAACTACTATGAATATTAAATAACCATTCACAGCAGAACATGAATGATCTAACAAAGTATAATTTGCAATGAATGTCATAGATTCTCTGAATAATATGAATTTAATGTTTGTTGTCCATCGAATGTCAAAACATACACCAGATATGAAAGGTAGCCATATAGCAGATGATGGCCGCGTCTAACAGCTTACAGCGCTTAAGGCCGCTGCACAAAATTCGACAGTTTTCTATGGTGAAATGTCAAATTTTGTGAAGCGGCTTCAAGCGCTGTAAGCTGTTAGACGCGGCAAATGGTAGGATTTCACGAAGAGCTTTTTCGATTAGCTACTAGATACTAGATGTCACTAAGCACATTGATTAGTGATTATATTATATTTTTTTAATACATTTTGCGACAATTATCATGTAACATAAAAAATGTCAAATATTCAAAATCTTCATATAATTTAATACATTAATCAAATACATACCTCCAATGCAATAAAGTCGAGAGACCCAACATATCTGTGATATTTTCCAAATACCTGAGTGACTAATCAGGTGAGTTTCATGATTTATTTTATTTCCGAAGTACTATTTTTATTACCAAGTATTCTGTATGGTCAACGACTTTATCGATTTTTAATTCGTTATATTGTTTATAATGCTTCAGAGCTCCACACATTTCAATCTTAACCTCATATTCTCATATTTTTCTGAATGTGGCAGTGCCTAATACCACAGCCACGGCATCTATCTCCCCCGACAGTAGTCGTTGTCTGTAACAATGACCCAGTGAACATAATACCACAATTGAAGGGTTCTTCTTACTTTTTTTTTTCAGTAAAAAAAAAACTTCATACGCACAATAAATTCAAAAACCAGTCTCGCTTTACGTTTGCGGTAAGTTGGTAGAAAACTGCCAAAAAGTAACTACGTATTGGAAAATACCACGATGGACGTTGGATGTGCATGTGTTTGTTGTGATACAACAGCCGGAAATAATTATTGATAAATAATATTGGAATTGATTACTTGCAGTTCTGCTTCTCAAGTTTATTGGCCGATTACAAGTTAATTGAATGAAGGTAAATTTCTGGGAACATATAAAAATTCAACCCAATTAGAGTGATGTTAAGTGTGACAATAGGTTTGTTCTAGCACCAATTTCCAAACGGTCTGAAGCAGTCAGAGGCATGCGCAAAATGAATTTCGCTCTCCAATATTCATCTTGCGCATGCCTCTGACTGCTTCAGACCAATTTCCAAACGGTGTTGCTAGAACAAACCTAATAATTGTGACTGATGACTGATGCCTACTAATGGGTTCGTTCAGCCGTGCTCAACAGTTGAGTGATGTGCCAACTTGTTCGGCTGAACGGACCGCTGCACCATTGATCACTCTCAACCGTTGAGCAGCGGCTCAACATGTTTAGTGATTATTTTCAACGGTTGTGCACCGCTGAACGAAGCCAATGTTAGGTGAGAATTCCCATCGGAAGAAAAATGATTGTCGAAGAGTTTTTGGGATGTAATTGGACCACGTTTCTCAAATTTACCACTGAGTGGAGAAATGTAGTTCTTGAAATGTTTGATGAGTTGACGAAGCTGAATAAGAATATAAGTTCAAAACTCTCATCTCACTTCCCAGATGAATCCTCTTCTTGAAGATTTCAAGGATTTCAAAGACATAGTAAGTAACAAAATAGACAAATTGGAGAAGGAAAATGAAGAACTGAAAAATGAAAATGCCCTTCTGAAGGATAGATTGATCGTAACTGAGAAGAGCTTGAAAAAGTATAAACAAGTGATTTACAATTTGAAGATTGAACATCCTCTGAGAGACGTAAAACTCTTTCAAGAACAACTCTATGTTGCATATGCCGTGAGAATGATCTTAGACTAGGACAATCTCAGAATAAAGGTAAACCTAGACCAATACTCGTTGAATTACTCATGAATAATTGGATATATGAGATGATAAATTCAGCGAAAAAAACGAAAAACACGGGTCTACATATCTAATAAGAGGAAGAAAAATCTCTTAGCATTCCAGAAGATTGCCCGAGACCGGAAAATATCGGCACGTATCAAAGGTAATTCCTCGAGTAATTCAGCTAAAGATCCAAGAGAGCTGTGGGTAACACCAGGTGTTTACTGGATTCCGTGTAGCTGTGGATCGGTTTACATTGGAACCACCAAACGAAGCATCCATACACGGCTCTCAGAACATAAGAGAAATTGTCGCCTAGGACAGACAGATAAGTCGGCAGTGGTAGAACACGCACTCGGAGAAGGCAATCTCGTAATTGCTTTTGACGAAACCCAAGCGGTCGACAGGACTCTGAGCTACTATCCCAGATTACACAGAGAGGCAATGGAGATACCCAAACATAAAGACAATTTACTTCGTGGACTTTGATAATGACTAACTAACGTCAAGAGTAAAAACCTGTGGACCACGGCAAACAAACCCGAAAAACACCCCAGAATCAGTTTAACAGAATTTTTTTATTTATTTGATGGGATCAATAATAATCTTTCAGATAATATGCGTTTCTTAATAATCGGTGATTTTGATAATCCTACCATTACTGGATTGAACTGCAATTTTACTGGAAAATATCTTAACCAAATCGTGAATGCTATGGACACTTTATCAGATATGATCTGAAATTGTATAACCATGTGGTTAACTCAGATAACAAAACTTTAGCTTAATAATTATGGAGTATTATGGAGATTGATAAGGAGTAGTTTTGAAGTATATGTTCTGAATGAAACCATGCCCTTAGTTCCAATGGATAAGCGACACCGAGCCTTGGTCATGAAATCTGACATAAAAAAATCAAAAGTAATTATCATGTCTAAGGAATCTTATAACATCAAAGCAGCACATTTGAACAAATGTATGATGTATTTGAAATGTGTGTTCCGAAATTAAATCCAGGTAGAAACTAAAAAAGACTACCCTCCTTGGTTCACACATGAAATCAAAAATGAACTCAAACAGAAGGAAGTTCGATTAATTACAAAAAATTTAGAGCTGATCTGAAAAAAGATATAAAAAAAGCACACACTCATTGTATTCGAGATATTGAAAAGTCGATTATTGATTCGCCTGTGTTTTGGAATTTTATATATTCGAAAATAAGTAAAAAGAAATCACAGGTAATAGCTACATTATCGAAAGAGAAACTGATGATCCGAAGAAAATATCAAATACTTTTGCAGATTATTTTGCGTCAGTGAATGGTGAGAAATATACTTGCTTAAAGCATGTAAAGATTATTCATTTTATCCACTACTATTGATATTTCAAAGATGTTTATCTACACCAGTACTCTAATAATACACTTATATGCCCACAACCCCTTTTTATAATGAAATCCATTACGATACAGATCTTCAACCAATAGGAACCCATTACTTTTCAATCAAGCATGATGTGCATGCTCTGCATTTGACGTTTGGCAAGTCAAAATCGGTAAAGGTATTGTATTTTTTCACTGGCAGAAATATAGTTAGAATGATTACATTTTTCATTTGACAAATGCATGATTTATTTCTTTATTTTTTCAATCAGATATTATGAGCTCTCCGTAGGCGAGCGGTCTAAGGCGCTGAGATTACATTAGTTGGAAGTGACATGGGTTCGATTCCGGCCTGGAGTAATCTTTTTTTTTAAGTTCTGATCTCTTCATTTCTTATCGTTTTATTCCTCTAAGTGATACCATTAATTACAATTTTGTAGAATTTTTCAAAGAAATGCTTTCAATTAGTATTATTGTGTGCAATACAAATATAAATATAATATTTGTAGTTCTTCACTATTTATCGGGTGGAGATAAAATAGCGTATGCAACTCTCATGTAATGGTTATTAATACACTCGCATAAACCATACGAAACCCACCTTCGGCTCGTTTCGTATCCCGGTTCGTGCTCGTGTATTAATAACCATCATTACATGATCGTTGCATAATATACTATTATCTACATCAATACACTTATATGCTCATAATCTGTTTCATGACGAAATCCATTGTGATACAGACTTTTCGTTACGATACAGATTTTCAACCTATAGAAACTCATTATTTTTCAATCAAGCATGATGTACATTTGACGTTTATCAAAATCAGTGGGTACATATTAAATTTTCATAGATTATATCTAAATTTCGGTAATTATATTATCAAAATGTCTGATATCAGCGATATAGAAAAACTGTCATTGATTCCTCCACACACATATCGGAGAAAGCAGAAAATGCTGTACAGAATAATTATATTTTTCATTTGATGATGCATGATATATTTTTTTTATTTTTGATATAACTTAATAAGGTATCGTGGCAAAGCGAGTTAATAATAATAATATAATAAATGTCTTTATTCATCACAATTAACCAAGTATACATTCGATATATAGAATAAGATAAGCAAAAAAAAGATTTATGATGAAATGGTGAAGTGTCAGCTTGAGCTGTTTTTGAACTTTACCAGTTAAGGCTCTAGATTCGAACTAATCTTGGGCATTCTTTTTTTATTAAAAAAATTCGGACTCTTTAGAGGCCGGCAGGGTCAGCTTCTAATGGATAGCTGTTGCACTCGATATTTCAAAAGCGTTTGATCGAGTTTGGCATGGGGGTCTCCTTTCTAAACTGCTGTTTCATGATTTGCCTCCTCAGTTATGTGCTTTATTGAAGAGTTTCTTGTCTGATAGGTCTCTGTACGTAGTTGTTGATGGAGTACCATATGATATTCTCCCAATAAATGCAGGTGTTCCACAGGGTTCAGTTCTGGAGCCCACTTTGTGCTTCATATCAATGATTTGCTCGAGAAAACATCTTGTTCGGTACATAGTTTTGCGGACGACAATACTCTTCATACTAGTTTCTCTTCCAGAGTCCCCATACCAGCTCGAGAAACAAAAATTCAAAGGAACATTCACGTCAATAAAGTTAACGATGACTTGGTAAAAATAATAGAATGGGGTCACTTGGTGGAATTCAATGCCATGAAAACCTAAACACGTCTCTTCTCAAGGAAAGCCGATTTATCATCATCTAGTATTCAGATGTCAGGAGTAACTATTCCTACAAAGTCAAGAATCTCGATGCTACGAATTACGATCAGTGATAATCTCTCATGGGAAAACCCTGTGAGATCGATCGCTAAAGGTGCTTCCCAGAAACTTGGATTTCTATTTCGTGCGAAGAAATACTTCACTTCACGTCAGCTTCAAATGATCTATAAGGCTCAGATACGACCTGTCTTGGAATATAGTTCTCATGTAAGGAGTTCAGTACCAAAACATTCATTGAAGCTTTTCGATTCTATTCAGAGGAGGGCAATCCGTCTTGTTGGTGATTCAGTACAGAATTCCCACCCCTATGTTGTGAATTTGGTGACCTGTCGAACCTCTTTTGCTCAGGAATCTTTTTTCAATAGAACAGCTGAGCTTTGAAACTCCTTGCCGAGAGAGGTTTTTCCTGGGGCTTACAAATTTCAAAAATTCAAAGTGAATGTTAATTGGTATCTCCTGTCCCTTGATTCACGCGGTGTTCTTTGAACAGTACAGGGCTTCCCTTTCATGTGAATCTCCATATAAAAAAAATAATCAAAAATCAAATAACTTTCATAGTATCAAGCCCACGGAAAAATACCTTTAATAGTATCAGTGCAACTGGCCCATAGAGACCTTTTGGGCTGCGGAGCTTAGATGACAAAAGGAATGTACATAATGTATACCTTTTCATCGGTGGGTCAGATATTGAGATCATCTATGTCCTATATATTTATTTAAAAAAATGTACGTATGTTAATCTGATTGTTTCCACGATGGGGGTGGTCGTACGTAAAGGTTGAAAATGAAAAAAAAATTCTCGAGTGCGTCAGATTTTCTGAGGGGACGTTAAGTGTACCTAAAAAAAGCTCTTATATAATAATCTGTCGGTTTGGATATGACGCAGACTCGCTGCCGTTATTAGAATGTGAAAAAAAATTCGTTATTTATAATACACAAGCGCATCAGATTAAGATATATATGTTTCATCTTTACGCCCTAGACGTTGCAGTCTCATAATCTGTCGATTATTTGGAGGGATTGGCCTATTCTGTCATTTTTTTTTATTTTTCGAATCATTGAACTTAATTAATTGAAAATCTCAGGAAAGAGCATGCAAATAAAAAAGTGTATGTTTTTTTTAAGTAGAATACTTGTATTTATAAAAAAAAAATGTTGAGCAATTAAATTTTTAAAATTTAAAAACGTTGGATATCCGTTGTAAACAATATCATGCCACCAACGAGTTTGTGTGATCAACTGTCATGGCATCATGGCAACAGAAACCAGAGTGGGGACGGAGTGAGAGAGCAATAGATAGAGAAAGAGTGAGAGAGAAATAGAAACTTGGAGGGGGGAATATAGGCATCACGTAGCTGAACGCATTAAACTTTATCGATGAATTTTTATTATTTCGGCTTGTGGAAATCGTCAGATTATATATTTTTTGCAGTTCTTAAATTATTCCTTTCGAAATAAAAATAAAATTAGGCACGCTCGAGAATGTCGAGATTTTCACAACTTTGTAGCCCTCCTCCTTCTTTAGGTCACTCTCGAATTGTCAGATTAGTGGAATATACACGTTTCAGGATGTAACTAACTCACCCTACCTTAATCTGACGCACTCGAGAATTTCAGATGATCAATTTTTTTTCACTAATCTGATCCTTTATCTTTGAAGGGCGGCCATATATATAGGGCTCATATACGGTGGTGGTATAAGTACTTAACCGGGTACAAGGTATCCCCCTGTATATTAATTTGAACGCTTTAGTGAATCCCGAAATCCCCGTTTGGGCTCTCCCATTATTACAGTTTCATGTTTATCTATGGAGCTATCGTATGTATGGATAGTTTCGTAGAGTGCACCTCACGCTGGAGATTCTCAATGCTTTTGGTTTCGCCTTGATAGTAAAAAACCACACTTTCCCAGAAATGCGCTTGACCGTCATGCAGGTATACGATCACGGGGAATACCTGATTTTATGCAATGCAGTTCGAATTCTGTCAATGAACAATTATTGCAGACGACAACCGACGCTAGATAAGCCGCCTACGATAATAGGCCGCACTCACCTTTCGACAAAACAAAATCAGATTAGCACTTCCACAAGGTACCTATATGCTAATTCGTTTTTATCACTTCGAAGCGTACACTCATGTGCGGGAAACGATATATCGGATAAAGAAATCGGTTCAAAGATAAATGTAAACAAAGTAATAACGTACGTAATCAGAAATTAGGGTCATTATTACTTTTTAAGTCGATCCGATACTCGTGGATGAATCAAATTGTTTAGATCTAGTGGTAGTTGGTTCGGATTTGACAGATCGGTCGGTGATTCAGTTTTTGAAAGTCCGAGAAGATGGTGTACGGTGAAAAAGAAAGGCTGGAATACGATGTCAATGGGTATGTGTTTTTTTCGATCATTATGTAATCTACTTGAACGTTCAAACGATTTAACCTCCTTGTCCTTTGTTGTATTCGCGGAACAATTGAAATAATAGGATTGCGTTTTGCGTACACAGAGATATCGATGAAATTTGGTTTGACGTATTTGATACCTGTCAATTCTTACGAATATTCAGATCTATTCTGGGGCCTGTTGCATGAAAGTACAAGTCTTGTAGCTACAAGGGAAACACATAGAAACACGATGCTAAATAATTGTTTTTTGCTCGTTTTTCACCTGTACCTACATTGCGTTTTTCTTGTAGCTACAAGACTTGTACTTTTATGAAACAGGCCCCTGGTTTCCTATTGATTCTTGAATATCATTAGATTATTGATAAATACTCAAGAATGAAACCAAAAGCAATTATGGTGCACAACAAAAACTTTAAATAGTCAATTATTTTCGAAACTTTTTTGGCAATTGCATATCAGATCAAAGAACCAGTACCCACAAGATATTTCAAAAATCTTGATGGTGCATCATAATATTCTTCAATAGCAGTTATCTATTATTTTCAGTAACTAATATTCAATATTGAAAGTTAGTCAAGATTCACCAGAATAGACTTGATCAACTCGAGAGATACTAAACAGTGATAATCCAATCAAATTAACTGTTCAAGAGCCCAAAATGACGATTTTCGCCTACCCGAAAAGTAGCTGTGGATTCCGGCAGACACATGTGTCCTTATTATCCCCTAAAGTTTGCGCCAGATTCTGTCCGTGCGTTTAGCAACAATTAGCGGTTGAATGCCGGAAATCATTATTTTTATTTGTTTTTTGCTTATATAATAAAAACTATTGATCGGATCGAAAAAAAGTTGGATTAAAAGTTGTAGATAATTGAAAAATCTATCGATTAGCGTTACTCCGATTTCGATATTCCGATTTGTTGCTTAACTATTGCGCTCGGAATTTGAAAAAAGGCGTTTTTTCCATTACTCTATTAAAAAATGTTGAAATGCATTTGGGGGTTGCAACTGTGAATTTGAGAAGCTTTCAACTAGTAGAAACCATAGTTTCAATTTGGTTAAAAACCAATTGATAGGTTAGCAACAATCTAATTTGTTACTAAAAAAAATGTCCCACTAGATTGTTATTTCTTGCCCTACGGATAATCGTAAAGCAATGAACGAAACAGTTTTGGATAGTCAAAGAGTTGAACTACAATTTATTGTTTTCGGAAAATCGATTTTTTCAATGTGATACCTTTAAAAATGGCGTCAAAAAAACAACGTTTTTCAAAGTAAAAAACAATTAGGAAAAATTGGTCGTATCAAAATGAGAGAAAATGCATGGGAAAGCTGCTATTTTTCTACGAATTTTGACAACCTTACTTTTGTTCCACGATAATTAGGAGCCAAGATAACACTTTTTATCATTTAGTTTTCCCTCCATTTGTTTGTTTATATGAAGCAACGAGACCTCGACGACTGCACAGAGCAAGAGTCATATTATCCATAGGAACCAGCAGAATTTGTTTTCCACAATTATTTATCATAATTATTGATAGGATAATTGGAGGTTCTTCCGGGACCATTCGACGTGCCGTGTAGAGGGGGAAGCCGGAGAGAGCGATCTACCGCTAAACGGCCGTCGAGTGCACCGCGTGAAATAAACTGATCAAAGCCCAAAATGACCACGCTGTCTGTATCTCGGGAAATACTGGACAGTTTTTTTTTTATTTTTTCAATAGTGCATCGAGATATGATCGAATATCACTATGGCTTACCCGGTTTGTTTTCGGAAATCCCTCAAATCGCAAATAATTCAATTTTTACGCTGCAAATGTAGTGAATTATTCGTTCATTTCAAATTTAACTCTGATAATACGATTTCAAATGTTACCTTAGTTAGACGGAGAAAGCAAGTTTTCTCTGACATTCGAAAATGAATAAAGCACAGCTCATCTCCTTTCCAATTGATATTTTTACAAATGTGTATATATGAATGTTATTCAATTTTGAGATTTTTGGCCCATTTATGTGCAACATTATTCTTTGATATTTACAGCTTGTAACTGAAAATGTCCATTAACATTCATCTATTCACATGTTTATTTTGTCTCCGTTAGGTTAGTCAGGTCCTATCAGGCATTTCAGATACTTAGCAAATGACAAAATGAACCAATATGGTGGCATCTGCCCCCAGAAATTTTCGTTTGTTTCTTTCAGCAGAGTGTGATTTCCATGTTAAAACTACTGTACAGAGTGTCCCCGATTGAACAGTTTGTATCGTTCCGGCCGGTTATACTGAGTGCGCGAAAAAGACATTCCATTTGAACTTTTATTTTGGTAGTGATTTGAACATGTATTATTGTTAAGCTGACTTCTGTGATAGTTCACGTGAGAATATTCAATTTTTTCGATTTCTTAAAAAGGTAAGGTTATTCATTATACATAATTTCAATTACATCTATAGGTCAAAAATGTTTCGGTAGTAGTATAATTTAGATACTATTCTTTAACTAATGTTCAAACTTTATTTCATTTTATTTTGGATTCACTTACAAACACATTTTACAGTACTAACATGTAAGGATACTTGAAAACTACCTTGTGCTAACCAGTAAAAGACAATACTACTATAAAAGGAAGTCATAACAATATTCCCAGAGGAATAGTGTTAAGAGCGTTCTAGGTATTCAACACATTGAAATGAAAAAGAGAAAAGAGAATACATGTACAGCTTATCCAATCATCTTGGCACAAACTCAGATACTTTTCCAGTTGCACAATGCTATTGTAGACTATGACGAAGAAAGAAACACCTTCTATATTATATATATATATATATATATATATATATATATATATATATATATATATATATATATATATATATATATATAATATATATTATAGGAATAAATTTCAACATAATAACACATATAATAGATGTTTCTTTATCTTGGTATACTTCACAGAGATTGCTGGGCATATACGTTATTAGTTCTGTGCCAAGATGAATTGGATAAGCTGTAGATATTATAAGATACAATTGAAATATACAAGCTCTAATATCATTTTGACTGGTCATTAAGAGATCCAGGTCATTTCTGAGAATTAGGAGATTGCATTGTTGCATCATGTTATTAAAGTAGTTTCCGAGATACAGACAGCGAGGTCATTTTGGGCTCTGATTAGTTTATTTCACTCTTATATCGAATCGATGGCTTTATGCGCTGGATCGCTCTCTCCGGCTTTCCCCTCCACACGGCACGTCGAACGGTCCCGGAAGAACCTCCACTGCTCCTATCAATAAATATGATAAATGATTGTGGAAAACAAATTCTGCTGGTTCCTATGGATAATATGACTCTTGCTCTGTGCAGTCGTCGAAGTCTCGTTGCTTCATATAAACAAACAAATGGAGGGGAAACTGAAAAGTGTTATCTTGGCTCCTAATTATCGTGAAACAAAAGTAAGGTTGTCAAAATTCGTAAAAAAATAGCAGCTTTCCCATGCATTTTCTCTCATTTTGATACGACCATTTTTTCCTAATTTTTTTTACTTTGAAAAACGTTGTTTTTTTGACGCCATTTTTTAAGATATCACATTGAAAAAATCGATTTTCCAAAAACGATAATTTGTAGTTCAACTCTTTGACTATCCAAAACTGTTTCGTTCATTGCTCTACGATTATCCGTAGGGCAAGAAATAACAATCTAGTGGGACACTTTTTTTAGTAACAAATTAGATTGTTGCTAACCTATCAATTGGTTTTTAACCAAATTGGAACTGTGGTTTCTACTAGTTGAAAGCTTCCCAAATTCGCAGTTGCAACCCCCAAAAGCATTTCAACATTTTTTAATAGAGTAAAGGAAAAAATGCCTTTTTTCAACTTCCGAGCTCAATAGTTAAGCAACAAATCGGAATATCGAAATCGGGCTAACACTAATCAATAGATTTTTCAATTATCTACAACTTTCAATTCAACTTTTTTTCGATCCGACCAATAGTTTTCATTATATAAGCAAAAAACAAAAAAAAACTAATGTTTTCCGGAATTAAACCGCTAATTGTTGCTAAACGCACGAACAGAATGTGGCGCAAACTTTAGAGGATACTAAGGACACCTGTTTCTTTCTGCCGGAATCCACAGCTACTTTTCGGGTGGGCGAAAATCGTCATTTTGGGTTCTTGACTTCTTGAACAGTTTATTTCACTCTTATATCGAATCGATGGCTTTATGCGCTGGATTTCTCTCTCCGGCTTCCCCCTCCACACGGCACGTCGAACGGTCCCGGAAGAACCTCCACTGCTCCTATGAATAAATATGATAAATGATTGTGGAAAACAAATTCTGCTGGTTCCTATGGATAATATGACTCTTGCTCTGTGCAGTCGTCAAGGTCTCGTTGCTTCATATAAACAAACGAATGCAGGGGAAACTAAATGATAAAAAGTGTTATATTGGCTCCTAATTATCGTGGAACAAAAGTAAGGTTGTCAAAATTCGAAGAAAAATAGCAGCTTTCCCATGCATTTTCTCTCATTCTGATACGACCATTTTTTCCTAATTGTTTTTTACTTTGAAAAACGTTGTTTTTTTGACGCCATTTTTAAAGGTATCACATTGGAAAAATCGATGTTCCAAAAACGATAATTTGTAGTTCAACTCTTTGACTATCCAAAACTGTTTCGTTCATTGCTCTACGATTATCCGTAGGGCAAGAAATAACAATCTAGTGGGACACTTTTTTTAGTAACAAATTAGATTATTGCTAACCTATCAATTGGTTTTCAACCAAATTGAAACTGTGGTTTCTACTAGTTGAAAGCTTCCCAAATTCACAGTTGCAACCCCCAAATGCATTTCAACATTTTTTAATAAAGTAATGGAAAAAACGCCTTTTTTCAAATTCCGAGCGCAATAGTTAAGCAACAAATCGGAATATCGAAATCGGGCCAACGCTAATCGATAGATTTTTCAATTATCTACAACTTTTAATCCAACTTTTTTTCGATCCGATCAATAGTTTTCATTATATAAGCAAAAAACAAAAAAAATGATGATTTCCGGCATTCAACCGCTAATTGTTGCTAAACGCACGGACAGAATCTGGCGCAAACTTTAGGGGATAATAAGGACACATGTGTCTGCCGGAATCCGCAGCTACTTTTCGGGTAGGCAGAAATTTGACGAAAAAAGTTTATTTGATTGGACTATGACGTTACATTTTTTTAGGAGCTAAATCGTCGAAATGATTGGGCAATATTTTTATAAGTGTCGATAGAAGTTTTATAATATCCTATTTTTCCTTTGATCAGATGGAGAGTCACTGGATATAAATTCATGACATCAATGAAAGTATTTAAACTATTTCATCATAATTACTGCAAAATGTCTTGTTTGTCGTTTTTTTTTTTGGAGATTATTTTCGATTGTGAAAATTTCCTATATTTGAGAATGATATACAGATATTTTAATTTTCAATTTGAATGGAAAAAATATCAAGTTTTGGGTGCTGGATATGTTATACAGTGATTTTCTTTTTTAAACGGGTCAACTCAATAATTGAAACTTGGGATATTGAAATTGATACTTGAATACTATATTTTGGACTAGAATTAACAGTTGAAAATTTCAAGATGGCGACTGGGAAAACCTGGATGGTTTGGGAAAATATTGAGGGTTGTTTCATATTATTCACTTAGTTAATCTTCAGAAATCCAAATGAATTACTCAAAATAGATGAATAAAAAATTGCAAAATAATATAATAGATATGTTCCATTTTCAAAAAAGGATTTCGGTATTCCCTCAAAATGTACCCCAAATCTTTGAAAAAATACGCAGAATCAACTCAAAATCATTGATCACATCAAGATTCATGGTGACGAATAATAATTAAAAAACAATTCTGCAATTTGTTGATCTTTCGAAAGCTTACGTCTTCCACGCAGCTACTGTACTAATATTCACATCATTGATGTTGGTGACAAATGATAGTAGGACCGATTAGATTTTGTTTACCAGAAGGAGATTGAAGTCACGGTTTTTACGTCACGTTGCTTTCCAATAATAATTTGAAATCAATTTGAATATAATTCGACTTTGAATCTTACTGTTTTCAAAGATATATTTGTTTGGGAGCACGTTGAAAATATTTTTCCTCAAATGTCGAAAACGTATGACTTTTATAGATTGACATCGAATAATGAAGTTGACGTTGTGACGTTGTAAAGCTAGCAGAACCACTTCGGAATTTTAGAAATTTTTTCAGGCCATAATTGTGCAAATGTTTTGCCCTTCAATTGTGGGAGATATCACGGGTTTTGCTAGCATCATGTTAGGCAAACAGAACCAAACCGCTAAACGAATGTTTATGAAAAGTTTGATCAATTCATAATTTTAGGCTCACGTTTGCATCCATTGCAGATTTTTTGGATTGCAGTTTAAAAAAAAATCCTGGGTTCTGCTAGCTTTACCGTAAGGCTAGAGGAACTTAACTTATCTCCCACAATTGAAGGGCAAAAAATTTGGGAATAGGGTAATAAATTAGCTTAAAATTGGCCTATAATTATGTTTTAAAAAAAACTTTCAAAACTTCAATGTGGTTGGTTGGGTTCTGCTTGCTTAACGGTAAAGCTAGCAGAACCCAGGATTTTTTTTTCAAAACTGCAATCAAAAAAATCTGCAATGGGTGCAAACGTGAGCCTAAAATGAGCCTAAAATTATGGTGTGATCAAACTTTTCATAAACATTCGTTTAGCGGTTTGGTTGTGCCAGCTTAACGTTAAGCTAGCAGAACCCGCGATATCTCCCACAATTGAAGAGCAAAAAATTCGGGAATAGGGTAATAAATTAGCCTAAAATTTGCCTAAAATTATGGCCTGAAAAAATTTCCTAAATTCCAAAGTGGTTCTACTAGCTTTACGGGGGTGTTGTGACGTTGTTCTGAAGAAGTGAACACTCATTCTGTCTAGGTATTTAATGAAATTGGTCACTAGCAAGTGTTATTCGGAGTATTTTGGTAGTTCCCATTACTTTTTTTTTCTTTCAACTCAAGATTTACAATGCGTGATTCTGAGCATTTCCGAGATTCTTGAGCTGATGTTTTCTCCTCAAAACTAGTTTCAATGCTCATCTTGTTTGATGATGAATTTGATAAATGGAGACTTCTCGGTGCAATACTCCCATCTTTTGGGTTTACTCAAACTTAAAATGTACAGAAAGTTTTTCAAGCTGATGTTAAGTCTTTCTTGCTCTACTACTTTCTACCTCTACTCACAGTAACTTGTATTCCATCAGATATTGATATTTCGTTGTAAGTTTCACGTTCAGAAATGTGTCACTTTAAACTTTGAAAATCATGTCTTTGATAAATATTATGGCAGTCAATTTAAGTCTGTTTGATGCTTGCTTATCGACACGTTACTATGACAACCAATAGATATCCAAATATACATAAAGATTATACAAATATATAATTTATAAAACAAAATATATAAGACCTATACCGTAGAATGAGGGAATATACTCCCGGACCGGATTCAGTGAATTGGAATTTCGGTATCAAACTTTTTCAATTCCGGGATCCCGGGGATCCACATATGATCTGTTTTTGGTTGCTGGAGTAGCTTTTATGTTGTTAGATATCATTAATTTTCTCAAAGGAATATTTCTTCGAGAGAAAATATACTTATTCCAGATCCCGAACATCCCAGGAATGACTTTTCACACTTTTTTAACACGAATAAACAACTTTTTAGTCCTGAGGATGAATTTAATGAAAATCGAAACTTTTTCAGAGAAAACAATAGTTTTTCCTTCGACAAAGTTATATCTTCTGTAGGTGGAATCGGGATTATCACCATGAATATTTTGAATGTGGAATCTTTTTAGCGAATGACATCTGCATAAAAGGTTATCAAGGACACGAATGAAATGGACCAATATTGAGAAACTGTTACGACACTGCTGTTGAATCTCTGAAACAGTTGCGAACTCAGCTGCGATTGTTTTATTTCTTCACTGACCTAGTCCATCAAAGTCCACCAGTATTGAACGAGAAAAAAACTTAATTGAAGCATCGATAGTTATTGTCCTCTGTTACGGTTGATGCAGCATCCTAAGGATGAATTTCAACCTCGGAAGTTAGGAAGTAATCTATATTTCTCACTAAACATAAATATAACGTCTAAACGGTCCATTGGTCAATCATTTGTGTTCGAGTATCTCCAGTTGTCGTGTCAATATCAATGCTGAGATAATTATTTATACAGTGATACGAATCCAGTTTTCCGTTTCATCTTTGGAGATTGACTATGAAGACCAAAATACAAAAGTAAGTGTCGTTAGAATCAATAAGTGCATGGAACTACATTATTTATTCGAGAAGTTGTAAAATTCAATAAGAGCTTACTCCTTCATGTCGGTTTATAGGTTTACTTAGTATTCGATAACTGATTGACATAGCAACATTAGTTTGTAATTTTTTTCAGTTCCTGAAATCTTAAATTTATATCGAGTTTGAATTAGCTAGTTATGCACAATTTTCCCTCGTGGCTAATAGGCTACTATCTTTATCGTTACGTAATGGACTGATCGGTAGTGACATGATCCTTGAGCAAATTTTCAAAGTTTCCCTTTGATAGAAAAAATACTAGCTGAAAAAAATCGTAATCTGCAAAAAAAGTCGCGAGTTTGACCCAGTAATTGCGTTTGTTGAAATGATTCCTTACGGTATGTCCCATAAGCTTTCATGAATCTTACGATAAAACCATTTATACTAATGATATTACTGCACAAGTTGGTTTGCAAGCTAGTTGTAAGTCACCTTGTACCATTTGAAACAGTATGGCTTCATGATATGTGTTATTTGAGGGATGTTTTCGGTTATAATTGCACGAGTGCATAAAAATTACCGATAATTTTGCAAGAAAGCGTGATATCTGAAAATTGCAAGTTTAGTTTCATATTTTGGTGAAAGTGCCCGAGTCTGAAGGACGAGGGCTCTTTTACAAAATATGAGAATAACCGAATGCAATTTGTATAAGATACCACGCTTGAATGCAAAATTATCTGGTCATTCTTATGCACGAATGTAATTCATTGGAATATTTCACGAATAAAGAAATTCTCAAGGAAATGATATTTTTTGTTCATTTATACTTTCCTCTATAGATTGTATGGATCACTCACCAAAACGCGAAATGTTTTTCTATTTTTGAAGTCTATCTGACATTTATTTGTGTTGTTTACTGACGTCTAGCGATACGGTTTCAAATGTGTTGGCATGGTGACTTGATACAATGCAATTACCGCTGTAAGTTTTCGATAATTGCATTGCTCTTATGGGACATTTTATATTTGAGGGAAATATTCATGTGTAACAGATTCAGGCATCGTACAGACCAATCGTGCATCGAAATTTGTTGAATTAATTGGATGCAAATTTTTATTTAACTCGGTTTGAAAAGTTTTATTTTCCATCAGAGGAGAGGCTTGGCTTGAAAGGTAATGGTGATTTCTCAGGCTAGTAGAGGAAAAACTATTTCCCTTAGAACACATTTCGCACTCTCTACTCCCATGGGAAGTGACCTTTATTTTCACTAGTGCGGAGAGTACTTTCCGCACTAGTAATGTAATATACTATTATATTGTTCTGAAATTATTGTTCTGAAACGATGTTTTTTAGGTGAACACTGCATATCCACTGTCGAAATTGTTCCATCATAAATCTGAAGTGTTTTCCAAAAAAAATGTTGCCAATTGAAATTAATAACATAGAGACCCTTCTATACCCTCTTTATGAAAAGGGATTTTTTTCCCGCCATGTTCGTAACGTTGTGACCATATTATGTTGTCTAATTTTAATTGCATCTGTCGATCAGAAATATTTCATCATGAAGATTGGGGAGTGAACAACGTCAATTATTATTGAAAGTTGGTGGCCTTAGTCGAAATATGCGAACGATTGAGAGAATCCATTAAAATACCTATATGACAGTCCGAAAATCGAATTAAATGGCTACCATACCCGCGCACCCTGTTTGTAAATAACAATTAAATCGAAACTGATAAGTATGGAGCGAAATTTAATTGAGATCAGGCGAATATTTTTGGTCGATTAGTTTTTAATTTGATAATGATTCGCATATTTATTATTTGTGCAATGGAAAATACGGCTGAGTGGAAAATAACTAATTAGTTTTTACGTTCGAATTCGATGGGTAGGTATCAACTTTTTTTGTGAATGGGTTTGTGTAATATTCAAATCACTTTTTCTGGTATCTCATTTCATAAAAGAAAAGTACAATTGGCTACTTGATAAGTCAATAGGGATCTTGGAGTTCACTGAATGTAACAGGGTCATCCAGCCAGTCCCAAAATGGGTGACAGGAAAAACTAGGATTGGCAGGCATATCGGGGCGCTTCCTAGCGAGTTGCACCATACATTTTTGAACAAGCTTTTACCAAATAATATTTGCGTATACACGAAAGGACTCCCAGCTTAATTTTAAGTTGGCGCAATCGTATATGGAAACGATAAATGAATGAAAAACACATTTTACCTATCATCAGAGTACTCCAGTCCATTTTCAATCAGCTCCAAAAGCTGCATTACTGTAGGTCTTTCATTTGAGTGCGTATCACTACGTCGAATTCCCATTACGCCGAATTCCCACTACGTCGAATTCCCATTACGCCGAATTCCCACTACGTCGAAAAGCATCCCCACCACTTACGTCACCAAAACACGATCGTTATCGAAGCTGGATCCCATTCGACGTAATGGGAATTCGACGTAATGGGAATTCGACGTAATGGGAATTCGACGTAGTGATACGAACTCGCAAAATTTACCGGATATTCTGCAATTTCCTGTTAACCCAATCTGACTTAACCTAACTTAAAAGAAGGATGAATTTCGCTGTGCTGTTGATATTGAAAGTGCATGGTGTGGCACTACGCCGAATTCCCATTACGCCGAATTCCCATTACGTCGAATTCCCATTACGTCGAATGGGATCCAGCTTCGATAACGATCACCAAATAATATTTACGTATACACGAAAGGGATCACAACTTGATCGTGATGAAAGAATGTAGGTTTTCACGGCCGGAGTTGATACATCGCAAGTTTTTCGGGCTTGAGGGCCGTGTCCTGGATTTTTGAAATCCGGAGCTTTCGGCTCCATCTGCGGCAGCCATCTTCAGCGGCGTGGTCTCACTTGAACTCCTTTATGTGAGTCTACTATGGAGGTGCAGATTCTGTACTTCTGTCTGGCTATGTCGTCAATGTTTTTAGAACGGAATGCCAAATTTGCCAATTGCTTCACGGTATAAGCGAGTGGAGTACTGTGTTGTTGTTGAAAGGATTGAAATTGTATCAAATTGAATATTGTGATTATCGAGAAGGGCGTGTTCAGCTACAGCTAATGTTTCAGTTTGTCCACACCGACAGTTTCAACTGTGCTCACTAATCCGTGTCTTGAAACTACGTTTGGTGGTTCCTACATATACTTCTGCCTTCAACCTCGGCAATCGATGTCTACCTCTCGGGAAAAATCATTCACTATTTGCCTCGTTATGTAATATATATCATCACCTTGGTACGTACTGCAACTCACCCGACTTTCGTTCCAAGTACTGCTTATTACCTAACATTGAGAGAGAACGGTTACAGTTTTCACTGGCCTGTCAAATGCTCGTGACTGTATCAGCAATGCAAGGCCGGGAACGTATTATCAAAAAGGGAGTACCTCAGGGATCCATATTGGATCTTTTTCTATTTTCAATTCAGTTCAATGATTCTTTTCCTATATGCACAAACAACACATCCTGTATCATACATTATACCTTATGTCCCCCGACTATCTGAATAGATGAAACGGATCGGCAACAGGTATAATGTTATAACAACATTCAAAACAACAAATACTTTACGTTCAATACTGACACACACTAAACCAACTAACATAACAGAAAACTCGAAGATTTGTATTTATTGAATCCCTTGTTCGTGGGATCAAGAATATATCGGTGATACGCCCAGACCTCTAGAAGTGCGAAAGAGTGAACATGAGATGTACACTAGGAACAGACAGATAGGTGGTTCTAAATTATCTGAATATATTCTTACTGCCGATTGAGATCACACAGTAGAATGAAACGACACTGAAATTATGACAAAAGAGAACAATGTCAGGAAACGAAAATTAAAGGAATCTGCTTTCATCATGCTGTCTAGTGAAGAATGCATATATCTAAAATATTATGTCAGATTTGAAATATTTGACAAATGTCAATTGTCAAATGTCAACAAGAGATATTCGCATTTGGACAGGAATTTGCGTATAAGTTTTGAGAACGGAAGCGGATTTAGTTTCCGAAACGTTAACGTCAAGTATTTTCATATATAAATATATTAGTTCTTATTATTTTTTTGATAGGCAAATTTGAGTTATACGAGAAGTTGCTTACTAATTGGACTTGTTCTATTCAGAAAGAACTGTTTTTCAATAGACGCAGCAACTTTTGGGGGTAGATTGAAAATCTGCCCTTCTACACTTGTATAGATTCCAATATCAATTCTTATTTTTTCAGATTGTGGTAGGTTGCAAACCCAGACAACTACGGAACGAATATTGATCCACCACAAAATAATGAATTTCATACAGTACCCATACTTGAATTCTCACGTTGCCCTCGTGCTTCTTCTTCCGCCCAGGCAGTAAAATTCCTGGGTTTTCACCCTTTGGCCGGTCCCTCCTCAGATCTGGTTTATTCATTGATCTTAGAGTCTCTCACATTACGAAAGCGTAGAGCGGACATGCAATATTTTTTTCCTTAATTTCAACTTTAAAGTCGAAATTAACTTATTTCGACTTTCAACTCGAAATTAGCACTAATTTCGAGTTGTAACTCGAAATTAACACTAATTTCGACTTTTAAGTCGAAATTAAGCTAATTTCGAGTTGTAACTCGAAATTAAGCTGATTACGAATTTTAAGGCTCAGTTATACTGAGCATACCGTCGAGAGGGTTGTATATGAACTACGGATATGCAGATTACTTTCGTTAACAACACTGCTAGTACTGCTACCCACAGTCTCCGAACATACCCGAATGATTCAACTTTTGCAAAATTCATCCTTATAGTCGATAGGCCCACAATGAATGTGTCAGGTTGGGTCAGGTTAGTTAGGTTTGGTTAGGTTGGGTTAAAAAAAATTGCTGAATATTCGGTGAATTTTGCAATAGGCATCATACGGCTATGTTCGGGGACTGCAGGCAGAACAAAATGTAGGTAGAACGCAATGCACCCAATTCGAATATTAAGCATTTAATTCCAGATAATTGTCAAATGACGAAATCAAGGTGGCTAATGAGTGGAGAGAACATTCACTTCTAGATCACATCACACTCGAACTGAATACAAATCTAGATGTTGAGGTTCATTGGGGGGCTATTCTTGACCTTTCGCAAGCGAAGAGCATTCAATTCATTCATTCATTCAATTCATAAAACGCTGTGGGAGCACCCCTATTTACCAGTTTGCCAAATTTTCTGTTGGTTTTGCCATTTTCGAATGCTAGTCATTGAAAGGGTCTTCAGCACACTGATGATTATCAAAGGAACATATTCCATATATGAAATGAATCAAAATTCTTGAGATCTTGAGACCGCTTTACAGTTCGCAATACTTATGATAGGTTGAACCCTAGCTAACCCAAACTAGAGGCAACATGTGACGACTTCATTTTTTTTCTGAAACTATTGGTTATATGACTATGTAGTAACATTTAATTGAGTTGGAAATATAATAAGTAATCGAAATATCACTTGCGGCAATAAATTATAGGCCCGAAACCATTTTCTGCAACTGCAATAATCATTGCAACAGCTGATCGAAAAGTTCCTACTGCGCATGTGTGCAAGTAAAATTGCTGCAATACTTTCAAGACTTGCGAACTGTAAAGCGGCCCTTGATGCTCTTTATATATACCAATAAAGAAGCCATAGAAGACTGTAAAGATTTTGAACCTTAAAGAAAATTAATTCATCAGTTTGTAGAAAACAACCTGGTTCCACAATCATAAGCTGATTCTACTTCAGAATGAATTATTTTATAGTTTTATATAAAATCAAGAATTTTGATTCATTTCATATATGAAATATGTTCCTTTGATAATCATCAGTGTGCTGAAGACCCTTTCAATGACTAGCATTCGAAAATGGCAAAACCAACAGAAAATTTGGCAAACTGGTAAATAGGGGTGCTCCCACAGCGTTTTATGAATTGAATGAATGAATGAATTGAATGCTCTTCGCTTGCGAAAGGTCAAGAATAGCCCCCCAGTGAACCTCAACATCTAGATTTGTATTCAGTTCGAGTGTGATGTGATTTAGAAGTGAATGTTCTCTTCACTCATTAGCCACCTTGATTTCGTCATTTGACAATTATCTGGAATGCTTAATATTCGAATTGGGTGCATTGAAATTCTACCTACATTTTGTTCTTCCCGCAATCTCCGAACATACCCGTATGATGCCTATTGCAAAATTCACCGAATATTCAGCAATTTTTTTTTAACCCAACCTAACCAAACCTAACTAACCTGACCCAACCTGATACATTCATTGTGGCCCTATCGACTATAAGGATGAATTTTGCAAAAGTTGAATCATTCGGGTATGTTCGGAGACTGTGGGTAGCAGTGTTGTTAACAAAAGTAATCAGCATATCCGTAGTTCATATACAACCCTCTCGACGGTATGCTCAGTATAATTGAGCCTTATAATTCGTAATCAGCTTAATTTCGAGTTACAACTCGAAATTAGCTTAATTTCGACTTAAAAGTCGAAATTAGTGTTAATTTCGAGTTACAACTCGAAATTAGCTTAATTTCGACTTAAAAGTCGAAATTAGTGTTAATTTCGAGTTACAACTCGAAATTAGTGTTAATTTCGAGTTACAACTCGAAATTAGCTTAATTTCGAGTTAAAAGTCGAAATTAGTGCTAATTTCGAGTTAAAAGTCGAAATTAGTTAATTTCGACTTTAAAGTCGAAATTAAGGAAAAAAATATTGCATGTCCGCTCTACGCTTTCGTACTCACATAGATCACCTATAACAATATTTATTCAAGCCAACCAGCTCAGTATTTGCCATAGCTGTAACTGTACGCCCAGGAAAGCAACATTAACAACTTATTGAGTTGGCCCGGTGCAAGTTTCACTCATCTTCATGAAATTGTTTTCTTATATTCGTTCGAAGAACTCACTAGAATTCTGAAATACACTGACTCTCATCATACACCATATTGAACCAAATATGAAGAGACAATTTGTTTCGAGTCACTCCCTATAGAACTACAAAATTTTCCATTGGAACCTCTCGAAAATGAAATTAAAAAAATCTCATTGACTTGAGCCTGTATGATTTCCAAAATCAGGCAGTTTCTAAACGGCTCTCTTGAATTCGACTTGACTAAAATTTTGAAAGTTTGTTGCTGTTTGTGATGTATATTGTGTAATATTTCAATCTAATTAGGAATGATTTCGAACACAACCTGACTTATCCAAAGAGCATAGTAATGTGTACGAATTAAATAAATAGTCTACTTTTATTGATATTCTTCCACGACAGGGTCAACTTATTTGTATTGGCACAAAATGAATTGTATTCACCGCTATCGGACTACACCAGCCTTCTTATCAGACTGCTGTGACTATCTGTGTTCGGATGCTTTTATTTGTGTTTGTTTCTCGGATACCACTGTTGTTGAAGAACTCAGTTCTTCAGTTTATCGGGTTCAGTGTGTTCGCGTTATCCCTGTTCCGTTCCTAGGGATTTTTTCATAGCTTCTTCGCTCCTAGTCCGTCGCAATGAATGACGACAAAAAACCGTTGCTGATGAGGAAAAGTTACGGATCCTACAGCAGGTGAGCTGATCACTTTTTCCTTGGAAATCAACAACGTAGTCCAGGGAAATTAGGTTCTTGAGTGACACTGAATTTCGACATGTCATAGGGACTGAACTGACACTGTGTTTGACAAGTTTATGTCACTGTTTATAGAGATATAGTTAGTCATATGGAAATATCATATGGAGCGATCGATACTATGGGTAGATGGCACTAGTGGACCCCATCTCTTCGAAAATTTTTACGTCATCGGCAAAAAGCAAACATTTGGAGTGCTCGACATAATCTGGCAAGTCACTGATAGATAACGAAAAGAACAAGGGCCCCAAGTTTGAACCTTGGGGTACCCCTGAAGAAGCATAAAATTCGCCTGAGTTATTTCCATCATGTTAAAAAGATTCATGATATTATCGGAAGGTCCATATCGATATAACAGTTGCAGCAAAGTACCATGATCCACCCTGTCGAAGGCCTCACTGAAATCCATGAATAGTGTGTCCAATTGAACCTTATGCTCTAAGGAGTGATTCGCTTCGTTGGTATATAATAGCAAATTTTTGTTGTTATATCACGTTTGTTTCCTGTTTCGTGAACTGGTGTGCAAATTGAAATTTTCCATTACGTCGGAAAGTCAGCATTATTGCTTGTGATATTGAATTAGTGGAGTAGTGGGTGACGTAACCACTTATAGCAACCCTTCACTTTATACGGCAGTATACCATCTACACCTGCAGATTTTTTTGGCTTCACTTTCTTTACAGCATCATCAGAGTCTGATTCAGTTATATATGTCATCGAGAAGGTATCGTTGGTTATGTCCTGAAGACTTTTAAACGTTGTTTTATAACGGCTCGTGTTGGTAGAGTACACACTGGCAAAAAACTCTGCGAAATACTGCGGTGTATCTTTGGGGGAATTTCTATGTATTTGTATATAAAAATTGCATTGGTTGAGCTTTGACCTCTCTTTTTGTCAACGTAGTTCCAATAAGTATTGATATCAGTGCTTACTTTGTATACGGTACTTTTGATGTAATTCTTGTTCTTGTTTCGAGAGTGACTTCAAGTTTCTTCTCACCTCTAGATGTTTTTTAGTATCACCACTCAATATATTTTCACGACATTATAAAACCATTTCAAGGGAAGGGTGATATCTGTTCTCAGACTCTGAAGGGTTTTCTCCGCGTGTAACATTAAACAAATTACCTTCAGAAGAAATAACTAAGTCTAAGGCCCTTCCTTGAAAATCAGTAATAACATTATTGTATAAGCTGAAAGAATTGAAATATAAAAAATCATTCATAACACACAATTTCTCATTAAGATTATTATGGGAAACTAGTTGGTCTCCAATTTCTGGAATATTTGAATCTCCAAACATAAAAGTTTTGTTTGACTCCTTTATTATGTTGGCTTGCACAAGCTGTATGCAAGAGTCAAAATCCTCATAGGAGATTCCTGGAGGTGAATAAAGGCAGTGTGATTTTGACTAAAAAATTCCTGATTTTTTGTGTTTGATCCCCTGACATTCTGATAATATAATAAGTGCTTTCCATCTCATTAGTTACTTCCAGAAGTAGATACAGTATACACAACAATATTTTATTTTGGGATATTCGAAACGAGATAATAATGCTATTCAATATCTTGTTGAAGTACATAAAGGAACATGAGAAAACATTGTCGCCATAAAAACATCGGAGATAAACTAGAGTTGTTCTTCTAATTGAACTGTTTTGCTACCATCTCAGGCCCTGGGCTCACAGTGAGTATAGATTCATTGAATCTTGCTCGTTTCTAATATTATGTATGATGTCATCTTGGGATTTGATATATATATTCGCCCTCCACGAGTTCATTTATTTCTGGACTTGAATAATTTCTTGGCATTTTTGAATACTTTATAGATTGTTTCCCCTAGATCTTCATCCAAAAGAATGCCACTTGAACTCAATACTTCTTTTCTTTTTATTTGGGTTACGAACTTTACTATTATTGTTCGTGAATTATTTGTTTGGACTTTGCATTTGATTTTCAGGTTCAGGATTTATCAGGTTAATAACAATTGCCAATCGACTTCTTAACGCCCACTAACCTTGTATTATTATTCTTCTTGATTTTTTTGATCTATACCATCTAGTCTTTCCTCATTTTACTCGATACTATTTACATTGGTGCCAACTAGTTTCTCTTCATCGAATCTATTCTCTGACAATACATGCCAAATTTTTCCTCCATATTTCAAAATTTTTGTTCAACCTGTTCTTCAATTTGGGCCATGAACTTTTCAAATCTCTTGCATTGCTTCCATTGTGGTTTCATCCATCCTTCTCTAGAGCTAGAGCGAGTATTAACATTCATCGGCTTGGTCCACTTACTCATCAAACTCACTTTTCAACTAATATACTCTGTTTTCATATTGATAGATTTTTAATATCTTCAGACTTGAGAAAAACCTCCAAAACTTACAAAATTCACAGGAGCTTTTGAAAACGTTCACACGTGCTCAGTGGCGTGTTTAGAATCCAGTTTTGGGGGGAGGGCGAAGCATAAATAAAAAATATTGCCAAAAATTGTGTTCGTGGTTCACCTCGCCAAAATGAGAAAAGAAAGAAAAATGAAACGAAACAGCAGAATGACTAGTCTTTTTGATGTTTTTCATTCAATCATCTGACCCTGACCAGTCTTTGAGGTTTATTCGTCTAGGTTTACATGCAGAAATTCTATTTATTACATTTTCGATATCAATATCAACTTCTTTATGAATGTTGAGTACGGTTAAACCATTCAAACTCTCTTCTGCCATGGTTGACCTCAAATGAGTCATGGTAATAGTTGAAAAGCTTCTTTCCGCTGTTGCCGTTGATACTGATAGAGTCGCAAATGTCCGCCATAAAATCTTTATTCTGGGAAAAAAACTCGTCTCAAAACAAAGTGCATCTATTGCTGTGGAAGGCATATCTGGTTTATTTTTCCACCTGTTTTGCCACATCATTATTTCAGCTCTCAGTTCTTGTTCTAATATATCAATGTCTGCTTCATAAACCAAACAAGCCTTGATAATTGTTTCTGTGGTGTGAATTTCAAATTTTTTTGGGATGAGACCTTCGATAGGTAATATTTCAATTAATCTGCTATTGAATCGAGAATCAAGCTGGGCCATAAAATGATCAATAATATGTTTTTCCACGGGTCATGTATCCGTCGCAAATTAGACTAACATCCCAACCAACGAGTTTCTCATCAAATTATATATTCATACATACATATACATACGTGTAGGAAGAAAAAATGATCATATATTAATTGTCAGTACATTTCATTAGGCATCAATTCAGAGTGGATGGACGGGTATTTTCGTTTTTTCTTCGTGCTGCACGAACTGCTTAAACACGCCTTTGCACGTGCTTGTTGCACGACATATCGGAATCCCATAAGATGAAACCTGTGTGTTTCATGTATCTTATTTCGCCCAACTTTTCTCATAAATTTACCTCAAAAACACTCGAATGATATTCCACGGTTTTGTCAGTATAATCAATTAAAGTTTGACGTTTTTCCAATGATGGTAAATAGGTTTTGTTAATAATAACACAAAGTTGTAAATAGGAAAGAGTGCACGATAAATGCAAATGCAATGCCCAGAAAAACGTTATCTCGTGCTCAATTATATAGCGGTTATTATCTTTAATCCAAGCAGACACTCAAGGATTCCATCTGTTCCGTTTCTTCATCTGTTTGTTTATGATACCAGATCTCACAAAACAAGTAAACAATTTTTAATGAAGTAATTGTCTTTTATTTCCGTTGTTTGCATATCATTTATAAAGAAGTGTATAATATGCCTGAAATGCATCAATATTTTTTTTAGGTTTATAGTCTTTGTACCACGATTTTAAATAACTTGCTCTGAATTGTATATTTTTTTGCAGTATTATGAAAAATGATGAACGTTCATCATTACAAATCGAACGACCTGTATACCAAATAGAAGAGCTGAATAGAGACCATTTATATGAAAAACCATATTCTACATGTGAGTGCAATTTTTTAATTTTTCAATAAAAAAAGTGCGTTATTTTTTCATCTAACTTCTCTTATTAATTTAAATTTTACACTTCGTTTGAACTTGAACAATAACTGAAAGTGGAATCCCCTTCAGTTTTCATATATTAGTCTAGACATCTCCATCCCCCATTTTTTCAAAAATCTTTAACATAATCTGAGGACGTTAATTGGATTTCAATTTCATTCCTTTTTGGTGTACCACAGATATTTTCGATTTTTTTTTTGGTTTTCAGACCAATTCGGACGAAAAAATTCTATTAAGTTGATGTAAACCTACATTCAATTGTAATTCCGATATCGCTGGTATTACTGGCCACATTAAGCATTTTGCAGTGCTAGTAATCTACTGCTGATGATATCGAAACGGATCGCCATCGGACATCCGTCAAAGGAACTGTCAGCGGTGACAGGTGTGAGGTACCTTATCTTATTGCAAAATGAATTAAATATTGAAAGAAATATTAAGCAATGGCGATACGGAAATAGAAAATTCAGAGAGCTCTGATAATGAGTCAGAGAATTTAATGACTGAAATTATAATCCTCGACAAAATTAGAGGCCCATGGAAAAAATACCAAGAATAGAAGAGTATATTCAAAATGTAGTGGGTTTTTACACCCCTAAGATTTTCAAACATTTCAGTCAAGTGAGTGAGGCTTGCAATCTCGAAAAATAGGTTTCCTGCAGATTTTATTGATCTGCTGGTTTCATTTCAATTCAGCATCAACTCCTACGCGAATATCTTCCAGTACAACTCGAAACATTTTTGATAATTCAATCTGATATCCGTTGACGTTTATTGGAACACAACCTAACCCAACTCAATTTGGGACTACAAGACCACTTCTGTAGTAGTAGCACCAGTAACTCTTTAGTCTTTAACAAGGTACCTCGAAAATTGGCGCGAAATAATTGCCAGTTTTGTTTTGGGTAATACTTTGGTCGCTATCAACACCTTTTTATTGATTTTTTTTGTGGAACTTACGTAATTCGGTCTCCTCTACAAAAAATCCAAATGAAATTTTTGGCGGTCTCGTATATTTCCGGAGATACAGGTCCATTTTGTTGTAAAACTTCACAATTTCTCACATCAAATTTCTGTTGTTTGAATACACAAAATTTGTCCTTCTCCTTATCAAACACCACTCACTCTCCTATTCACTCGTTTTCAACATTTTTGGGCAGAAAAAAACATTATTTTTTAAAAATCCAACTTTCTCCAAAAGTCAACATTAATACATTCAATTCTCAACAATAACAATGAATGCGGTAACACTGCGAATAAATCACTTTCGACTGTCATTGCACTATGGCATCACAACAAATTGGTTATGGTTTGATAATAAATGCATTTTTTGAAAAACTAATGGGTTTTTCTGCTTAAAAAATGTTAGAAACGAGTAAATGAGAGAGTGTGTGGTGTTTTATTAGAAGGACGAATTTTGTATGTACAAACAACAGAAATTTGATGTGAAAAAGTGTGAAGTTTTACAACAAAATGGACCTGTATCTCCGGAAATATACGAGACCGCCGAAAATTTCATTTAGATTTTTGGAGAGGGAAACCAAATCACGTAAGTTCCACAGAAAAAAATAAAAAAAAGGTGCTCATACCAACCGAAGTAAAACCTTGTTTTGTTTATGGTGCGATTGCATTTACAGTGAAATCAACTTGCAAGAAGGCGTGTGGTTCGATCAAACTCGGAGCATGTCTCAGGCAAATCGTACCGGTAATATCATGGCTTCCCGAATACAACTGGAAGAAAAGTTTCTCTGGAGATATAGTAAGCGGGCTGACAGTAGCGATAATGCATATACCTCAGGTGAGTTTCTGACAAGGCGGGTTGCACAGCAAGTTTTTTATTCTGAACCGTCTTCCCATGAGACAGTGATCCTTCAGTGTTTTTTCAAATAGATTTTCATTATAACTAAACTTTCTAACATTTTGATGCTGTCTTAAACATAACCTGAAGTCACCTCATTTACACCACCCAACTCCTTAAAATGAGTCTCCCCGTCCCGTAGAGTGTGTAGTGGTCGACAATGACATTTTCAAAGTGAAGGTCGTAAGTTCAAAACCCGCAGCAGCCAGAGTTGTTTTCCAGAATTATATCCGCGTATTGGTGGTTCAGTTGAATAGTTGATATTCCGTCGAAACCAATTCCTCTATTTGCAACCTGGTCGACTGTTATGTCTCGTTCATACTGTATTGATTTTGCGTGAACCCATAATTATTTCCGGCATCTGTACTATCAAACTTCTCGACAGGGTATGGCGTATGGATTATTGGGTGGAGTACCACCTGTAGTAGGAATTTACATGGCTTTTTTCCCAGTGTTAATTTACTTCATTTTCGGAACGTCAAGACACGTATCAATGGGTGAGTGTATAGCTTTAGGATAGTCCAAATCACTAGGTTAAAATTTATTTGATTTTTGAAATAGTTGAAAATTCAACCGTGCTTTGCTCGAAGGTAAATTTTTCATCATGACCAAAATTCTAATTCGGAGTTTGCTTCTTCAATTTCAGGTACCTTTGCCATTGTGTGCCTGATGACGGGCAAAGTAGTTAGTCAATATACAACCGTAGAAATAATGCAAAACGGAACACGACGAAACCTCTTCGCAGACATCGAGGAAAACAATCAGCCATCGTATACGAACGTTCAAATCGCCATGACAGTCACATTTACGGTGGCTATGATCCAGGTGAGGAAAATGCTGTTCCGGGATTGGTGTTTTATTCCCGAGTTTTTTCTAGTAACATCTTTTCCCTGACGATTCCTGAAACCGTTTTGATATCTCGAAAGAATACTTCACGTACACAGGTTATGGTAGTTATGAGAATTGTTGCTAATTAATGAAGCAGATTCGTCTGTCTCATGCATTTATTAATCATTTGTCAATCTATAGAACGTTTAGATTTGAATAACACAATGATTTTTTATTTTTCGAGAATTTCTGAGATATTGAATATGCTTTTTTAGGAAGTGATTTTAGGCTTTTTCTTCTACAAGTTGATGCGAAAGTAATACACAACTTCTATAAAACAAAAAACATTAAGCATTCAGAATCTGTTGATGTTTAAATTATTCCTACACGTCAAAATCATTCATCAGTGACTTATTGGCGTATGTTTCACATATTTGTCAGCATTCCATCGAAAAATTGGGAGAAACCTTAGCTGTTGCACTCGATATTTCAAAAGGTTTTATCGAGTTTGGCGTCGGGTTCTCTTTTCTAAACTGCCGTCTTATGGTTTGCCTGTCAGTTGTGTGCCTTGTTGAAGAGTTTCTTGTCTATATGTGGCTGTTGATGGAGTATCGTCTGATATTCTCCCAATAATGGCAGGTGTTCCACAAGGTTCAGTTCTGGCGCCCACTTTGTTCTTGCTTCCTATCAATGATTCGCTGGAGAAAAGATCTTGTTAAGGTTAAGTGCATAGTTTTGCGGATGATAGCAATCTAGTATGAGGATTGCTCTTCCAGAGTCCTCATATCAGCACGAGAAACAAAAATACATGGTAGCGCTAACGTCAACACTTGGTGAAAATAATAGAATGGGGTAACATCAACCTGTCGGAATTCATTGCTGGAAAAACCCAGGCATGTCTTTTCACAAAGAAACCCGTTCTATCTTTATCTAAGATTCAGATATCAGGAGTAACTATTCCTACAAAATCAAGTATCTTTATGCTAGGAATTACGATCAATAATAATTTCCCATAGGAAAACCATGTGAGATCGATCGATAGAGGTGCTTCCCAGAAGCTTGGATTTCTATTTCGAAGGAATACTTCACTTCTCGTCAGCTTATATTGATCTACAAGGCACAGATTATAGTTCTCACGTATAGGTCTCGGCACCAAAACATTCATTGAAGCTTCTTGATTGTATTCAGAGAAAGACAATCCGCCTTGTTGGTGATTCAGACGCGCTCACTTCGTTAGAGCATCGTAGAAGTGTCGGAGACTTGTCTTTTTTATATACATATTTTCACGGCCGGTGCTCTTCTGAATTGTAGTCAATCGTTCCACCTTTGGCAGTATTAAGACGGATGACCCGAGGAGAGCAGAACCCCTCTTGCTTGGGATCTTTTTTCAATAAAACAGCTGAGCTTTGGAACCCCTTGCCAAGGGAGATTTTTCCTGGGGCTCAGAAACTTCAAAAATTCAAAGTGAACTTTAATTCGTATTCCCTGTCCCTTGATTCACGCGGTGTTTTTTGAACATTACAGGGCTTCTCTTTTGTGTGAATAAAAAAAAAAAAACTAAAACAGCTACTGATTCAGCTGTTTCAGATACTTTACCTTTGTTTTTTTTTAGTGACTCGAACTTCAATGAATGATTTATTAGTACCAACAGAAAGTGTTTGTTAAATATTTCATGTTACTCCTTCAATGGAAATTTCATATTTTTTTCTTGTATTGACTTGGAAGGGAAAAAGCCAGAAATCACTTCCTAGGAATAACTACTTTCCTTCGGGCTTGAAGGCCGTCGTTCTTTGGAATTTCTTCCTAACGTTTCGCTAGCGCGAGTGGGCAGCTTCTTCAGAGGCTTACTCATTTCCGATGACTAAACGTTTCGATTACTTCTGTCGGGTTCGGAGAATAATCATCATTATTAGTTGCCGCACTACCTGCCGTGATTTAATTAGTTATTCTTGATTTCCTCAGAATGGGATTCCAAATTCTATTTAGACTCAACGCTTCTTCCTTTCTGTTGGAATTCTCCGCATGTTTTTGGATCTCTATTGCCTCCCGTACCAGTCGGCTATGGTAACCCTGGTTGGGGGCAATCAGTTTTTCATTTTCGAACAGAATCCTGTGGTCCCCCTCACTCAGTGCGTGTTCCGCCACCGCCAATTTGTCGGTTTGCCCCAGCCTGCAGTTCCTTTCATGCTCTTTGAGCCTTGTTCCCATGGATCTTTTCGTGGTACCGATGTATACCTTCCCACAGGTTCAAGGTATGCGATAAACCCCTGCTGCTGACAGTGGGTCTCTTTTGTCTTCAGCCGACCTGAGGCTTCGTTGGATCTTGGTCGGTTTGGAAACCGTTTTTATGTTATATTTCCCCAAGGGTTTCCCAATTTTGTGACCTTCGGGATATATGGCAGATATGCATTCGCAACTACCTGAGAGTCCTCCCTGTTATGAACCGTGGAACTCTTCAGTTTCGTCACCTGTTGATCTCAGATACACTGTATCCATTTGACCTCAAGGTCACTTGATGATGTTCCAGTTCCTGCTCTAGATGCTCTGGTTCACATATTCTTCGAGCACGTTCAGTTAGGGTAGATATGACTCCTCTTTTTTGGCTGGGATGGTGGTTCGATAGTGCGTGCAGGAACCTATCTGTGTGCGTGGGTTTTCGGTATACTTTGTGGGTTAGTCTAGCACCACATCGTTCAACCAGAACCTCTAGGAATGGTATCTGCTGGATCTGTTCGGTTTCCATGGTGAATTTGATGCCACAAGGTCGGCTTCAAATCAATGGCGTCGATTGCCTTCTCTTCAAAACGTTCCTTGAATAAGTTGGCTATCACTGGGCTCAGTGGACTTCCCATCGCCACTCCATCCAATTGTTCATAGAAGTTTCCCCTCCATTGAAAGTAACTCTTGTAAGGGCTCTAAAAAGTCCGACGATAACACTTGGGAACAGGCAGGCTATCAATTTGGAATCCCATTCTGAGGAAATCAAGAATAACTAATGAAATCACGACAGGTAGTGCGGCAACTAATAATGATGATCATTCCCCGAACCCGACAGAAGTATTTAACACTCCAGACTACCTGCATCAATATAAATACGCCTTAAGAAATTGAAACGTTTAGTCATCGGAAACGAGTAAGCCTGAAGAAGCTGGCCACTCGCGCTACGTTAGGAAGAAATTCCAAACAACGACTTCCTTCAAGCCCGAACAAAAGTAGTTATACTAATAACCTCGGCCGCGAAAGCCTTAACCATTTTGTCACTTCCTAGGAACTTCCTTTTCTCCTCAAAAACAATTGTGTTCCCTAATATCGAATATGCTGTTTTGATATCATTCCATTTTCCCCAATTTTATATGTTCCCTAGTCAAACACTAATTGTGTTGAGTGCCGAGGCGCTCTCAGGCGTCTTACTGAATTTTCTTCAGCTATTTTGCTGCTTCAACTGCAGAAAACGCACAAGCCACCGGGTCGGTTGGACCGCACAAAGTCGGACAGGAAAATTTCTGAAGAGACTAAATATCTTTAGATCTTCAAATTATGGGATTCTTTCAGAGAATGCATACCTTTGATAAAAATTTCAGTTTTCGATCAAATCACTGATTAGTGATTCATGGAAATGCTGAAATACTGTTGCCAATTAGACTCATTGTCTTTGGATAAATGATATAATAACAATGACCATATTGTTCAGAAAATGAATCTTAAAAAATGGAAAAACCTTGCAATTTTTTTCGTCCAGCACCGATTTGTACAAAAATTTGGGATTAGGCTTATTGCACCCTCTAGTTCATTTTCTATATTGTGCCGTTGTACGCTTTTTGTTTTTTAGGGGTGAAAACTACCCCTAGCTGTCAAAAATTATAAAATAACATTAAAAAAGTAAATATGGGTAAAAATAGTTAAATAATGATTGTTTCATGCTTTATGATACAATTTCATAATCTTTCAACCCACCCATGTTATAAACTACCCTTGAAAACATTGAAATTTTCATAATATGCCTTCGAACTTTAGAATACACTGGTGAGAAATCAACGAAATATACACTCACACACGCGAGCAGATTATTCATCTTCAATGTCTTCCAATATGAATGGAAAAAGTGGAACATATAACGTATAACGGCCGAATATACCGGTTATGTAGATTACTACGCTCCGAAGCGGGTAATTCAAATTTTTCAAAAAAAAATATCGTTTTTTGAAGCCTAGCTCCTTCATTTCTGGTGATAGAAAATGTTTTCCAAAAACGATTTTGTGAAGCTTTTCAAGAGCTATGAGACTATGTGAATAAACTACTTAAGATCTCTTTATTTTTAAATGGGGAGAGTTTGAAGCGCTTGACTAAGGTGATGTTCGATCGTAAATGTAGCTGTTAAACGGCTATATCTCGCCGAATAATCACTTTACAAAAAATCCACATGCAGGGAAATTTTTGTCATTAAAAAAGCTACAACAAACTTCGCTTTAAATCTTCCAATTTATACATTTGACGAAAATAGCTAAGCATTGATTTGCTGTATCTCAGTTCGAATGTGTCGTAGGAAAACTATAAAGAAAGCATTGTTTTTGTTTTTTTTTAAACTACAATTTGCCTTTCCACACTTTTTTTTGATAAAATGCATAGTTTTTTTCGTCAAAAAACTGTTACTTTCAACTTCGAATAACTCAAAAAATATTACTTTTACAAAAAAAAACGTATGAAACATTTTTTTCTTAGAATTACTTTGTCCGTCGATTCCACAGTTGAAAAGTAATAAAAATTTCCTCCTCCGTGATGGGGTGGCAACCACCCCCAAGGCTCTAGCTACAGTGTCATGATATAGAAAATGATCCTCGAGCTATTCCCTACCTTCTGTGTAAATTTCAGGTGAATCCATGGTGGACGAAAATATTGCGAGCCAAAATGCTTCCTTTCCTGAACTAATATCTTTGTTTTTGTTTTCGAATTGACAACGGAAATGGAGTTGCAAAAATTGGTTTATAGCGTGGGGCGACTCGAACTTGATTAAAAGATTCATGAGAAACCATTCGATATCTCAAAGTTCTGAAGGAAAATACTTTTCCATTTGGGAATCTCAACGCCTTGCATTTTCAGAAAGTTTTCACTGACCAACACAGGACAAAAATATTAAATACCTAAATTTAAAAGAAAATGGAAAAATTCAAATATGAAGCAGTTGAACATCAATTGCATTCAGTTGATTGACGCATTTTTTTTTTCGTTTCACTATAACACTGGTAGATTTCTCTGTACATTCTTCCCCTTCCGATGCCGAATATCATCGAAGTTATAAAAGGTGTTACTAGAAAATTGAGTTTGATGTAATGAACATACCGGTATATTTTCTGCAGTTAGCTATGTATCTTTTAAGACTTGGATTAGTGTCTCAATTGTTGTCTGAAACTTTGGTGAATGGTTTCACGTGTGCATCAGCTTTTCACGTGGTAGCTTCCCAGCTGAAGGATCTTCTTGGATTGGACACGAGGAAGAGGAGGGGAAACCTGAGTTTTGTTTACGTGAGTCCGAATAATATATTAATAATAATGATGCGACATTTATTTCCTACAGATACAAAAACCCAATTGTAGGAAAATACAAAAATACAATTCATTGAATAATACACAGGAAATAGAATATACTAGATAAGTAATCTCGAACTTGGTTCTTATAATAATAATGTTTATTCAAGAATAATTATAAATTTCAATGTACAATATGATAAATAATATACAGTTGCTTGACTAAAAAAAAGCTCACGAAGTGAAAAACTTGTGAGACTATAATAATTTCAATAAAAAATATTATTAACTAATACAATTATTTTGATATTTTTTTTTTAATAGAGCTTTATATATTCAATATATCACGAATAATATGTCGATCTTGTTCAAATAACCAATTTTTTATTTTAAATTTATACGAGTATATTGATTTTGTATCTTTGATTTCATCTGGTAGTATATCAAACAATTTTTTCATTACATATGTATAATTTTTCGAAGAAATTCTATTTTTGTTTCTTGTATCATATAAATGATTGTTAAAATTCATACTTTTTTATTTTTGAAAAAAATCTTGATTTGTTTACATAGTTTATTACCGTTTTACGATAGCAAACACTGAACCATATCCCCTCATTATCTTCTCAAAGGATTACATTCTGAACATTTTGTTTGCCATTCGTAAAATCTGATTAAGGTTTTGTTAATGTTATGGTTCTATCCGAATCTTTAGGTGGAACTATTTACAGTTTGTTTTTGACGACTCCTATAAATTGTAATTCGGAAAATAAACCACTAAAAAAATTATAATTTTAATGCAATAATTTTTTTTAAGGCTATTCTTAATTCAGATCCATAATTTTTTTTTGCACTATTCTCAATATAAATTTATTTACAATGGAATACGTTTTTTCTTATTTAAATTATTCTCAATTCAAATATTAATAATTTTTATTTTTTAGTTGATTTTTTCACAAAAGCGTGTTTTTCAGTTTTTTCAAACTATCATTTATTTCTCATTTTTGGATTGGATTTTTTATAAAAGTGTGTTTTTTTTTCTTTTTAAATTGTTCATTTTTTCAATTTCTTTGGTTCACTTATAAAATTAATTTCGATTGCTGCTATTGAAATATATTCGATAAATATTATTATCCCAAAAATCACGAGACGTACAAACTTTCTGGCTGCTCTTACCAGTAGTCCTATGTTTGTCTCTAAGATCACATCATATTTTTCTCTTGATGTGTCTCATTTATTTTCAATTACATTAATTTTCTATTGGAGTAAATTTTGAATAGCTGAAAATTATATTCTATAGAGTGTCGAATAAATATTTTACACAATATATTTAATATTTAACTTTCAAGAATTGATGACTTTTAATAAAATCGGGGCGGTACATTATTGGTGTTTATATATACTCCAGTCTATGACAGTGAAAAAAGTGTAAACTGTGTATTCATCCCATACAGCACCGATTCGTATGAAAATTTGGATATAGGTTATACTTACCCTCTATTCCAAAATCTACCCCGTGCCGAGGGTTGCTTTCTCTCTGGGGGTGGATGCCACCCCTTCTTAGGGGTGAAAATTTTTTTATTAGAAATAAGTGTGAAAATCAATAGACTGACTAATTCTAAGCACTTTTTGTTCAATAAAGTTTTTCCTGAAAAGCAATACTTTTCGACTTATTCACGAGTGAAATTGTCGATTTTCAGTAAAAAAAAACACGTTTTCCGATCCTTTTTCGCGAATAACTGAAAAATAATGCATCTAATCGAAGAACCTGTGGAGAGCAAAATTATAGCTTGTGAAAAAACAAAGGCGATCGTTTATTTGTGATGTATCCAAACCCACTACAAACTGAATAATTGCTTGTTGAAAGTTGATTGGTATTTTCAAACGACAAAATGGAAAGTTTCTACGTACAATAACCAAAATCCAATGCATTTTTCGGGAAAAACTAATTGGACCTTTTCTGAAGTCCTTCAGAAATCCTTCATTCTTGTTATTCATAAAAGTTTCTAGTATCAAAACTGACCGAAGTATGAAGGAAATAATGTTGAATCCTATTTTTTCGTTGAAAAAAAATTGTGAATAACTCATCCTATCTTCTCCCCCTTTTGAAAAAAATCGTTGTTACTCCATTATTCTCTTCATTCATGTTCTTATGATGAGTTCTGAGTTTTTCATCAATTGAAAGTACGTAGTTTCGGAAAAAATTGAGATTGAAGAGAAAAAATCATATACGTGATTCAGCAAAAAATCACCATTTCTTCGAAATAACTCGAAAAGAATTGATCACATGCAAAATTTCCTGGAGTACGAAATTGAAGGCTATTCTTTTCTGAAAATTTCAGTCTTTCATTTTTTCTGCAGGATGAAAATAGAGTAAGATATGGCCAGTTAAATATTGTGAGGGTTCGCGCAAAGTACCTTTTTTGAGCCCTTTCAGCATGAACCTTTTCAAAAATATAATCTGAAACAAAAAAAAATGTGAATGAGCTTATAGCTATTGAAAAAAGCTACAAAATACTTTTTTGGTGGATTTGATTGCTTGAAGACTAAGCGAGTTATGGAATAAAAACAAAACAATTTTTGTAGAAATTAGAGTATGTACATTAGTATATTGAAGAATACACATAGTAACTATATTTCAGACCTAGTGGAACTATATGTATATTATACATGTATATATACAGATAGTTCCACTAGGCAACGATTTTTTCCAAAGGGGGGGGGGAAGAGAAGATGAGTTATTCACAATTTTTTTTCATGGAAAAACTAGGATTCAACATTATTTCCTTCATACCTCGGTCAGTTTTGATGCTAGAAACTTTTAAAAATCACAAAAATAAAGGATTTTTGAAGGACTTCAAAAAAGGTCCAACTAGTTTGTCCCGAAAAATGCATTGGTTTTTGGTTATTGTACGTAGAAACTTTCCATTTTGGCGTTTGAAAATACCAATCAACATTCAATAAGCAATTATTCAGTTTGTAGTGGGTTTGCATACATCACAAATAAACAATCGCCTTCGTTTTTTCAAAATCTATAATTTTGCTCTCTGCAGGTTTTTCGAATAGATGCATTATTTTCCAGTTATTCGCGAAAAAGGATCGGAAAACGTGTTTTTTTGACTGAAAACCGACAATTTCACTCGTGAATAAGTCGAAAAGTATTGCTTTTCAGAAAAAACTTCATTGAACAAAAAGTGATAAGAATTAGTCAATCTATTGATGTCGCACTTATTTCCAATGAAAATTTTTTCACCCCCAAGAAGGGGTGGCATCCACCCCCAGGGAGAAAGCAACCCTCGGCACAGGGTAGATTTTGAAAAAGAGTGTATGTAGATCCTGAATACAAATTTTTATGCGAATCGGTGCTGTATAGGATAAATACACGGGGAAATGGTCATAGACTGGACTAATAGTCTCTGGCTTATCCGAGAAATGAGCAATTTGTTAGACTGCTCCTTCATAAAAGAGAACCAGTTCGGGCTCCTTCGCCAAAAATTTCGTTATTTTCAAGGTCGCTAACTTCTCCGCTAAATAAATAGTTAAGTCCTAGTTAGAATATTGGGACGGTTTTTTCATATGATTGCATTGTCATGGGTCCTCGATGAGTATGCAGAAATTTAGATTAGTCTGACGTTTCGAAGTTGGTCAAAATCGCGTTCAACGTTTCAGTTACAAAAAGCTAATAATAGTGTTAATATTGAAAATACGCACATCGTCAAAGAACAAGATATACTGTAGTTCCGAATGAATTGAGCGGGAATAATAATTTTCAGATAGAGGACAGATCTATACGATATACCAATTTTTTTCTGAGATTTTGAATATTATTATTATAAGTGATTAGTGTTTGACAGGGTTGGATCAATCATTAGTTCCAGGAAATTTGATTTTTATATTATTGAAAATGAATGGTTGTTTCATATCAGGCGATGTTATCTTGTATATATACATGAAACTGGATTTTGTGGAGTTTGAATTGAATTTATGAAAATTTCCCTGCTTTAATAATATTGGGATCTCTTTCCATTTAATTTCTGAGCTTATTAATATCTTTAAAGAAATGAACCATGTAGTATCGCCCGAAAATAACTTCAAATTACCATTATTAATCAAATTGAGATGATGAATTTGTATATATGAGAAAAATGGTGGGATCAAGAACAAATCCTTGAGGTACACACATGTAATGATCCTCATCCTCGATTCAAATTTTCCCATATCTACCGATTATTTTCTTTCTTTCAAACATTAAATTATTTTTTAAGAAACAGTATTAGTATTTTCTACTTTTGAAACAATAGTTTCGATTAGCTAAAGTATTTGGATGTACCGGGCTGATGTATGCATAAATACTCATAGCTATTGTATTTTTCAGACATTGTATGATTCGATTTTGGCCGTTCCTAGAGCCAATACCAGTGCTGTGATCGTATCGTTGATAACCTGTACGATGTTATTGATCAACGACAAACTCATCAAGGTGAGCGCGTCAAAACTTATAGTCGGGGTGATTGGAAAAAATTGTTTCAGCCTCAACTAGCAAAGAAAACGAAAATTCCCCTTCCGGTTGAACTAGTGGCCGTCGTCATAGGAACTACTGCTAGTTATTTCATGCACTTCGAAACAGACTATAAAATAACAGTCGTAGGAACTATACCAACAGGGTGAGTTACACAAAGTCATGGAATCCATTGAGTAGAAGAGAAATATCATTTTCGATTCAATTTTACAAATAATTTGAAACGAAAATTCGCTGAATTTGGTTTTTGGGCAATAAAATGTAGTCAAGAGATCAAATTCACCCGGTCAAATGTTACATATCCCATCAATATTCAAAAAAACTTCTGGATGCGGCCGCCATTACTTTAGAATACACGTGTATCTAAATGAACCATTACCTAACAGCTGTCAAATACTTAATGAACGGTTTAAAATTACTCCGGTCAATTTAAACATCCGAAGCTACATAAATTCCTATCAAGCTGAAAATCAGTAAGGTTGTTAAAAATATGAATAAAAATGAAACTTGAAAGTTCCCCATCTTTCCCCTGTATGGAAATTTTTTTTTTTCTTACTAGCCACCGTTTTTGAGATATAACGATTCAAATAGTTGTACAAGTTGCAATCGTCATAATATGCACACGTTTCCCCGCCACCTATGAAATAGTGTACTTGGTGCGTTTTTTTTAACGTGGTTTCCCCCTTAGTCCTAATTCACCGGTCAGTTGTGATCCTGTTCAATTTGAAACTATTGATGACATATTAATGACTCCATACCACGTTCAACAGTAACAATTTTACTTTCACTTGAAAGTTTAGCACAAATGAAACAATATTCAGACATTTTTGTTATTAAAGTCGAAACAGCACGATATAGGTTAGTATAAACACGTGATTTCACTACAGAGTGTTGCTCAAGACTAACGGTATTTCATTTATTATACCAGGTACAAGATCCTAGCCACGCACACAATAGAACAAGAGACAGATGTTGTCTCGAAGTTACACTGGCGTATGAAGTAAGGGACTGGGTTTCATTTGACGTGATATTCTTAGAGTTATAACTTATGTATATTTAATATTTTAAGTACAAACTCTAGATGAGAGATGTGTATACGTGGCGCACTCATGCATATTATGACGACAACTACTTGAACAACTTTTTAAATACGTTATATCTCAAAAACGGTGGCTCGTAAGGAAAAAAGTATTGATTCATTTTTTGTAGATTGTTTTATGATCTACAATTTTTTTCTGAGATATTTTTATGATAAAACTTACAGTTTTGCTGAAAATCGCAAAAAACTCATTTTTTGACATTCGACCATGAATGAAATTTTTTCCATACAGGGGAAAGATGGGGAACTTCCAAATTTTATTTTTGATCATATTTTCAACGATCTTACTGATTTTCAGCTTGATGGGAATTTATGTACCTTCGCTCTCATTTTTAGGTCTAGATTGACCGGATTAAATAGTGGGAGTGCATGAAAGCTTTTTCTTTTTCATTCCCATGAAAGAGGAAACCCAAAAAATTAATTTCAGGATATTTTACCTCCTCAAAAACATTCCAACAGTGTTGAGGTACAGGATCGATACTTCCTTTCTTTGCGTCTCTCGACTAAGAATTCCGTTTCAGATTTCCGGAACCTACGTTGCCTGCTTTCGAACTGATCCCTGACATCTTCGTGGACGCTTTCGTCATCACCATGGTGTCGTACACGATAACAATGTCCATGGCCTTGATTTTTGCAAGAAAATTGATGTATGAAGTGGACTCGAACCAGGAACTGCTGGCATTAGTAAGTATTGTAGTTTGTAGAATGAAAATAACACTTGATGATAATCCTTTCATAACGAAGTTAAAAACAGGGTTGGGCTGATTAAAATCAAAAGTGATTATAATCACGATTGAAATCATGATTTAAATCGCTTGATTTTTAAAATTAAAATCATGATTTGAATCAATTTTTGTTTTTTCATTCAAAACCAGATAACAACATAATATAAAAGTTTTCTCAAAGATCAAAAGGAGTAACTGCTTTTAGCAAAAGCAACAAAAAAGAAGTACATAACTCCAAATTCTTAAACTAAACGTAACACCTAAATTTTATTACAGTATATTTTCAGTCTATTCATTTTCGTTATACAATTTAAACAAAAACACGAGTTTTTCTCCTTTTTCTATGCCTAATCTGTTTCTAATATCCGAGTGTACAACTAGCGAAATGCGTGAAATTGTTGGGCAACGTCAATTCATAGGTTGAGAAGGAAAACAAGCCTCGACAGGAATATTCTTGCAAAAAGCACAACAAACGCGTTCGTGCCTCACTCGGCACTGTATAGCGAGTGTATAGGACAGAAGGAAAACAAATCGCGACAAGAATTTTCTTGCAAGAAGCGCGACAAATGCGTTGTCACAAGTTTTTGAGCCGCAAATTCTATTAAAATTTATACATTAAAATAATCAAAAATAATTTCAAAGAATGAAAATGTTCAAATTTTATATTCAAATTAAAAATTTCGAATAAATCGTGATTTTTTTTCAATGATTTTTGATTTTTTCAATAAAAGTCAGATTTTGCCCCACCCTGGTTAAAAACCAGCTTATTGTGCGATTTTCACTAGATAGTTTCCAGAATCGTTTGACGTGTTTTTTTTTGTTGAGTTGCCAGGCAACAAAATTCCCATCGAAATGTCACATTTACTTCGACAAAAAAAAGCTCTCGTGTGATTATAAGTGAAAAATGTGCAACTTTATTGATTGTCACTGCCTACCCAGTAATTTAAAAACAGAAGAAGGATCGAATTCAGTACCATACATCTTTTCAATAATTTCTCGGACAATACAAGGTTTTTCAATCTAAATCTATCTTCAAGAATGAATTTTATTTAAAAAAATCCAAAACTCCTTGTATTTTCGTAAATGGACCATATTTCAAATAGCAAACTATTATCATTTTTCCATGTGGATTATATTATATCGCCATATCGATAACGTCTTTTGTGTTCCGTTAACCGCGTTTTCATGGTCCTTTTTGTTTTTCCAATATAGACGCGGTATTTGGGACACCCCCGGAGAATAATGGATCTCGTTTGTCTTTTACAGATCTGAGGCTGTCCTAGATTGTTGTCGTAGGCTTGAAAAATGTTCATACATCCGGTAAACCTTTTGCACAGCGACACTCATGTAGCGATTCTGTAAACCATAGTGAAACTCACACAACGAAGTGTTTTTTTACAATCCACTCATTATTAGCAATATACTCAGGATTCTTGTAATATTCCAGGGCCTCAGCAACACTATGGGATCGTTTTTTTCTTGCATGCCAGTCACGGCTTCTCTCTCACGATCTATGATTCAGCAAGCGGTCGGCGGTGTTACACAGTTGGCTTCGATCGTTTCTTGTTGTATCCTTGCGGTGATATTGTTGTGGATTGGACCGTTTTTCGAGACTCTGCCGAGGGTAAGTGGCACTAGGTCGTAATCATCGTTCAAGATTTCCTCTACAACCTTATATGTAATATGCTGCCATTACTAACGTCATTGAAGGTTGGGAAGTGTCATATTACACACCTCTACTTCCCGCCCTCATTTCATCTATTCTAGACTTTATCTGCCATTTATTACTTTATCTGACATTTATTTATATTGGTGAATATTTCCATCGTATGTTAAAAATCCCATATGAAGCGGGACATTTTCGATCAATTACAGCGATAAATTCCCGGCGGGACATTTTCGGGCTGGCAAATACCCGGTAGGTATCGAAAAATACCCGCTCGGTCCGTGTATCTATAGTAACGATTGTTAAAATGTACATTTGACATCTTGACAGGCATAAATACTGAATTTTAAACGTCGTTGTTTGAACTCCCGAAATATTCTACCGAATTACCCTTGTGCATTAAAATAAACCTGATGATTTTTCGAAAGAGCCCTCCTCCTTCGGAGTCGGGCTCTTTCGACAAAATATGAAAATAAACTCATGCAGTTTTTAGACAACATGCATTCATGGAAAGTTATCGGTAATTTTGAAGCACTTGTGTAATTACTCCCGAATATTTCCATCGTATGTTAAAAATCCCATATGAAGCGGGACATTTTCGATCAATTACAGCGATAAATTCCCGGCGGGACATTTTCGGGCTGGTAAATAACCGGTAGGTATCGAAAAATACCCGCTCGGTCCGTGTATCTATAGTAACGATTGTTGAAATGTACATTTGTCATCTTGACAGGCATAAATACTGAATTTTAAACATCATTGTTTCAACTCCGGAAATATTCTACCGAATCCTTCAGAGTCGGGCTCTTTCGACAAAATATGAAAATAAACTCATGCAGTTTTTAGACAACATGCTTTAATGGAAAATTATCGGTAATTTTTAAGCACTTGTGTAATTACTCCCGACAATTATATACTCCGTAGTAACAATTTATCTACTTGATTATTCTGAGAAAACCGCGTTCTTGGTAATTTGTCGTTAAATGTAATAATATTTCAGATATGTTCAGAACGTAACAGAGATTTATTAATTTTGATCGAAATATGATGGTTGTAGATAAAATTGTTTACAAACCTCGGTAGGAAGTTTCATTCCTGTCTCGAGATCATAGCTAACCTCGACGCTTTGCGTCTCTGTTAACTAACTGATCTCACGACAGGAATGAATCACTTCCCACCTCGGTGTTTGATATACTATTGTACACCTATTTGGTCAATTTCTCAGGTGTGTTACCACTGCTTTGAAAGGCTGATTTATTTACTTTCAACGATTCAAATCTGGGCAAACTACAGTTGTTCATGACTAGAATATATACACACGTTGATACGGTAATTCACAACTGTATGTTTAAAGTTTGCTTGAATGTGGTTCACAATGTTCCTTGCTGAATGGTTATGGTTCTGAATTCCATTGTCTATGTTATAATGATAATAATCACCGTCTTTATTATTTCCATTATAGTTACAAAAAAAAAATACAATTTTTTTTTGTAAATAAATGGCAGAGTTCAACTAACGAAATTCGTTACGAAGTTGCTTTATTAACTCGATTGAAACCTTTTGATGAACGAAAGAATGAAAGTACAAATCAAGTAAGTAAAATCAAATCCCAATAATGAAATTTTGGATTGATTGATTAAAGAAAATAATGTTGTTACAGAAAATCGAGATATCGAATATGAATACCTATCAGTCAAAAAAAATTAAATAAAGAAATAAATGAAATATTATTATGAATGAGTGTGGTTTCAACCTGTCGTCTGGGATTTGATTACCTTATTTGATTTGTGTTTTTATCCTTCCGTTCTTAACAATAGGTTAATAGTATATACAATGGTAGTCCGAACCATTACTATTCTGTATTTTAAACAATTCGACAAATATATGAAATTATTTGCTCGAAAGAAAACAGTATATGTTCGTATATGTGGGAGATAGTAAGAGCTCAGTAAAAGAAATAGCCTGTGGTGTACCACAAGGATCAGTGATTGGACCTGTTCTCTTCCTCAGTTAATGGAGAAGATATCATTTGGTTGGAAACGAGGGAAATAGTTTGGAACAGAGACGGACCTTATTTCATTTTTATGAAGCAAAGTTTGAATGCTGAAGCGACGGCGGTTGAAATACAAATATTTTCAACAGAACTCGTGGACGACCCGACCTCTAGATATTGGAATGAATAAAATATACTGAATAAACTGAATATACTATATGTAATATACTGAACAGCCGGATCCCCATGCATCCAAAATTGGTATTTTCTGTCTGAAACTCATCAGGGGTGTCAAATTTCCATTGCTATTTTGACAATTTCGACAGAATTTGGGACGGAAGATAGAAAGTTCATGAGGATTAAGGATCCTTTTCATGGAGCAGTAGAATTCTTACTGCAAGTCCAATAAAATGCAAGTGCGCATGCTCCGTAGAGATTGTGCTGCAAATGCAGTTTAAAAAATTTCACTGCTTCATGAAAAGGGGTTGAAAGCAGTGGAATCTGTGATTTTTATGTCATCTGTCATTTATGCTATTTATATTTATTGGTATTTGATTATGATTTCCAGTAACTATACCAAAAACCCAATTACATTGTTTGGCTGAGAGCCGATTAGTAGATTCCCAATCAGGTCTAATCTGCAGTGGCCTATTGATTCTTGAATATTATTAGATTATTGAAAAATAGTCGAGAATGAGACCAATAATGCAATTTTGGTGCAAATCAAAATTTTTCAATAGATAATGTTACTCGAAGATATTTCAGAAATCTTTATGGTGTATATTTATATTCTTCACCAGATTCACCAGATAATAGACCTGAAAATAAAGATATGGAAAATCGATATAATCGAAGTAGAACTGGATGAACTGAATTGTTCATCTCAGTAGAGTTCTATTTCATTACTAGACTAAATCGCTATTCAATCCATAGCGATGTTTGTATAGTACCTTGAAGTACTACCTTCCGCAAGCTCAAGTGTTTTCGTTTAAATGAAATTGTATGAAATTTATTTTATTCATAACAAAACAATATTTTGTTCAATAAGAAATAATAACATCCTGATCTTATTAAAGGTGCTAATATCAGACTTTTTGTTTCGAATAACATTTTTGTTCAGTAGTCAAGACGCTCAGAATCCGCGCAAAATCCTCACAAACGTCCTATTAATCCACGGTTATTCCGCAACGATGAACATGCTCACAAACGAAGTAATTAGTCTAACTTAACCTCACCAAACAAAAAAGTATCCACACTTTAAATACTAACCTACTCTCTAAGTAAAACAAATTTGAACAATATTCAAAACTATGTAAAATATAAAAACTAATTGAAACAACAAATTTAAATAAAACGACAAAAGTTCAACTGATTTTAAAGAAATCCAAGAGCCTATGCACAATCGCCTTATAGATATTCAAAATGGCTACTAAATCAACGAAATATCATTCGCTTTGTTGCTTTGAAGTTGAAAAATTTTTATTTCTAAAGGTCACTGCTCGAGCAGTGAAATCTGTCAAAGACTACTGTACTTGCAGTAGTTAATGGCTATGAAAATACACCTTTAGCCCCAGCCCTGAAATTGCCTCTGACATGACTGTTGACAGCACCGTCACAGAATGGAAGCTCTTTTTTTGAACTGACTATTTACTTCTTTTCCATGGGTTGCCAACACCGCTTGGTTCCTTTTTACATAACTACGTCCAATAACGCAATCGATTTTTTTGCAGTGCGTGCTAGCCAGCATCATAGTCGTCGCTCTGCAGGGCATGCTGCGCCAGTGCACGTCGTGCCCCCGGTACTGGCGACTGAGCCGCTGGGACGGCGCCGTCTGGATCGTCACCTTCCTGACGACCTTGATCGTGCAGATCAGCTACGGCCTAGCGGCGGGCGTCGCAATCTCGCTGCTCAGCATCTTCGTGCAGGGCTACAAGCCGTACACGTGCATGCTGGGTGAGGTGCCGAACACGGACCTCTATTTGGACATCAAGCGGTACAAGGGGGTGAGTTTTGGATGATAACCTGGTAATACTTCGCGGTCGATAGCTGAGCACTTTCTTTTTCCTCTCGTCTCATTAATTTGGTAATCATACAGACAGTAATACTTCTATCGTATATATTTTGCTACAGATTTTTTCATTAGAAAGATATAAATTATCTCAAAACCAAAAATTCGAATTTGTCAAAATTATGAATATTTGGGATAGCGACATCTATCCTTCATCTCAGTTATATGTCATGTGATGAAAATTTGATTTTTTTTTTTTTTTATTTGGGTTTTCTTGTATTTGGCCCCCGTTCTATCTTCCTGCATATTTTTCAAAAAAATGGAAAACACCGAATTATGTCATGGTGCTTGGGAATGGGTTCGTTAAGGGCCAGTAGATATATACAATCAATTCACACAATAATTCCAAAAGTTTTCAAACTTTACCGTTATGTTACTGCGTGAATGAAAACAAACTATAAAACTTTGCATAAGCCTGTGATGAACCGAACATTGTTTAAATGCCAAAAACGGTTTGATGCTTTATTTTCGCACAGAAAATTGCAAAAGTTCTGCAAACTAGGAATACCGCTTGTAATATTGTTTTACAACATGCTTTAAGTTTGCAACCTTGTTACAGTTACGGAACCTCATGTTTGTCTCATTTGTTGTAGTTTTCCATTGAAATTTGTTTTTTTAAAAAAACAAATGTTCTGCAAAATTCATCAGTGAATGAAAAAATGTTTAACATAGTTACTTACATTTTCAACCATTTCTGAGAAACGGAATACGTATTTATCAACCTTGTTCCCTCAACGCCGCCATGTCCAGTACACACAAGTATTGAGATAATTATTATTAGTTTTTATATGTGGTTGAAAATGAAGATAAAATCGGTCTCAGTGGATATGAAACTCTGCAACCTCGAATTTAAAAGGGACCCTTAATTATTCAAGAAATACTAATCGCATTTTTACAACCCCAGGAAGGGACTTACATCACAGTTATCCAGCTGAGTACTTGATTATCATTCGGGTTATGCCTATTACATATTATATTGGTTTCTTGGATCTGAATTCCTCTGTTATAGTATTTTTCACAGTAAATGGTATTGGCTTATTAACTGCAATAAACTACCCGATTCAATCCCATTGTGTACAACTTAAGGGTCTAATTGGTTTTGTTATAATCCTTCAACTACCCGATTTGATCTCATTGTGTACAACTTAAGGGTCTAATTGGTTTTATTATAATCCTTCAGTCAATACCATTTATTGTGAAAACTTCTAGTATTTTTCACAGTAAATGGTATTGGCTTATTAACTGCAATAAACTACCCGATTCAATCCCATTGTGTACAACTTAAGGGTCTAATTGGTTTTGTTATAATCCTTCAACTACCCGATTTGATCTCATTGTGTACAACTTAAGGGTCTAATTGGTTTTATTATAATCCTTCAGTCAATACCATTTATTGTGAAAACTACTATAGTAGGTGCCGGTGTTTGATATTGTTTAGTTGTCTGTGGTATACTACTTTATTAAGTACTAGTTTTCAACACTTCACTAGTTTGCAGAACTTTTGCTTTTTTTGAAAGAGTACAAATACAAAATTATCTTTCTTTTGTTTTTACCTTTATTTCCGTGTTACGGAAGTGGTTGCAAATCAACGAAAACCTTCAACGGGAAGACTTCTCAATTTTCAACTTTTATCTGAAACTTTTGTCAAAATTTCGATTTGTTTCAATCAACACGAACAATTTATTGCGCTAAAATATTTTCCGTTTGACGCGAGGGGTTGAAAATTGAAGTGCTTCCCAACAAATAGATTTTGGTTATTTTTCCAAGTTTTGCAGAACTTTTGAGATTATCCCCTCATTTCCTTATTGCAAACGTGGTTGCAAATCAATGAAAACTTATGTGAGAACTTGTCCAATAGCACTCCTATGCTCTTTTATAGATCAAATAAAGAATTGAATTGAATTGAACTTCTTCATCTGCAACCCGTATTTGAAACTTTTGTCAAAATTTGGAAATTTGTTCTGATGACAGTAAACAACTTATTGCAAAGAATTTCCGTTTGACGCAAAAGGTTGCAAATTGAAGTACTCATCAAGAATATTATTTCGGTTATCTATGCAGGTTTGCAGAACTTTTGGAATTTTTTGGAAAAATTAGGATTATTACCGTTTTGTTTGAATGTTTGCGAATTTACCAGGAGATGTAAACTGCTATTTCGCAATACTTCGAAAGTTTGCAGAACTGTTGCAAATATTTCCGTACAAGTGATGCGAATATTCACAAAATCCTGATTTTCAACATGTTCCGTTCAGAAAAAAAGGTTGCAGTATCATTTTCACGTACTATTCTTTCTACGGAAGTTTTTAAACTTTTGTAATTATTGTTAAATTTTGAAAAAATCATGTATATCTACTGGCCTATTATGACACTGCTGAAATAGCTATTGATATAGTGCCGTATGTCGACTAAATGATATCAATCGAACGTTTCAGGCCAGAGAAATCGAAGGAATAAAAATCTTCCACTACGCCGGCGGCCTGAGCTTCGCTTCGAGGTCGACCTTCAAGGACATCCTATCGAGGAAGATGGGTTTCGACGCGAGCGCCATCTTGAGGCGGAAGGCGAAACTCGCCGAAAGGGGCTTGCAGGACGGCGAGGAGCTGCTGACGAGATGCGTCATTCTCGACTTTTCCTGCTTGACGTTCGTCGATCCTGCGGGCGTCGACTTCCTGCGCACGCTGCAGGCCGATTTGAATAATTTGAGCATATCCATGTACATTGCTGGGTGTTCAGGTAAGTGCTGTTCGTTTTTCATACAGGGGTCACCATTTGAAATGAAACAGATGAAATATCTGATTACACGTAATAACATTGGTCCAGGGGGAGGTTTTTCAAGCGATTTTCAATACTGCACTCTTTGGGAAGGGTGGGACCAACCCTTTCTATCACAAATGGAACAAGGAGTCGAGTGATGCCTTTTTGAAAAGGGCATTCAATTATCTTTTGAAATGATATCATATATGTGAACTTCGGTCAGATAGTTTCCGAGATAAGTATCTAATTATGTAATGGTTTTCATTATCTTATTATCTGACTAACAAAATACTACTATTATTCCATTGTTAGGCTTTTCCTTCAAAATCATGATGTATATTCCATTAATCTGTTTGAATAATATATATGTAATAACCATTACATGAGAGTTCATACGCTATTTTTCTACAGTCGATTGAATAATGAAGAACTATAACTATCAAATTATACGCGGATGATACAACACTATTTTTCTTTATGTCTTCTTGGCTAAAATATCACAAATTATACAAACTTGATCGAAAAGAACCTACAGCTAATTTATACAAACAAAGAAAACTTTTAGACATTCCTTCATTATACACGTTTAAAATTTGCATATTAATTCACCTGGTCAAAAATAAATTCAAACATTCAAATTTGATGTTCAAAATGAATAGTGATCAACACAATCACTCAACAAGGTTTTCAGAAAATTTGGCATTTATGAAAATTAAAACAAATATAGGACAGCAATGTGTTTTACCACAACGGAATAAAACTATACAATGGTCTACCGAATTCATTGAAGAAATATGGAAAATTTCGTTTCAAAAATAATTTAAAAAAACATTTGATATCATAATTTTTTTTCTTCCTATTGCCATATAAAGATCTGATTCAATTACTCATTTTTTTGTATTCTATTCTACTTTTATTGTATGGCATCAGTTTAATTTTCCCTACAAAAAGCATGTATATGTTTCTTGGGAAATAAATCATTAATAATATTAATAATTATGAAAAATCCTCAGTAATGTTGATAAACAAAAACAGAACCATAAACAAAGAGAATTTGGCTTTTGAAAACAAAATCATTAAATATTGCCAAACAACAAAATTCTTAGGGCTGTACATTGACGAAAGACTATGTTGGAATACCCATATAGAAATGTTGAAAAAAAAAAGTAAGACCACTTCTAGGAATATTATTTAGAATCCGACAGTTCCTTCCTAAAAAATATCTGAGGTGTATATATTTCTGTTTGATATATTCAAATCTCCAGTTCTTTATTTCAATTTGGGGAACAGCCAATACATCATCTGAATTGAAAAAATGTTTGCTCTCTAGTTGAAATTCTGATCTCCATGCATAATTAAAATTTTTTATTTATACAACTTTCATTTTTATTCTTGCATAATGTAATTATTAATTTGTGTTGATTTAATTTAGTTGATTACGATTGATTTTTATCCCTATTATGAACTTTGTAGTTTCTTGGGATTAATTGAGATTATTATTATATTATATCTGTATTCAAAGTCCCACTGATCTGGAAGAGGAAGAAATATTCACACTCTGAATAATGATGAACAAATGAAAATCTGGAAAATAAAACACGCCAGTTGAAATATATTCGCTTAGGAAATACTCATCAAATGATTGACATAAAAAATTATTGAACACTTAGTATACCTTATCGACTTTTCTTCGGACTTGAAGGCCGTCGTTCTTTGGAATTTCTTCCTAACGTTTCGCTAGCGCGAGTGGCCAGCTTCTTCAAAGACTTACTCATTTCCGATGACAAAACGTTTTGATTTCTTAAGGCGTATTTATATTGATGCAGGTAGTCTGGAGTGTTAATTACTTCTGTCGGGTTCGTGGAATAATCATCATTATTAGTTGCCGCACTACCTGCCGTGATTTCATTAGTTATTCTTAAATTCCTCAAAATGGGATTCCAAATTCTGTTTAAACTCAACGTTTCTTCTTTTCTGTTGAAATTGTCCGTATTTTTTTGGATTTCTATCGCCTCCCGTACCAGTCGGCTATGGTAGCAGTTTAGCATTTTCAAACAGAATCCTGTGGTTACCCTCACTCAGTGCGTGTTCCGCCACCGCCGATTTGTCGGTTTGCCCTAGCCTGCAGTTCCTTTCATGCTTTTTGAGCCTTGTTCTCATGGATCTTTTCGTGGTATCGATGTAAACCTTCCCACAGGTGCACGGTATGCGATAAACCCCTGCTGCTGACTGTGGGTCTCTTTTGTCTTTAGCCGACCTGAGGCTTTGTTGGATCTCCTTGGTCGGCTTGAAAACCGTTTTTATGTTATATTTCCCCAAGAGTTTCCCAATTTTGTCAGTGACCCTCGGGATATATGGCAGATATGCATTTGCAACTACCTGAGAGTCCTCCCTGTTTTGAACCGTAGAACTCTTCAGTTTCATGGCCCTGTTATGATGATAACTTTTTATTTCCCAAGAAACTACAAAGTTTATAGAAGGGAAAAGTATTAATTCTAAGAATATTATACATTGAATGAAAAAAAAGGCAATAAAATCAGACTGTTTTATTGTGGAAACTGAAAAGAAAAAAAATATGGCAATAAAAAAATAAATAAAAAATTGCCAATTATCTGTTTCATTAGATGTTTTTTCAAGTTGGCTTTGAAACGGAGTTTTCCATATCTCTTCATTGCATCTGGTAATCTATTATAAAAAATGATTCCTGTGTTATAAATTGACTGTCGTCCTATATTAGATTTGAATTTCATCGTTGATAAATTTTTGGAAGATCTGGTTGAATGACTGTGCTGATCACTATTAATTCAGAAGATAAGATTTGAATGTTTTAGTTTGTTTGTAACCAAATGTATGAAGGTACAAAGTTTGAGTGTATATAATGATGATATATCCAAAAGATTATTAGGTTTATATAAATTTTTTGTTGGTTCCCGATAATCAAGTTCATATATACATTTGATCAATTTATTTTGCAGGGTTTTCACAGTTTTACTAGTGTTTTTGTTGCCGCTCCCCAAACTGAAATTAAATACTGGAGTTTGGAATATACTACAGAAAAATAAATGAGTTTCAGATATTTCATAGGTATAAAATTTCTCAATTTGAAAAGGACACCAATCATTGGAGAAATTTGTTTTCTCAACATTTCTATATGTTTGGTCCACCCACGTTAACTTTTGATCCACATGTAGTCCTAAAAATTTGACAGCAGAGGAATATTCGATAATTCCATTTTTTTATTGAATGGGATCTTCTGATAGGAATGGATTTGATTTTTTACAAATATACATAAAAGATGACTTTTTGAAGTTCAATATTAATTTGTGACTATTCAACCAGGATAATATTGTCTGAAGATCCTTCATCATGTTAATTTTTATTTCTTGTTTATCATTTCCCCTATATATTATAGACGTATCGTCTGCAAACATTTTAATTTCTCCTTTCAATTTCAAATCAGAAAGAGAATTCACATATATGAGGAAAAGAACCGGCCCAAGAAAAGATCCTTGAGGAACGCCACATATAACAGTTTTTAATGAACTGACTCCTTTCCCCATATAGACGAATTGCTCTCTTTTTGATAAACAATTTTGAAGATGTTTTATTGAACACTTGTCACCAATGTTTATAACTTTAAAATTCCAATTATTTTTCAGGTCCAGTATACGAAGTGATGAAAAAATGTGATAAGGTGGAGAAGAAAGAGAACAAGTTCTTGATATTCCCCACAGTCCATGATGCAGTATTGTTCGCTCAGGTGACAATTATGGAAAAGAAAGACACTTAATGGCAGCTCTCGAAGCAGTTCAAGAAGTCGTATTTCGTAGCGGTAATCCATTTGTATATATATTTTTGAGGTCCCTAGTTAGTCGTTTTGGGAGGTCGGATTCGATATCAGCTTCTATCGAATCGCATTCTTTGAGCTGACTTATGGGAAGCGTTTGTTCAAAAAGTGCTGAGATTTGAGCTCGAGCTGAAAAAATGTATTTATAGTCACGAATAGAATCACGAACTTTTGTACCAGTGCTCTCAAGTCCGGAATGACAATTTTTGAAACTTTTTTTGGTATCATCATTCAATACAGCCATCTGGTGACAATAACTACAGACAGACTGAAGAAAAGAGTCTTTTGGTGTTCTTGGCAATAACAAAAACCACTTTTAGGATGAGATATGGCCGCTCATTTCTACAGGAATTTTTTTTCTGGTGAAATCTATTATAATTGAATGATAGGACTAAGTATCACTATTTGGTTTACTAAAAAAAAAATTATCCGTGAATACATTGAAATTTCATTTTTCGTATAACTCTCTTGGTGTTTCTTGGCAATAACAAAAACCACTTGTAGGATGAGAAGTGGCCGCTCATTTCTACAGGAATTTGTTTATTTTGTGAATTCTATTATAATTGAATAATAGGACTAAGTATCACTATTTGGTTTGCTAAAAAAAAATTATCCGTAAATACATTGAAATTTCGTTTTTCGTATAACTCTCTTGGTGTTTCTTGGCAATAACAAAAACCACTTTTAGGATGAGATATGGCCGCTCATTTCTACAGGAATTTTTTTTCTGGTGAAATCTATTACAATTGAATGATAGGACTAAGTATCAACTATTCGGTTTACTAAAAAAAATTATCCGTAAATACATTGAAATTTCATTTTTTGTATAACTCTCTTGGTTTTTCTTTGGAATGACAAAAACCACTTGTAGGATGAGAAATGGCCGCTCATTTCTACAGGAATTTGTTTATTTTGTGAAATCTATTATAATTGAATAATAGGATTAAGTATCACTATTTGGTTTACTAAAAAAAATTATCCGCAAATACATTGAAATTTTATTTTTCGGCATTGAAAAAAATCTTATATAGGCCCATTCTTTGTTTTCATAGCCGTTTTCATAGTCCGTTAATTTTTTATCCGTATCATTTCTCATATATTCAGTAATATATTTAAGGTGAAAGTATTACTTTCCATGGGACGAGTGAATAGTACACTTTCTCCTATTGTATATCCCCTTAAAAAATTAATGATCCTCTGAATAGAATATTTGTATAATGGATATTCACTTGTTCCGTTTGAGCATTGTGGCAATTATTGTTGAGTGAATAGTACTGAACTTACAAATGTATATATTGTTGAGTTGAAATGAATTTTAGATTGTTGGAATATAGTATTTTTGAAATGAAACAACGTTTTTTTTAGACCTGTACTATAACAATACACTTATATGACCATAATAGTGAAGAAAAAAGTCTATTGGTGTTTCTTGGCAATAACAAAAACAAAACAAACCACTTGTAGGATGAGAAACGGCCGCTCGTTTCTACAGGAATTTGTTAATTTTTTTTCTTTTAGTTAGTTAACGTTTATTGATCCAATATGATACAGATTTTTCACAACGATACAGATTTTTTAATCGATTGGAAATCCAATTCACTGGCGGAAGGCTAAATTGAAAATTTGGTTCAGAATGAAATCTTATTAGAAACTTGGGTATTTTTTTAAGAATGAAATTGGATGAATAATTTTTTGGCTTTTTTTTCTCCGAATCAAAAAATATAAATTATTATTATTATTTTTCTGACTTTAATTCTTTCATAGAAGTTGTTATTTCTATTTTTTGATTCAAATAAGAAGACAAAACTCTTTTGAGACTGACAATGAAATAAGTGTAATTATTCCTTACACTTCCAGATCAGTGAGACCTGGAGTTTACTTTTCAAACTGCACAATAAATAATCTCAATTTTTCAAAGATATCGAATAAATTACAATTATTATGAATAAACAATATAAATAAAAATAGAATATGTTTATAGTTTTCCTTTATCCATGGTAATACCCGAGGTAATACCATTAATTACAATTTTGTTCAAGTTTTCATCAATACAAATTTAATATTTATAACATGGTGATATAAAATTATTTGCTGATGACACCACCTTATTTTATTACTCTAAAAAATCTAATGAAATGGAAAAAAGACCTCATTGACATAATATTGTAGCTAAATATGCATAAATTATCTTCAAATCTCCAAAAATCTAATTACATGTATATATCCAAAAGGAGAGTACCCAATAACATGACACCTCTTATTTCTTGCAATTAACTTAAAATTCTTGGGATTATACATCGATCCAACTTTATCGTAGACAACACATATATACAAAATCTTAGAAAAAGATTGTCTCCAGTCATTGTCATTTTATAAAGAATACGATTTTTTCTGTCTATTAATATCTAAAAATGATTTATTTTGGACTTAGTCAAAGTTAGTTATATAATGACTCATCATCCATGGAGATATTTCATGGTCATTTAGCATAAAAGTTTTGATATCTTCAAATTATTTCCACTGTATACTAATGTAATATCATCAGCGAAATTTTTAATTTTTCCATTTAACTTTGAACTGAACAGGGGATTCATGTAAATGAGAAAGAGCAATGGCTCTAGAACAGATCTCTGAGGAACACCGCATGCAACTGTTTCCAGTGAACTATTTCCGTTTAAAATCAATTATTGAAATATTTCCTTGTCATTTGTTTCAACTACTCATTTTCGAGATAATAAAAACAAGTCAAAATTAATTTCAGTATATAATCGTTTCTTAGAATAGCTGCATTTTTTTTACATGTTTATTGTTTCATTCAAATCATGTATGAAATCATATGCCTAGACCCCTCACAAAAATTGTCAATAATTCTCTAACATACATCGATATAGAACAAATGTGCAAATGACAGTGTGTAACATGGACCATATTTTGGAATTTCATCAGTTAATCACTGTTTGGCCAGATGTGAATTCAAAACATTTCTCCTAAAGGACGTATCGTCAATTCCTGAACCTGAAATGCAATAAAATGTTAAAATTTATCAAAACTATACCAGAAATCAAATGAAAACAGAAGAACGAATATTGAATTTGGTGGAAGTGAGAGTCGAGGCAAAAAAATTCTGATTAGATCTGGGTGGGTAAGATGTATCGATCCATTTCACTAACCAGTCCAGCAGCACTGTAAGTTTTCTGGGTGTCCCTACGGTCGAAAACGTGAAAAATCAGTTAAACGTCACACTCAAGAAAAGCACCCATCATAAAAATATTCAAAGGTAATACCACGAGTCCTTCAAATTTAAACGATAAATTTTCATTTTCCACAAAAACTTTTTTTTTTGCAAAAATATGAAAACAAACCGATTGATAAAATCACGAGTCCGTAGGACGAGTGATTTTATCTAATTCGGTTTGTTTTAATGCTTTTGCCTCAAAATAAAAAGTTTGAGTGTTTCGAAAATGAAAATTTATCTTATGAGTTGTATTTGGAGAGATTATTTTTTGAGCAAATATAAGGAAGAACAATTCAATTGACCAGTATTTCATTTACATAAGCAGGAAAGGAGAATAGGTGGAAATTTTACAAATTTGAAATGTCAAACAACGATGTATGCCTTCTATGATCCAGAACAGATATGATGCTTACGTAGTGAATATGATAATGCTTGCCGACGATACCAAGAGATGGCGTCACACCTCTCATTGTACAAGGTTGATAATTGAAAATTTCTTATGAAATGAAAATCGCGCCAGAAGGAACATAAAATCATTCATTATGTCGTTGTATCAAAATCTTCATACAACGGTTTCTTCTCATACACCAAAAAATGAATTGTATTTAATAAAAAATAATTGTACGCCATCTTCATTTGAGTTAAGGAAACCTTAAATATTTGAATCTGTCGTTCGCTATATCTGTCATAAAGTTGGGGTTTTGAGCTATTTACGTGTTTGAGTGTTCATTGATATGTGTTATGTTATTATCATGCTGAAAAAGTGAAAGACTATCAATAATAAGGTAACTCTTCATTCATGATAATTTATATAAATATGAGCCAGTTCAATAGAATCGACGCGGTAAATCGTATAGTTTTGACAGTTCAAAGGTAAACAACGTTTTATCGAAAATCGAAAGGACCAGGCACTTTTATCAGTATAATACCCAATGATTGGCTAGATTAACCATAAAATAACCTGCTACTATTGGTTGAAATGCCAAAAACGTCACATTTTGATAAGTGAAAAAAATAATCATTTTAAAAAACGCGTTGTCAATTTTTGATAGAAATCTGCCTAAAGCAAAGATTGAGCTTTGATTTTTTCATAACTTGGAAAAAATCTATTAATATTATTTTCCATAATGCACTACTAAATTTTTTGAAATTGATCGAATTCTCCACTGTTATGAGCGAAGTCTTGATTCTTTGAAAAATTCTGGGTACGCCACTGAAATCTCTTGATACGTATTTGGGGATACTAACAAAGATTATTTGTTCTACGACTCTCTGATACTAATGTCAACTAATATGTCAAAATAATCATCTGCTCACATGTACTGTTGGTCCTGTACCTAGGACATAAATCACCGCTTGAGAAATATCTTCTGGTTTCAAGAAAGGCATGGTTTCCAAAGCTTCCTTGGTCTCGTCATCTGGCAAATTGTCTTGCAACTCTGTTCGAACTAGGCCTGGACTAATACTCTGTAAAAAAAGATGAGTAAGAACAACTTTAGTCTCTCCACAAAAATATTTGAGTTCCTAAATATCATTATATCGACGGCTGGTTTATTGTCATGATGATGAATGCTACTGACATGTAAATGACAGATGCTAGGAATAGTCACAAATTGAATTTTGGGGGTAACTAGTGGAAGTGTTCTATGATTTAATAATAATATGCTTTATTATCATAAGACATGATCTTGTTGACAAAGCTTGGGTAGTAAATACTTAAAAAATGCGATATATACCAAAAGAAACAAAAATAAAACTATAAAAGTACATACAAAACATAGTAAAATGGAGAATCTAAAAAGTATGTATATATAAAAGAGTGGAAGTCAAGTTCATATAAGAATAGACATAGAAAGTAAAAATTTGAAAGCTCCTTAATGAAGATAAAAAACATGAGCTAGTCAATCAGTTAAAAGTTATCGTCAAAAAATTCATTCAAAGTATAATAGGGTCTATCAGATAGAAATTGTTTGACTAGCTTCCTGAATTGGAAGTCATTTATATTGGCAGATCTCATGTACAGAGGCAAATGATTGTACATTTTTCTTCCATTGTAAAATATGGAGTCTCTGGTGATGTTTTTAGTTGGCACTGTGAGTTGCAGAGTGTGTCTGCTGTTCCGTGTATTATAATGGGAAGAGGATGTGGCGAAGTTTAATATATGCTTATTTATTGAACACACAGATTCCAGTATGAATAATGCAGTTACCGTTCGGATATTATGGTTTTTGAAGAAGGTTTTACAGGACTCTCTTGGTTTAAGGTTCCCCATATACCTTATTGCCCTTTTCTGTGAAATTAGAAGACTATTGAATAAAGTTGGGCTGCATGCTCCCCAAAACGGTATTCCGTAGCGTAAGTGAGAATCTATGAGTGCATAGTAAGCCATCTTTGCAGTGCCGAATCCCAATTCATTACGAATTACTCTAACCGCATAACAGCCAGAGGCGACTTTGCTAGAGAGTTGTTTGACATGATCCACAAATTTTAAATTCTGATCAATGAACACTCCTAGAAATTTGGTGCTATTTTCAGATTCCAATGATCTGTCTTCAAAATAAAGTTCGTTGATCGAGCATCTAAACGATATTAAATTTGTTTTAGTTAAGTTGAAAGATAGGATGTTTGAATCACACCAATCTTTCACATTTTTCAAATCAGCAGAGATTATTTTATGTAGGTAACTCATAAGTAGTATTTTTATTATTCCAAAGTATGGTTGTGTCATCTGCAAATAAGGTGAACTTTCCAGAAATATCAAGCTTGCGGTGAGGTCATTAATATACAATAAAAAAAGAATGGGACCTAAAACAGAACCTTGTGGAACACCCGAATTAATTTCCCTTTTTCTTGAAAGTTGAACAGTTTTGACCATTTGCGATCGTCCCTTCAGGTAGGAATCGAACCATTTGAGAGTTACTCCTCTGCATCCATAACAATGTAGCTTTCTCAGCAGTATTTCGTTATTAACGCAGTCAAATGCCTTTGACAGGTCACAAAACACTGCAGCAGTCTTTTCACCGACATTTATCTCAGAATAAACTTTATTTAGAGATGAGAAAATAGCATCATGAGTATTTTTATGAACTGAATATTCTTTATTTTTGCTTCATTGTATGAACTTTCCATGAATGCTATCTATTTGATTCGGTGTAGTGTGCTTGGTATACAAATTGATCAAGGAAAAGTGATTTCAGGTGATTCGTATGTCTTCAGATGGTATACACGTATTCATCAACAGAGTGTGTCTGTATTTTTTCATTCTTTTAAATTTTCTGTAATGCCAATTTTCATAGCTGAAAAAGTTCCTCTCATATCTGCATATCTGCCATATATCCCGAGGGTCACTGATAGAATTGGGACATTCTTGGGGGAACTTAACATAAAAACGGTTTTCAAACAGACCAAGAAGATACAACAAAGCCACAGGTCGGCTAAAGACAAAAGAGACCGGAGGCATGGCCCAGCTCTTCAGATTGACTGACAGTCATTCGATATTTGAAGTTAAGCAACGCCGAGCGCGGTTAGTACTTGGATGGGTGACCATGCAGGGAAATACCGTGTCGAAAGCCCGTACAGCTGCAGCGAAATAGCATATCATAGCTCGCAGACAATGTATCAATGAGCACAAGATATATTGAGGATATGCCGTCCTTCGGAGGGGACGTAAAGCCGTCGGTCCCGAGTCCATGGATGTTGGGCTGGTTAAAGATCCCTACCTCTGGTTGGAATACCAGAGGGTTCGGCAAAATTTCCGGTTGGGGGAAGTGTGCTCACCGGTGTCGGTGATTGGCCTTGGTAGCGGAAATAGGCCGACGTTAAATAAAGAAATAGAAGAAGAAGACAAAAGAGACCCACAGTCAGCAGCAGGGGTTTATCGCATACCGTGCACCTGTGGGAAGGTATACATCGGTACCACGAAAAAATCTGTTTGAAAATGCTAAACTGATTGCCCCCAACCAGGGTTACCATAGCCGACTGGTACGGGAGGCGATAGAGATCCAAAAACACACGGACAATTTCAACAGAAAAGAAGAAGCGTTGAGTCTAAACAGAATTTGGAATCCCATTCTGAGGAAATCAAGAATAACTAATGAAATCACGGCAACTAATAATGATGATTAATCTCCGAACCCGACAGAAGTAATTAACACTCCAGACTATCTGCATCAATATAAATATGCCTTGAGAAATCGAAACGTTTAGTCATCGGAAATGAGTAAGCTTCCGAAGAAGCTGGCCACTCGCGCTAGCGAAACGTTAGGAAGAAATTCCAAAGAACAACGGCCTTCAAACCCGAAGAAAAGTAGTTATACTAACAGATATAATGTGAGAACAACATTCGAAACAACAATACTTCACGTTCGATACTGACAAGTACTGAATCAACTAACAAATATTAAACACAAATAATTGTATTTAACAAATTCCTTGTTCGTACGGTCAAAAATATATCGGTGAAACGTTTGGGGCTCTGGAAGTGCAAAGAGTGAACACAAGATGTACATAGAGAGCAGAGAGATTGGTGATTCTGTATTATCGGAATAATAGTCAAGATGAGCAAGCCTCTGAAGAAGCTAGCCACTCGCGTTAGCGAAACGTCAGGAAGAATTCCCAAAGAACGACGGCCTTCAAACCCGAAGAAAAGTAGTAATACTGAAAACCTCGGGCGCGAAAGACTTCAACCATTTTGCCATATTCGATATATCGATTTTTTTTGTGACAAAATTATTCTCTTTGATGAATCAAACTTTAATTTTCTAACTGACCAAAAATCCATTTCAACATTTTGTTTGGATTTGATTTCCTTACTTGATGTGTATGTTCATCCTTTCGTTCTTAGCAACAGATTTCAATAGTGTTAATAACATAGTTAATGGAAGTCCGAACCATAACCATTCAGCAAGTGACCGACATTTACTACCTTTTTTGTGAGGGAGTATCTGTGTTCAAAATGGCAGTTACGTTTTTTTCGCATTGAAATTTATAACAACTGCTTTCTTGTATTACAACTGTATGTTGAAGATCTTATGAAACCAACTACTAACTACTACTAACTTTTAATAGATAGTTACAGCTTTCATGACGTGCTTTAGCGCATTTTTTATTTGTACTTCCGCCATTCAAATCAGTGTTACTTACTGTCACTTTTATTCCTGTTCCGTGATACCTCAGTTCTTGCCTCAAACTCTCTGTGAGAGCAGTAACAGCAAACTTGGACGCAGGATAAACGTTGAAATTTGGCGTTGGCATAATTGGGACATAATGACCCGCGACACTGTTGATATGGATTATGTGACCGGCGATATTGTGCTGTCTCATGATCTTGATGGCCTCACGATTGCAGATGCAGAGCGCCATCACGTTCACCTCGAATACTCTACGCCAGTCGTCAGATGCCCCATCTGGAGATGAAGTGTTCAATTAAATTACTGATTGGTACATAATCGTTGAAAAATGCTATAGTAGGTAGCGACTCGTATGAAATGCGTTAGCCAAGTCGACTACCTGATTTGAATACACTTGATTTTTCCCAAATTTTTCTAACCTCGAACCAGGAATATGTGCTTGTTAAATATGGGTTTAGGCTTACCTACTAAGGCTGATGGTCTTGTGAGTCCAGTATCGTTGTAAAATTACTGATTGGTACATAATCGTTGAAAATAATGTAATAGGTAGCGATTCGTATGGAATGCATTGGCCAAGTCTTCTACCTGATTTTAGTTCACTTGACTTTTACGAAATTCTTCTAACTCCGAACCAGAAATATGTTCTCATTAATATGAGTTCAGGCTTACTTACTGAGGCTGATGGTCGTGTGAGTCCAGCCCTGTTGTTTAATTACTGATTGGTACATAATCATGGAAAAATAGTGTAGTAGGTAGCGACTCGTATTTAATGCATTGGTCATGTCGTCTACCTGATTTGAGTCCACTTGACATTTCCCAAATTTTCCTAATTTCGAACCAGATATATATGCTCATTAAATATAGGTTCGGGCTTACCTATTAAGGGTAATGATCGTGCAAGTCCAGCATTGTTGTTAAATTACTGATTGGTACATAATCATTGAAAAATACTGCAGTAGGTAGCGACTCGTATTATATGCATTGGCCGTGTCGACTATCTGATTTGAGTCCACTTGACTTTTTTCCCAACTTTTTTCAACCCCGAAGCAGAAATATGTACTCGTTAAATATGGGTTCAGGCTTACCTATTAAGGGTAATGATCGTGCAAGTCCAGCATTGTTGTTAAATTACTGATTGGTACATAATCATTGAAAAATACTGCAGTAGGTAGCGACTCGTATTATATGCATTGGCCGTGTCGACTATCTGATTTGAGTCCACTTGACTTTTTTCCCAACTTTTTTCAACCCCGAACCAGAAATATGTACTCGTTAAATATGGGTTCAGGCTTACCTATTAAGGGTAATGATCGTGCAAGTCCAGCATTGTTGTTAAATTACTGATTGGTACATAATCATTGAAAAATACTGCAGTAGGTAGCGACTCGTATTATATGCATTGGCCGTGTCGACTATCTGATTTGAGTCCACTTGACTTTTTTCCCAACTTTTTTCAACCCCGAACCAGAAATATGTACTCGTTAAATATGGGTTCAGGCTTACCTATTAAGGGTAATGATTGTGCAAGTTCAGCATTGTTGATAAATTACTGAACGGTACATAAGTTTTGAAAAATACTGTAGTAGGTAGCGACTCGTATGAAATGCATTGGCCATGTCGACTATCTGATTTGAGTCCACTTGACTTTTCTCAAATTTTTCTAACTTCGAACCAGATACATGTGCTCATCAAATGCGGGTCAGGCTCACCTACTAAGGCTGATGGTCTTGTGAGTCCAGCATTGTTGACAAGAATGTGCACGAGGCCTACGTTTTCAGTTATCCACCGGAAAGCTCTGAGAATATCCTCTTCTTTCGTGATGTCGCATCTTAGGGCGTGGAGCCTTCCTGGTTGGTCGTACAGAGTTTTAGATAAATCATCGATTTTTTCCACCCTTCTTGCTATTCCCACTACCTGAAAGTGATAAGTGTTTATACTTCTCATCTGGTAACAATAGACTATAAGTTTTAATTGCTTTGAAGCATTAAAAATACGTAGAAGCTTAATTTACGGAAAAATATGAATTTCATAAGCTTGCCATTTTTCGTTGTCTTTTGTTTTCTGACTGTTATTGATGGTTTGAGATTTTTTTTGTTGACAATATAAAGTTTCGAGGAACACTTTTCTGCTTTTTCTTCTTCATATCAATATTAAGTTCTAAAGATGAAGCATGAAAAGCCGTTTCGAAACATATTGACGTGCCTTGAACGCCCTACTTCTTGTTTATTGGAATTAGTGAAATTTTATTTTAAAGACTGATTCTACCCAAGATTCCCCCTACCTGAGAATCCACCTTTTTTGGTGTTTTTCCTCGTCCCAGATGTCAAAACAATTTTACAGTTGAGATCGACTATATGGAATTGATGTAGCTCTTATTATAGATTCAGTACGTTAATTGGGTTATATTTTCCTACAATCACATGTGAAAGTAGCACATATCGCACTCTCTACTTCCATGGAAAGTGATCTTCATTAGCATTAGTGCGGAAAGTAGTTTCCGCACGGCTGTCAATAAGCAATCAAATCCCGTTAATCCTGTAAGACTTACAGCTGTAATTATTAATTGCTCTTCCTAGTTGATATTATTTACAGGACTGAAAACTAATTATTTATAAAAAATAAAAAAAATGTTGACGTCGAAAATCGAACCCACAATCTTGCCTTTATCTTACCGGATTCTCTACCGACTGAGGTAATTCAGATTTGAAATAACGTGATCAGTGATATGTACTTATTTCTCGTTAGTTGATTTACATGAATCTATTTATAATATTTTTTGTATTTTTAATTTAATAAAACAAAATTACCTCCTTTTCAACGAAAGCTTGAAACTGTTAATTTATATTCATTTCAGTGGTAGTTGGTTTCCATACGAACTACCTGTATCTAAGATAGGCAACCAGAGAACCAGGTGCAGGCACATTATTTTAAAATTTAAAAAGCGGTAAGTCTTGAAACAAGAATATTCAAACAGCTCAAACATAGACTGTCACTTATGAGACGTAACATAAAGCAGACCACCCAATTTAACATTCACGTCAATAAAATTAACGATGACTTGGTAAAAATAATAGAATGGGGTAACATGAACTTGGTGGAATTTAATGCTACGAAAACCCAGGCATGTCTCTTCTCAAGAAAAGCCGATCTATCATGATCTAATATTTGAGTAATATTCAGATGTCAGGAGTACCTATTCCTACAAAATCAAGTATCTCGATGCTAGGAATTACGATCAGTGATAATCTCTCATGAGAAAACCATCTGTGATCGATCGCTAAAGGAGCTTCCCAGAAACTTGCATTTCTATTTCGTGCGAAGAAATACTTCACTTCCCGTCAGTTTCTAATGATCTACAAGGCTCAGATACGACCTGTGGAGTTCGGCACCAAAACATTCATTGAGGCTTCTCGATTCTATTCAGAGAAAGGCATTTCGTCTTGTTGGTGATTCTTCGCTCACAGACTCGCTCACTTCATTGGAACATCGTAGAAGGGTCGGAGACTTGTCTCTCTTTTATTAATAGATTCACGGTCGATGCTCTTCCGAATTGTTATCAATCGTTCCAGCATTGGCAATATCTACATGGATGACTCGACAAGTACAGAATTCCCACCCCTTTGTTGTGAATTTGGAAACCTGTCGAACTTCTCTTGCTCAGGGATCTTTTTTCAATAGAACAGCTGAGCTTTGGAACTCCTTACCGAGAAAGGTTTTTCTTGAGGTTTACCTACTTAAAAAATTCAAAGTGAATGTTAATTCGTATCTCCTGTCCCTTGATTCACGCGGTTTTATTTGAACATTACAGGGCTTCCCTTTTGTGTGAATCTGCATATTAAAAAAAATACACGATCTTATAGTAACATTCACATGTAGTTAGTTCAATAAAATAGGTGTTGGTAGGAGAAACAGTGAAATCATTTGTGATTTTTTGCACTCACTTTCCGCACTAGTAATGTAATATACTTTATAGAAAAGTCGATGATATACGAAATCAGTTGTCAAAGTTTGCAATAAGAAATATACATCGAAGTCGACGAGTCATAAGAACTGGCTCTGAGGAATATCATCAACACTTGGAACTACGGAAGGGTAGAAAACTCTAGTGTCGCTCAGTATTATTTGGCCAATGATCTTGATATTAGTGAAAACAATCTCAGATTAATCCAGAATATGAATTTGACGAAGTCCTGGTTGGACTGAGATCAAAACCTTTGTATGTAATACTTTTCTGCACTACTTGAGATTGTATATAGCTTGTTATAAGGAGTACGTACTAATCTTGATCCTCAGATTCAGTTTCAATTTTCTTTCCCTGAGATGCTAACCTTGTTATGAAAAACTACCGCTTATAAAATCAGTTAGGTGTTTGGCTAATTAGTCTCTACAAGAGTTCTATACTTACTGTTACACCTGCCTCTACCAGAGCTCTGGATATAGCTGCTCCAATGCCAGCACTAGCCCCTGTTACTATGGCGACTTTGTTTACCCAACGATCCATATTCTGTTCACCTGTCTATAAATGAATAAGTAAATCACCAAATATTTGCTGCATTTGTTGTCGGGAAAAGGTGCAGATGAGGACTCATAGTACACATTTAGACTGGATATGGACAATCCATTTGAGTTGTACAGTTCAATTTTTCTACGCGGTATGAACTATAGGTGCGGAATTATTAAGAAAAAACTCGAATTGAAAGGGTATCCAGGCATTGAAAAACGTATTCCATAGTTATATTTTTAGTTTTGTTTCATGGTGAACTGGACGCGTACCTATACATTTTCCCCCTAATATTTCAGTTATTGAAGAACTGTCGAACGTCTCTTGCTCAGGGATCTGTTTTCGGTTATAATTATCGCACCAGTGCATAAAAATTACCGATAATTTTGCGAGAAAGCGTGATATCTAAAAATTGCAAGAGTTTATTTTCATATTTTGGCGAAAGTGCCTGAGTCCAAAGGACGGGGGCTCTTTTACAAAATATGATAATAACCCAATGCAATTTGTATAAGATATCACGCTTGAATGCAAAATTATCTGGTCATTTTCATGCACAAATGTAATTCATTGGAATATTTCACGAATGAAGAAATTCTCAAGGAAATGTTATTTTTTGTTCATTTATACTTTCCTCTATAGATTGTATGCAGTACTCACCTGAACGCGAAATGTTTTTCCATTTTTGAAGTCTATCTGACATTTATTTGTGTTGTTTACTGACGTCTAGCGATACGGTTTCAAATGTGTTGTTATGGTGACTTGATACAATGCAATTACCGCTGTAAGTTTTCGATAATTGCATTGCTCTTATGGGACATTTTATATATGAGGGAAATATTCAACAGAACAGTTGATCTTTGGAACTCCTTGCCAAGAGAGGTTTTTCCTGGGGCTTATAAACTTCAGAAATTCAAAGTAAATGTTAATTCGTATCTCCTGTCTCTTGATTCACGCGGTGTTCTTTGAACATTACAGGGCTTCCCTTTCGTGTGAATCTCAATATATATATAAAAAAATGATATTTTGTGTAACAACTTCAATATATCTCGCTATGCTCTTCGCACCAATTGTGAAAAATTATGATTGCAAGGAATGGTACAAACGAAAATTAAGTAATTTTTCTCGGGAGAAGAATAATACTGCTTACTGAGCCGAATGCCAGTAAGTTCTATTTCTCGAGGAAAAAAATGTTATCTTTTATAATTTCGAGCAGACATTGAAAATGGAGGCATTTCATGAAGCTCTCTATAAATGTCATTATTTGTGAAGGTTATTTAGAGGTTAGATATTTTATACAAATTGTCTTCGTTTTAATAAATACGTTTGGTATACCAATAATATCTGAAAGATACTAGTTATGTATCACGAGGATTGATGCAAATGATCAATTTTTGGAAAGCTTACTGAAATAAAAATGAATTGGCTCTGGTAAGCGACATATGCTGTACTTAGGAAAATGGCTGGTGAAGTGGTAACGTTTCATTGTTTGAAAATGAATGATTCAAAGAGGATAAGGTATCAGGAGGAAGGTGAGTACCTACATGTTTCCGTACTCTTCGATACTGAGATGGTTTGTTCGTGGTAACTCTGTTTTCTTGCCATGATTAGATAGCTTGTTTTGGGAACAACATTATTGGTGTGTACATGTTAATAACGGTGATCTAGAGAGACACATCATAAATTCCGACTAGAAAAATGACTTTTTGAATGAAAGAACAAGAAGAGGGCGAAAGTGACAAAAGATGTCGGAATAGTATATATTACACACCGAGGTGGGAAGTGATTCATTCCTGTCGTGAGATCCGTTAGTTGACCGAGACGCAAAGCGTCGAGGTTAGCTATATCATTGTATATAAATACAATGGCTATATGATCTCGAGACAGGAATGAAACTTCCTACCGAAGTTTGTATACTGTTTTATTTACAACCATCATATTTCGATTAAAATCAATAAATCTCTGTTTCGTTCTGAAAATAACTGAAATATTATATTCAACGGCAAATTCAAGAACGCGGTTTTCTCAGAATAATCAAGTAGATATATTGTTACCGTGACTACGGGGTATACAGTTATCACCAATATAAGTAAATGTCAGATAAAGTCAATAAATGACTGATAAAGTCTAGAATGGATGAAATGAGGGCGGGAAGTAGAGGTGTGTAATGTGACACTTCCCAACCTTAATGACGTTAGTAATGACAGCATTACATATATGGTTGTAAATGAAAGTTATTTCAGACCTCGTCTTCTTCTATGTGGACAATCGGCCGAATTCCAACTTGGAAGTAGGCCATTTGAGGAGGCTGACTTCGTTTTTAAGATGGAAATTATCGGGAGTAATTACACAAGGGCTTCAAAATTACCGATAATTTTTCATGAAAGCTTGTTGTCTAAATACTGCATGAGTTTATTTTCATATTTTGTTTTAGCAAAATATGAAAATAACCGAATGCAGTTTTTTTACTGACAACATGCTTGAATGGAAAATTATCAGGTTTATTTTGATGCACGAGTGTAATTCGGTAGAATATTTCCGGAGTTAAAACAACGACGTTTAAAATTCAGTATTTATGCCTGTCAAGATGACAATTGTACGTTTTAACAATCGTTACTATAGATACACGGACCGAGCGGGTATTTTTCGATACCTACCGGGTATTTACCAGCCCGAAAATGTCCCGCCGGGAATTTATCGCTGTAATTGATCGAAAATGTCCCGCTTCATATGGGATTTTTAACATACGATGGAAATATTCGTTGAAAACTGAGAGCACGCCTGAAATTATTCTAAAAAACAGATGCCTTGACTTAGTGTGCAAGTTCATACCTTATTAGTCTTTCTAGTCGAAATTATTTTAATGTTAAGAAAATATATCAAGTAGATCAAAATTACTCGGAAAATTTCCTGATTCGAAGCTTGAGGATACAAATTTAAAATTACTGACATTTTCGTACATAAATCAAAGCTACAGTTGACCTCGGTTGATAATTCTCCTCAATAATTATAGCTGATTGTTACCAATTATCTGCAATAAACAACAGCGTTATATCTACTTCGTTACCGCAAAATTCATACAGAACGTATCAGGAATACATTTTTCGGAAGAGAGATCCGTGCAGGAAAATAACTGTCAACCGGTTCGAGATCAAAACTCTACCATCTTCTTTTCAATAACACATATAAAAAAAAATTCTCAATTTATTTTCATTATTCTCTCGTTCATTAAACTAGTCACTGTACGCTAAGAAATAGATTGAATATTGTTTTGCCCAATTCCACAAATCACACATACCTTGGCGATCCTCAGATGTTCACTCCAACGCCACTATGAAGTTATTCACAATTCTACTGCTTGTCAGCGCTCTAACGTGGATACGTATCTACAACAGACAGGTACCCACTGCGAGAAAAATCAATTGACGTGGGAAGTCAAGCTACAATGTCACGCGAATTATAATTCATCAGCTATGAACGGAGTTTTCGGAAATGGAGGTTTATTGGATGTGGTTGATATAATAGTGTCTTCGGGCCCACACATACGAAGTTCAAACCCTTAAAAAGGTTTATTTCGGGACACTTGAGTTGTAAAACAAAGATGGAATATTTATTTATTTTCCATTACGCCAGTATACTTGGAATTTTTCACTCATGAACAATGCGATTGGAACCTTTGGTGTGAAAGTTGAAACTTTTTCTAGAGAACAAATTACCCTAACACCAAACTGACATTTTTCACTTGATGCGCGTTTCGTTAACAAGGTTAAGATCTTCAGGAGAAGAAAATTGACACCATAGGTGGATTCATGTAGCTCCAATTATCAAGTAATAATGAACAGGTAGCGATTAAGAATTATCGAGTAGGAAGTAATGAAAAAAAGGCATTCATATGCACTTAAATTTAACAAAGATCAAAGCTTGTGAAAGGGGGTCAACTTTGACCTGGCATAAACTTTTGAGTAGCATTTTTTATTCATTTTTATATACGCTTGCTTCGTTTTGGAGAGTTGAAGATTGAAATTGAAAATGAAACATCATTGTTTTCCTGAGAAATCGCATCTACAGTTGCAATATCAACTCGCTCACATTTCATGAACAGAAAAACAACCGGGAAAAACAAATTATTTGAAGAAAAATTTGGTTGTGATCATATATTCCGGCATAACCTGCAAATTAGAGACAAATAAGTAAAAAAATGTCAACTATAATTCGCTCTTTGTTACCCTTACTGTGCCCATTCGATAAATCCCATAAAGACCTGAGTTGCCATGGTAACGCGAAACAAAATACGTATATTTCATTTGTCGAAAACCGTTGTTGTGAAGTTTTCTGGTAAGATTCTTGGTCAACCTCAAGATGAAAGTCACTTATAACCATATATCCTATGAAATTAGAAAGGAGAAAAGCTATAAAAAAAACAGAAATCTTGTTAAAGACGCCCTTGCAACAAAAGCGTACTACAACATTAAGGAATATTACAATGAAACTTTGTTGTGATTAAGATTTTTATGTTTTCATTTTTTTTTTTAAAAAATAAAATATTTATTGCAAATATATACTACAAAATTGTTAAGCGTCACGTAAATCCAAAACTTCTAATGGTGCACTGTTCTCAATTCGGGCGTGTTCAGCAACTTTGAAAAGTGGTGGATCAGTGGGATGTGGATGAAATCCACTCTTTGGACAGTTTGCAATGAATTGTAAACCATGAGTTGAGGTTAATTTAAATAAGCCAGTTTCATTATATTTTGGCGAGCATACTATTGCAATAGCTTCGGGCATCAGTAATTGATAAGAACAATGAGTGTGAAGATCCACGCTTGAAAGAAATGCTGTTTGCGTAGGATGAGTATGAATCCACCCTATTGTTATTAAATTATGTTGATCTTGGAAATTAAACATTTCTTCCTCGTTCATCGCCATACAAGAGTCCGATGTTCCTTTTTGCTTTGGTAAAATCATATGAGTTATGATCAAATCATCCATCACTAGTTTTCCTGCTAGTATGCCGCATGTCTCAATGTTTTTGGAAGTATTGCTCTGTGCCATGGCTTGGAACATCGTCATTACTTTCGCTGGTATTACTACAGGACGAATTGCTGCATCTTCACCAGGTTGAGAAGATCTAGTAGGAAAATGTGATTCAAAGTGTTGTGTAGCTTTTTCACCATCTTCGTCATAGTTAAAAACAATTCCACATACTGGGCATGAATGAGTTGAAGGCGACAGTATATCAGGATGTTCGATATTTACATGAGTGGAGTTAACGCCTTCACTAGTTCCATTTTCTTCTGAAAAGTCACTGGGCCGATAGTTACCTCTTTCAGTGAAGCGAATTGATAATGAACTTGAACTGGGGCTGCTTGGTATTGTTCTGGATGTCGAAATGAAAGATCTTATTACTTCTTCAGATTTGGTGTATTCGTGCATTCTTTGTGGATGATTGAATATTTCGTCAAAACTTTTATTTGCAGGAATAGAACCTAGGATAGATGTAGCATTTCCTCTTTGTATGGCAATACTGATGCGTTGTATCAAAAAATTTCTTGCTCTTCCGTCATCTGTTTTATTGATGAGTTTTTGACCAATATGGTTGATCAGTTCAGAGGCATAGCTACCAAAAGTACCGTAAGTTTCAATAGCAACAGGGTAGAAGATAAATTGGTCCCTCAAACTGGAATATTTCCTCAATTTCAATTTTTCTGCTGAATCAGCAGCTCCACCAGCATTTCTCGATGTTGAATCAATATGTGAAGTTGCAACTGTATCGACGCAAGTGAAATCCCATACCAAAGGTTTTCCGTGGCTCCATGGAATTAGAGACATTCCATCCGGTCTCTTACCATCATCACGAATGATTCCTAACGGTTCTAAGATAGCAGGAATATCAGCTGTTGACAAAGCTCGCTTGATCAGATCATTTACTGTTGAATGTCGTGAAAAACGCCCGGAACTGAATTTACAACTTAAACCATGAATCCCTTTTTCGTTGACTATTGAACCACATCTGCATTTATGACTCACACAGATCGAACACCCTAAACGTAATCCCACGCAAATCCTGAAAGATTCATCATCCAACAAAGTTCCTAGGGAAGCTACAGGAAGTGCATTGAGCCACGCTCCAGATTCCTTTGTATTTACTGCCTTGAGACGAGCCCTTTCAAATGGAGAATTCACAGCCGAGTCAAGGAGTTGTTTAGATGATAATTCAATAAGAGGGATATCCCAAGATTTTTGTGAAATAGGTTTGATCGGTGTAGAGATACCAGTTAAAGAGCACCAAATAGATTCACATTCCATATAGTAGATATCAATAATATCAGTAAAAGAATCTGGTAAAATGTGATTGATCAGATGGTGGATGCTATTATAGGAAGAAAGGAATGCTGGTAAACAGACTGAAGATGCTTGGCGGATACCCAGACCACCCTTTCTCACAGGAAGTGTTGCTTGAAGCCATGTAGTTGGGCTAAAATTATTGTTGGTAATCTGCTCCAAAATTGTACAAAGTGTTGAGTCGAAGATATCCAGTTCCTATAGGTAAAATCTTATTTTAAATTGTAGTATACTATATTTTCACGACTCATGGACCTGAAATGGGTGTAATTTTGGTGTATTTTTGTTTTTTACACTCTTTTATAAGGACTATTCCTACAATTCTTTCAACAAACTGTCTAGGCTATATGTTGAATCTGATTTTAGATATCTATATTTTATCTAGTTGACATGTGAACTTCATTTGGTCGAATTGTACTTCTGAGTAATTCTGCTTTTACTTTTTTTGTTCTTTGGAATGTTTCTTGGACAATAAAGTATATTTCTCTCTCTCTCTCGAACCATATTGTGAAATTTCAGTTGCAATTGAAGAATGTAAGTTATTGAAACGAAATTGAAAGCATAATTAACCTTTATTTTTCGATTGAAATGTGAATTTCAAATTATGGTAATAAACAGACATTCGGTTGACTTTCATCTTCGTTGATAACTTTGAGGTTAGGTATCTTCGCATGAACCAAGAGAGACAAGAGATAAAAATAGATTCAAAAACTCATCAGGCTCACAGGAGAAGGAAAGGAAGACTGTCCTCGTCTGGTCGACCGCGATGAACTGACAAAGGCGAAGCAAATGATGATATTTCAAAAGAGCAATCGGAGAATTGTAAGTAGTCATGAAATCAAATTTATCATGTTGAATGTTACATATCCCATCATTTTTAAATATTTTTGCGCAAAGCGGAGGCCATTGATACGAGTATAATAAGATGTTTAGACAGCGCGGGAGTAGAAAAAGTGACGTTACCAAATTCTAAAAGTGCGCCTCTGCTGGTAAACTCTTGGGGGGGTTTTTTTTCAGTTGAAATTGTTCAAAATTAAGGACGTGAGAGATTGAGAATTTGAACTCATGATATTTCAGATATGTCAACGCATCAAAGTTTTTACGAATCTTAGATAATAAAGAGCCTTGCAGCAAACTTCAGGAAAATATCTTTAGTATTGGGTAAGATGGCTACATACTGGTGCTTTCAGTGTTGCGATATATTATTGTTTCAGACAAACCTGTAGACAGGTGGAGTTGTTCAAAATTACGCCTTAAGGGTGCGCTTGTGGT